>ML782066.1:76578-159264 GCA_009831015.1 Picea engelmannii | reverse complement strand
AGAAGTTATGATTGTTTTACCCGGAACACCTTCTTGAGACTAGTCAATAGGACTAGTCAAATACCCTATCTTACACAGGGTGTATCTACAAATTTAAGATGAAACAAAATCTGAAATTTTAACCACAGCTACAATTATAATTTATGTAAATTACCTCCGGAGTTCAGGGTCTGAAACGTTACCGAAATTTTTTTATAGCGAAAATGCCACAATGACTCATTTCAGGATGATTCCAGAACCCTATCTTGTACCGGCTGTATCTCCGAAATTATAAGGCCTCAGGAGCTGAATTTTTAACACAACATACCTTGATCCGTCTTATAAAAACCCTTTAAGCCGTTCCTCTTGAAACGTTGTAAAAAAAAAGTTATAGAGAAAATTCCACAGTGTCTCAGATGTAGCAGCGAAACCCCAAGACCTTGAGCTCTGATACCATATGTTAAGAACCAAACATCAATATAGCATAGAAAAACCTCAAGAAAAGTACTCAACGCCTTGGAAAAGAGATAATATCAGATAATAAGCCTCTTCGAGGGGGCAACCTCCGTTTACCCCACTTAAATGTTCAAGTCCAAGATGATTCAAAATGAAAATGTCTCCTTGGTATATATAGGAGACTAGGAGGTTTTAATGGCCTAAAGCCGACATAAATAAAATAACATTACTAATCTAAATCACAACTAATGGCCTAAGCCGACATAAATAAAATAACATTACTAATCTAATATGCCCCAATTAAGTGGTAATGAGCCAATATTAGGGCTTAACACTAAAGTTGCACTTGACTGTGAGAGGGCAAGCTAGGGCATCATCAAGGTTATTGCAATAGTATTTTAAGGGTTTTATGAATTGGTTTTTTGAGGATGGTTGAAAGTTGGTTCAAGGGTTCAAGGTAAACACAAAACTCAAAAATAAGTCAAGAGATATCCCACTAATTTAGTAAAAGGTAGTCACATAAATAGATCATACAAATAAGGAAAATAATGAAAGGAAATATGAGAGAATTCAATTTGTCAACCCCATATAGAATTCTTATTTCAAAATGTAATTTGGAAACAAGAACATGCACTTGATTTGGAAACAAGAACATGCACTTGAAAGCAAATCTTGATAATAAACAATAACAACAAAATCTCCACTGTGTTACTTAAAATCAAGGAATCAATGCATTGCAACATAAAAATGACTTCAAGCAAGAAAATAAATAGAACATGAAATGAGAGAAAATCTGACCATCAACCTGTCTTTTCCATTTAGTATCAATGTGCAATAAAACTGTCTTACAATGATATTCAAAATAGGTCCCTGAAAAGCCCAACTTTTTAACCCTAATACAATCTTCTTTATGTCTATTTAAACTACACGAAGTATAACTGTAGATCCTATTTTCTAGTATTCAGTTTGTAACAGGATCTGGTCAATGCCTACTTTCTAGGAAAATTAGCTCAAATGACCACTTATCTTGCCAATATAGTAGAACACTCAACAGCTTAACTCAAAATATATTTTACACCAACTGGGGAAATCCCACAAAATTTTGGAATCATATCTTGATTGGGTTACCCATTCGAACTATCAAAAATCCATTTGATCAAAATATAGAGAATAAACAGTTCATCTTTTAATCCCTGCATAATTGCATCAAAAACTTTCAAAACTACATGAAAGAACTTCATAAACTATCATGGTATGATAATTGCACTGGCTTTGGTTTTCCTCTGCTTCAGTTTGGTTGTTAGCACAATAATGTGCCAATATAACCTGAAATTAGATTCCTGCAGCTCCTTAAGTAGTGTTTTTTGTTCCTTTATTTTCTTCTTGAAATCGTGTATCTTCTCTTGTTGTCTGGCATTCCATTGCTCCACCTGAGCTTTTTCTTTCTTTAATTGCTTCACAATTTCCTGTAGCTCCTTAATCTTGTCTTTTTCACTTCTAACTTTAACTTTAAACTCTGGGAATTCCTCTACAGGTGCAGGTTGGTTCAAGTCTATAGCAGCATGAGGTTTTCTTAATTTGATCCGGTATCTAGAAGATAATCCAGAGCTATGATCTTCATCATCAATGTTATATGAATCCCTGGTCTCTGGAAGATCTGGAATCTAATCTGGTTCTGCATAAGGATCATCTTGGTCATCATAAACCACACATGTACCTCTAAACACAGCTTCATATTTTGATGATCTAGTGGTTTCTCTTGTCACAGGTCTCCTGGGGTATTGAGCAACTTGTTTTCATTTTTCTTGTGTCTTCCCCAAGTTTTCAGTTTCTTTCTCATTCATGTGAAAAAAAGGTATCTCTGCATGTTTCTCGATGCATATTTTAGAATATTCATAATTACCCTCTATGATTATAAGATTCTCTTTTTTAATGGATGGATCAAACATAGCCTTAGAATTTAATCTGGATTTATTGACAACCCTAGTGGATTTTCTCCTAAGGTATTTAGGCACAGGTGTAGGCTTCTTCCTCTGTTTTTTGCCCTTTGCACTTTTCTTGATTGTATATTTATGTTTCTTCTTAACTGGGGAATGAATTGGGTTGATAGTATAATCTTCATCCTCATCAATTTCCAACTTTATTTTTGGATCAAGAAATATATCAATATCCTCATCTGGTTTTGATTTCTTACCTCTATTGGTGGTAGATTCTTCCTGACCTTTACCTACAAGAGCATCTCCAAAGATTTGTTGAGTTTGCATCTTCCTCTTGCTAGCACATGTTACCCTAGCTAGAGATGATTCTTCTTTGATAAGGAAATCAGTAGCTTTACCAGTTTGTTTATGTTGGGTTGATTTCTTCCCTTTGGCCTTTTTGGATTTAGTTGACTGTGAATCATTTCCTAAATACTGGATTATCCAATCCCATGGTATTTGGACTTCATTTAAAGAGGATATTACCAATGTCTTTATTAAACCATGTTGAAAGAGACTTCCTTTAGTTGTAGCAGGATGAGACTACACCCTCTTGAATATTTTAGATAAACTCTTAAGTAGGAAATAGGGTAAATTGAGAGGATAATCACCATTAATTTGAATTGGCAGTCTACTATGGTAAATATAAACCAATGAGAACCTACCCTCACACGTGATATACTTGTGGATGATCAGCAAAGAGGTATGCCACTCCTTCTTTACTCAGGTATGTTGTATTCCCTTTTTCTAGTTAGGGTTTTGTTTCTATGGAATTAAGAATTGATTAACAAATTTCGTAACCACATTCTACTTCTTCGACCTCCTTTCTCCACCAACTAGAAATTTACAGGCTCTAGCAATTGAATTTTCAGTCACCATCATCAGTGATTTCCCAACTATAGCTTCAAAACCATCAAAATTATGTTCGAAGACCATGGAAATATGTTCATCGTGCCCCTGGAAGGTTGTGAAAAAATCAAACCAACCTACATCTTTAAACCTTTGTGTCATTTGGGGGTATGCTTCAAGTAATTATGTGCCCTCAGGTTCCATTCTAATGATCTGTCTACTCTTCTTTGATTCCATGATGTTGATATGATCCTATAAACAGATCTACGAGGATTGATAATATTGGCACAGGGGCGGACCTAGGGTTCAACGCTAACAGCGCACCAACAAAACCCTAACTATCGGCCCTTTCAGCAACACCTGTGAAGCAGGCAAAGTCTCACCCGAGGTAGAAGTAGAGGGGGTTACAGAACACATGTATCTGTAACCGAGTTGGGACATAGATATGTGATGATAACACTTCGCAGAGTACTCTAGCAACACTTAGAAGGTGATATGAGTTAGTTCATTAGATTTAATAACATCGTAGAACATACCCTAATAGGGATCGACGCAGTAACAACAAAGTTTAATCATTTCCACCACTTAGCACATAGCATTAGGTTATATCTAGCATTGATTCATCTTTAAGACAGGTAAATCACTCAGCAACAACAGATCTATCTATTATACATAATAATCAAAGCACTGAGCATACTCATAACATAAACAATATAGCACAAAGCCAACCAAAGACACAAGATATATGTGGTTCACCCCAGTGTGGGGATACATCCACCAACTACTTCATTTTCTTTATTATTCTCCAATCTCTTACATTCAGTTTCTCTTGTGCACTAAGCCACAGAGTCGAGCTTCGCACTAGACAGGAGATCTATGCACTGAGCACCAGATCCTCCTTCCCAAAACTAGGTCAAGGCATAGAGCCAACTTCTCTATCGAGCACAGAGCCTTACATACACATTTTGTTGCACAAAGAAACTCAAAATTGCTTGCACTTAGCTACTACCACTATCCACTACTCTTCTACAATACATTCTTGCTTATTTATAATTTTACAATCCCTTACAAAAAGGCCTAAACATGGGAGAACCCATGGGTCGACAACTAATAACCCATTACAAAAACCCTAAGGAACCCCTTTTTGGGTCCACATAGCCCGTAAAATTGGTGAGATATGCAATCTCAGCTACGTCTGGGAACTCCATCTTCGACCATCCTGTCGAAGTCCAAAAGGTGGTCAAACCTAACCAAGGTTTTCTCAAAACTTGGTCGAGGGCCAATAGGCCCCCAACACTCACCTGTGACTCCTCCCGAGTCACTCAGGTCTAGGCAACATTGCTTCGAAGTCCTTGAGCTTAACTCGAGCTTCCTAAACTTGATGCTTTGCCTGAGCCTCTTTCTTAGTTATCTCCTGAATCATCTACTTTGTAACATGCCCTTCCAGGTGTTGTTCCATTGTTGCAACCACTTGGTCCAGTTGTGAGCCTTGTCCCTCAATTTATTCGAACACCTTGCAGGCTTCATCCTACACATGTTGTAGCTTATGTGTGACTTCCATTACCCTGCCCTAGAGGGCAATGATCTTATGTTGCACTGTGCGTTGTTCCTGAGATCTCTTCATTCATTCAACTGCGGCGAGTAGCTTCATCTACGTCTGTACTGTCAATGCTTGTTGTTGCACCTTATGTAACTGCGCTTCCAGTTTCCTTAGATTTGGATCTTCTACGAGGCGTTCATATGTCTGTGTGCTTTTATCACTCAGTTGTTTGAATTCTGAGGCAAGGGATCTAATCCTGCCTACTGTGTTCTTCGTGGCTTCCTCCCTCTTGTGATGCGCCTCCTGCGGGGTGCTCAGTACTGCTTGGATCTCCAACTATGTTATCCTCACTTGAAGTTGATGGATGGTCTTAGTGAGCTTCGCCACTTGAACGAGATGTGTAGTTGGAAGCCAGTTAGGACAGATCCCACTACTGAAGAACAATGAATTTAATCTAAGCGACATAAAAAACTATGCTATGTTAGCGCCCCACCGATACTTGATGAAGTCAACTGGGAAGAAGCCTCGCTTGGTCTCCCAACCATGGATTAAGGAGCTGGCACAGTCCACTGTGCTAAATGTGATGAAGATTACCCATTTTGGCCGCTATCAGGAGGTTAACGTTTGCGTTAAAATCCTCTTGTCGTGCTATCATGGAGGATACATGTGGCTCGACTGACGGATTATTGTGGATCTCACGCTGATCCACCTGATTACAAGATTAAGAATGCAGGGACTTGACCCTCAACATTTTTATCCATGGAAGGCCTCAGACCGCTCCCTGGCACAACGCATCAAGGAAGCTTACGACAAAGTTGAAAAAGGAAAGCGAGGCTACAAGGTAGCCTCTATATAGGATGGCGCAGTGTGCCTCACTTACCACCTCATAGATGGCAATCTTGTAAGGAAGAACTGCCCCACACAAGTCACCAGGTTCGTGGTGGACCTCGCCGGAAAATGTGTAGAGGGCATGCAAATGAATTGGGTGAGTTACCTCGTCAATGCACTAGAGAAAGACAGATGCAAAGCTCAGGATTTGAGATACAAGTTCCACTTAAGTTGGTTGATTATTTTGATGGAATTTGTCTCTTGGAAAATGCCTGAAGGAGCCACCTTCCTGGAGATGAAACCCTCGGAGTTGTTGGCAGCTAGGTTTTCTACCTTGTGGTACACCAACGACATGTCGAAGCGGTGGCAGTCCAACGTTGTGTTGCATGCATATTATCAACAACTGAAGGTTTCCATTGAAGCATTTCCACGCATGACACCGTGTACCCTACACAAATACAGACCAATAGAAAAATTACACACAAATCCACACTTCATCTATATCACTACGTGCAGAGATGAAATAAAGGAAGAGTTACAATCGTACTATAAGATAACAATTGAATACATGGAAAAGATCACCAAGGAATGGCCAGAGGAGTTCCTTGTACCTATCGCTGATACATAACTCTACGACACTGACACCATAGGAATCCCCCTGGTCACCTGGGTCGAGCACGTTAGACAGTCCAGTGGGACAAAGAAGAAGAAGAAGAAGGAAGAAGTCCAGAATATAGAGACTGATGAGGAGGACAACGCCTCTGAAGAAAACAACTCTGGCTCGCTAGGAGGAGGAGGAGATGGAGAAAATGGATAAGGAGGAGGGGATGAAAGAGAAAAGTAAGAATAAGGCGAAGCTACACCACCTCAATATCCCCCTACTGAAACAGTAACACTACAGAAGAGGAAGGTTTCTCCATAGAAACCTTCAACAAGAAAGAATGCGCGTGCCAGTAAAACCCTGTTAGAAGAAACGCTTATGGAAGACGACATCGGTTTGGTCCACGGAGCCATGGAGGATGCTTCTGAGGACATCTTGCAGAGATATGGTGCAAAGCATGATGAACTATATGGTAGGATAGAAAAGGAATTGAATGAAGTACAACAAGTTATGCATTTGGTCCACGCAATACTGTCACAGATTGCAGAATTGGGGGATGAACCAGCCCAATTGAGAAGACTTGCAGATGCGACAGAGGCTCAACTTCAGAAAATATAGGAAGAAAAGGAGAAGGCTACAAAATCCTTGAAACAAGAGAAAGATGAAGTCTTAGATCAATTACAAGTAGCGTGGTACTGTGTAACTGCCTATGTAAATGAGAAAGAAGAGTTCCAGGTGATGATCTAGGAGGAAAGAGCCCAGCTACAGAGAGAAAAGGAGAATTTTCTCGCAGAACGGGCTATGGTCAAAGAAGCAGTGAATAAAGCATGTCACTCTATGGCAGTCTTGGCATAGGAGGACATGTTATAACTGCAAAAGACCGGGACATGTTGCTAAGGAATGCTTTGGTACAGGTCCTATTTGTCTTTGTTGTAAAATTGTTGGTCATGAGGTTGAGGATTGTCCAAGGATGATTGCTAAAGTTGAACGAATGAATATGAGACAAGAAAATTATGAAGAAAGTCAAGAGACTAAGAGCATGTTAGAAAATCATAAAGAGAAAGAAACATAGAAATTTCAGAGTACGTTGTTACAGTTGAAAGAAACAGTGGATGTTCACAAAGATGTCAGTTTACCGGAGATCCTGAAAGAAAAACAATGCATAAATGAAAGAATAGGAGACTTCGACAAAGACTGTGTCTTGGATGAGGAAACATAAGTAAATATTCTGATAGAAGACACTTGGGAAATTTTGGGAAAGCCTACTATGGTACCTTCATTGGGAATGATAGGCTTGTTTAAGGGAAATATGATAACCTTATGTGGAAGAGTTACTAATGTACCTATTATTATTCATGGAACATCGACTGAAGAGGAATTTGAAGTCATTAAGTTTGTTGAGGACAACGCCCCTTTCCCACTTTTACTAGGTAAGACTTGGATTGAGGAAGATTAAGTCAAAATTAAAGCAGAGGAAGAAGCTACAGAAAAGAAAAAGCAAGAACTAAGGGATTTCATAGCTAGAAAAATAGATCGACTAATAGAAGAACGACAAGATAAGTCGAAGCAACAACAGGCAATATAATTAACTATCGAGGTTGAAAGAATGCAAGAAGGTTTGAAGTACCTATCCATGCAAGAAAGAAGTATATACAACCAGGAAATAATAAGAGAAGGGATATTAACTTCTAATCCTTTGAGAGAACATCAGTAGTGCAAAGTCACTACGCTAGAAGAAGATAAGAATAAGAATGGAAAGAGGAATCCATAAACAGTTAGAGAGACTCAGATCACAGGAAAGAAGGCAAGGAAGATCAATAAAAATAAAGCTAATATGAAAAATCTACAGGAAACTACAAAGACCAGATGGAAGACTTCACAGACTGAAACCTCGCAGGAGGCAGGTTCGCAGGATTTGAACCTTGTCGGAACAACAGGACCGCGCAGAATGGGACTTCGCCCTGGCAAAGCTATATGATCGTTAGAGGTGCCTCGAACGTTAGAAGGATTCTCCAGAACATCTAGAAAACACATTTATGGGCGGATAGACCGCCATTGGACGTTGAGATCGTGCCATAACGAACATATTCACATTGATGGAAGCATTCCTTCCCATTGGAAGAATCCATTACGACGCCCACCTATTTAACCCATCAGACGCTGCGTCGGGACCACTTTTTTCCACACGTGATTAACTGATCCACGAAGAGAATTGATTGTGTGTCGAGCCATGTTATCATAAGCTAGACATCACCATCCATTTTTCTACCCCGCATGTCCGTTCACCTACCCCGACCTGTCTGTTTAAAAGTGAGATTGTCGGGCAAACATAGTGCATTAGATAAGTCTGTCGAGGAGGTCCTCAAGAAAATAATGGACGACAGACAATTATCTGAAGGTGTCCAAGCATTGTGGACCAGGGGACTATAGGGTTCCCCTTCAACTGGACGTCTTTCTAGCTGTGTTAACCCCGCAATCGAGCAATGAAGTAAGCATCGCGATGATCTGGCTAACACGAAGCATCCAGAAAAAATTTATGCATTATCTCCAACTGCAGGTGTTACTTTTCTAACTATTGTTTCAGCCATCTGATCACCAATATGAAAAATAGAGGAACCAAGTTCATCTTCTGCAGCATATATAGGATGATTACTAGGGTTTTCATGATCACTTACCAAGTAAGCCAATCTTACTTCCCTCTACAATCTTCAATTTTATCCACCAAACACAGGTATGGTAGCATAACTGAGATCCATTTGTAATGTGCCTCCTACTTTGTAGCCCAAGACCTTGACAGAAGCAATCCAAATTTTGGAGGTATGTCAGCCACAATAACATCCAATACCACACTTTTCATATGTAACTGAGATAAAGTAACAACCATGTCCTTGATGACTCCCAGACATTTAACTTTCCTGGAGTCAAATTAATATAGGTCAAGGTAGCGTTTAGTGATGTCTAACCCTAATTTATCCATTACCACTTTTGGCATGACATTGTTTGAAGCCCCTGAATCCATTAAACAGTTTTGCAATATTTTGTCATGAATATTCAGTGATATGTAGAAAGGAGGAGAAGAATCAGTCATGTCTTCAATATGAGGTCAATTGGTTATAGCAAGATTCTCATCTTCAAGGTTGATAGTATCTGAAAAGGTAACCTGAGCAGGGGGTTGTAATTCCTTGAGAACGGTCTTCCTAAAAGGATCTATTTTCATTAATTCTATCAGAGGTATAGGAATTTTAATCTTGTTAATTTCATGTTCCAGGTTGAAAGAAGAAACAACATTTTTTGTTTCCTTTAACTCTATAGTACTGACCTTGATAGGTTCATTTAATTGTTGATCAATTTTAATTCCAGGACTGTCTTTATTGATTCTTGATTTGACTGGAGTATCGGCCTTCTTTGTTGAAACAGTTATGTCCACCTTACATGTTTTTAATCTAGATCTAAGATCATACTTCTTTCTTTTAGATTCTTTCTGAATAACTTCATCAGCATCCCCTTCTTCAAACTGATTTAATATCAAATCATATTCATAATCATGTTCTATCAAATGAGTAGGAGATGATTCTGAATCATTTAAATGTATTGCAGGGTCATCTCCAGTATCATCTACTTCCTCAACCTCTTCTACTGAATTATTTTGGAAAGGGGGCAAAACTTTTTGATCTTCTTGATTCCTTCTCTCTCTTCGTAAGATCTGAGGTACATTATTGGGTCTCCTAAACTGATTAGGGTTTCTGTATCCACCTTCCTGTGTAGGTATGCTGGGTTGTTTTTGTTCCATTTTCAACCTAGCCATCTCAGATGTCAAGGTTTTCAACATTTTAACAATTTCATCCATATTAGAATCATATGTTGTATGAGAAGAAGAAGGAATCTCTTCTTTCTGTTTTTTTCCTGTCTCTATCACCCCTAGACTTTAACTTGTCTGCTCCTAGTATGTTGGATTCTACCTCAATAGTTGCTTCCTGCATCAGGCTCAGAGTAGAAAACATTTTTTCTCTCAATAATAGAGAAAACTCGGCATCAAAAGCATTGGCAAAGGTGATTTTGGTTGATGTTTATGAAGGCTTAATTTCATCTGGAATTTTACTATACATTTTATTGAACCTTTTAGTAAAATCAGATATTGATTCACCTTGTTTCATTTTTCAAGCACCAAATTCAGTATTGTAATCTAAGTAATCTTTCTTATCTCCCAAATGTCTTAAAAAGGTATCATCCAGTGCATCAATATCAACAATTGAATTAGGTGGCAAGCTTCTGAACCATTTTCTTGCTTCACCATCTAGACTCTGCACAAAAAGTCTCATCCAAACATCTGCATGCTCTACATTAAAATTGTCTGCAAAACTTTAGAAAGAATTTAAATGCTCTTCAACAGTAACTCCTCCTTCTCCATTGAATCTCGGAAAATATGTCATATAATCATTGGGTGGGAAATCATACAAGACTTGTGGCAAGTTTAATGGTGCATATCTAGCTGCAACTATTGCATCCATTCTATTTACATCCATATTTGCTACTTTTGGTGTTTGAGCTATAGGAGTAAGAAAAATTGGTGATGTAGAAAGAGAGACTGTCCCTTGAGTGAAGCAACTCAACTGAACTGATATAAGTTCTTGATATTCAGAAAACAGAGGTTTCTTTTATGGGCTAGAGTAGGATGATGGTCCCAGAAAAATAGGGTTTTCAAAAGAAGAATAACATGGTTTATTTTCTTCAGAAGAAAAAGAGTGAGGTGATGATGAGAGTGTTTCTGGTTCACTTTTAATATCTTTACTATTATCTCTCAAAGCTTCAGCTACATATAAAGTATTTGTTTGTTCCTCTTCAATGAGCTCAGCAAACAACTTCCATTGATTTAGATTTAGTTATGAAATAGTTGAAGGAAAGGAAACAGTAACAGGCTCGATGATAGGATTAATTTCACTTTCAAGAATAACTCCTTCATCTTATGTGAGTTTGATAGTTTCATAAGACTGTCCTTGAGTGTTGATTGAAGGCATTTTTTCCTTTGAGAGAGAGGATTGTCCAGGAATAATTTTAGGTTTTCTTAATAATTTTTTAGGGTCTGGCACTGCTGCAACAGGCTTAGGGTCTGGGTTTTTCCTGGTAAATAGTTTCTTTGTAGATGATGAGGAAGTTGGAGGAGTTTTAGGTCCTTTTCCTTCTCTTTTAGGAGCCAGAAGTACCACAGAGGATTCTCCAGGTGAAAAATCGTAGTCTCATGTAATTGTCCAAAATCTTGTTCACCATCAAGATTTGAATCTAATCTTGTCATTCTCCCAGGGAAGATGTCTTCGTTCCTTCGTCACCTGGAAATGGTGCCAAAAGATGTTAGTCCCTAAAGTTGCACTTGATTGTGGGAGGGAAAGCTAGGACATCATCAAGGTTATTGCAATAGTATTTTAAGGGTTTTATGAATTGGTTTTTTGAGGATGGTTAAAATCTGGTTCAAGGGTTCAAGGTAAACACAGAACTCAAAAAGAAGTCAAGAGATATCCCATTGATTTAGTAAAAGGTATTCACACAAAGACATGAGACAAATAAGGAAAATAATGAAAGGAAATATGAGAGCATTCAATTTGTCAACCCCATATAGAATTCTAATTTCAAAATGTAATTTGGAAACAAGAACATGTACTTGAAAACAAATCTTGATAATAAACAATAACAGCAAAATCTCCACTATGTTACTGAAAATCAAGGAATCAATGCAATGCAACAGAAAAATGACTTCAAGCAAGAAAATAAATAGAACATGAAATCAGAGAAAATATGACCATCAACATGTCTTTTCCATTTAGTATCAATGTGGAATAAAATTGTCTTACAATGATATTCAAAATAGGTCCCTGGAAAGCCCAACTTTTCGACCCTAATACAATCTTCTTTCTTTCTATTTAAACTACACATAGTATAACTGCAGATCCTATTTTCTAGTATTCAGTTTGTAACAGGATATGGTCAATGCCTACTTTCTAGGAAAATTAGCTCAAATGAGCACTTGTCTTGCCAATATAGTAGAACTCTCAACAACTTGACTCAAAATATCTTTTACAGCAACTGGGGAAATCCCACAAAATTTTGGAATCATATCTTGACTGGGTTACCCATTCGAACTATCAAAAATCCATTTGATCAAAATATATTGATTAAATTGTTCATCTTTTACTCCCTGAGTAATTGCATCAAAAACTTTCAAAACTGCATGAAAGAACTTCATAAACTATCAAGGTATGATAATTGCATTGGCTTTGGTGTTCCTCTGCTTTAGTTTGGTTGTTAGCACAATATTGTGCCAATATAACCTGAAATTAGATTCTCGCAGCTCATTAAGAAGTGTTTTTTGTTCCTTTCTTTTCTTCTTGAAATCATGTATCTTCTCTTGTTGTCTGGCATTCCATTGCTCCACCTGATCTTTTTCTTTCTTTAATTGCTTCACCATTTCCTGTAGCTCCTTAATCTTGTCTTTTTCACTTCTAACTTTAACTTTAAACTCTAGGAATTCCTCTATAGGTGCAGGTTGGTTCAAGTCTATAGCATCCTAAGGTTTTCTTAATTTGATCTGGTATCTAGAATATAATCCAGAGCTATGATCTTCATCATCAGTTCTATCTAAATCCCTGGTCTCTGGAAGATCTGGAATCTGATTTGGTTCTGCATAAGGATCATCTTGGTCATCAGAAACCACACCTATACCTCTAAACACAGCTTCATATTTTGATGATCTAGTACTTGCTCTTGTCACAAGTCTCCTGGAGTATTGAGCAACTTGTTTTCCTTTTTCTTGTGTCTTCCCCAAGTTTTCAGTTTCTTTCTCATTCGTGTGCAAAGAAGGTGTCTCTGCCTATTTCTTGATGCCTGTTTTAGAATCTTCAGAATTATCCTCTATGATTATAAGATTCTCTTTTTTAATGGATGGATCAAACATGGCCTTAGAATTTAATCTGAATTTATTGACAGCCCTAGTGGAGTTTCTCCTAGGGTATTTAGGCACAGGTGTAGTCTTATTCCTCTGTTTTTTTCCCTTTGCACTTTTCTTAATTGTAGATTTATGTTTTTGCTTGACTAGGGAATGAATTGGGTTCATAGTATAATCTTCATCCTCATCAATTTCCATCTTTATTTCTTGATCAAGAAATATGTCAATATCTTCATCTAGTTTTGATTTCTTACCTCTATTGGCGGTAGCTTCTTCCTGACCTTTACCTACAGGAGAATCTCCAAATATTTGTTGAGTTTGCATCTTCCTCTTTCTAGCCCGTGTTACCCTAGCTGCAGATGATTCTTATTTGATAAGGAAATCAGTGGCTTTACCAGTCTGTTTTTGTTCGGCTGATTTCTTCCCTTTGGCCTTTTTGGATTTAGCTCACTGTGAATCATTTCCTAAAGACCCGATTAGCCAATCCTAGTGTCTTGGACTTCATTTAAAGGGGATATTACCAATGTCTTTATTAAACCCTGGTGAAAGAGACTTCCTTTAGTTGTAGCAGGATGAGACTACACCCTCTTGGACATTTTAGATAAACTCTTAAGTACGAAATAGGGTAAATTGAGAGGATAATCACCATTAATGTGAATTAGCAGTTTGATATGGTAAAGATAAACCAGTGAGAACCTACCCTCACACGTGATATACATGTGGATTATCACCAAAGCGGTATGCCACTCCTTCTTTACCCATGTATGTGGTATGCCCTTTTTCCAGTTAGGGTTTTATTTCTTTGGAATTAAGAATTGATTAACAAATTCCATAACCACATTCTCCTTCTTCCACCACCTTTCTCCACCAACTCACAATTTACAAGCTCTAGAAATTGAATGTTCAATCACCATCATCAGTAATTTCCCAATTATAGCTTCAAAGCCATCAAACTTTTGTGCAAAGACCATGGAAATTTGTTCATCGTGCCCCTGGAAGGTTGTGAAAAATTCAAACCAACCTACATCTTTCAACCTTTGTGCCATTTAGGGGTATGCTTCAAGTAATTTTGTGCCCTTGAGTTCCAGTCTAATGATCTATCTGCTCTTCTTCAGTGCCATGTTGTTGATATGATCCTATAAACAGATCTGTAAGGATTGATAATGATAATTTTCAATTCCCGTGGGTTGTTAGAAACTGAAAATATCTTCTTCCTTCAATTTGATCTCTGCACAAAATACCAGACACGCAAAAATAGAAGGTGACGGTTATGTTAATGATATCCAAACAAGTTTGATTTGATGCAGGTCAGGCAAGTACAACTCAATCCCTTGCATATAGTTGTTATAATTGCAGTGTCAACCCGAGAAGAGATCATGGAAAGGCATGCAAATCCTTTAATCACGATTTGATAAATTATGATGTGATCGGGGCGAGCTGGCACATGTCAAAACATGATTATTCCTAGCACTGCAGGAATAGCGTTATTCCTGTAGCGTCATTCATGACTTGGCAGAAATTTTGAAAATTTAAAAATGAATAGAGAAGTGATGTGACAAGACTCATCAAATCAAATTCTAAACCTTTAAAAACTTAAGAAAATTATTTGAAAGTGCAAAAATTGCAAAGAATGACAAATCAAACCAAGGGGAAAAAACCAAGTTTAATGCAACAAAGCATAAGCATGGAGGATTAAGGGTTAGGGACACTCACTTAATCAAAAACAAAGTTAGAGACTAACATGCCCTATAGTGACAACTGTCAAATTCATCTTCATCTGATGAGCTCTCACAATGTACTCAAACCCATCCTTGAAAAGATGATACTTATTGTGTTCCTTGTAGAAAATGGCCTTCTTTTCAAACAAGTATGGACTTCCCAAAACCATTCTGCAAATGTCTAGTGGAACCACGTCTAACTCTACCTCATCAATGAAACTCGATGTGATCGCAAACCGTAACTTGCATTTCTTAGTTACATGTACCTAAGAATTATCACAAACCCATACCAAAGGATACGGCCTCATATGAGGCCTAGTTTCCAATCCCAAACTCTGAACAACTTGCTCTAAAAAAATATTTACTTGTGATCCACTAGCAACAAGTGTATCAATATTAGTGTGCTTTGATATAACTTGTAAATGAAACAGGTCATTTCTTTTCCTTCCATCGGGGATTACAATATCCTTTGAAGAATTAGTACACGAAGTGAAACTTGCAACATAAGATTTGCCTTTGATGCCCATAGTTGTAACCTTAGTATCATCCTCAGAATATGATCCAAGATCATGAATTATGGTCGTGGTCGTCTTTTTACCCTTCTTATGTTAAGACCAATTTGGCTTCAGTTATGGATGCAACTTCCAACAATGCTTCCCATCGTGTCCTTTCTTCTCGCAATGAAAACATGTAGGCTTCTTCTCTTCATCCTTCTTCACTATAGTTGTCTTCTTACTCTTCCCTTTTCCCTTCAACTGCTCCTAAAATTCATGTGTCTCCCTTAATTCATCTTCAACAACATGTTTTCCTTTGCTAGCTTCAAGATGAGTAGCTTGTATTGATACTTCATCAATATTATTAGGATTAAACAACAATATAGTATGGCGAAGATATGAGTACATACCACCAATATACTTTAGAAGAGTTTTAGGAGTATGTAATGGAATTCCCAAAGATAATGCCTTCCTCTTAAATTCCTATGTATAAGCTTGAACATTTTTCCCTTTTCCTTGTCTTAAATGTTGCCAAACAATCATTGATGTTTTCATATAAGCTAATGGATAAAATTGCTTTCTTAATGCAGTAGTAAATTCAAACCAGGAAGAGATGATTTTACCATGTTCAATAAGATCAGCTTGTGTCTAACTCTCCCACCATATCAAGGTTGTGCCACTTAGGAAAATAGTAGCCAACTGTATCTTTGAAGTATCATTTATGTTTTTTTGTATCCTTCAATATACTTCAATCTATTTGACCCAATTATTCAACTTCTCTACATTCAACTCTCCATCATAAGTAGGAATATCAAACTTTACATCTAACTTTAATAAAGGCATATCATGAGAATGGGAAGATTTTTTAGAATGTTTTTTCCTCTCATGTGAAGAATGTTCACTTTCAATGGAAGAATATGATGATGATGATGAGGGTGAAGGAGGCTCTAGAGGTTCTTCACCTTCTCCTTCAACTTTTACTGCTTCAATCTTTACTGATGTACTTTCTCCCTTGGCCTTCTTTCGGTCCTTGTACATCTCTTGCACCATGGCCTTCATCAAATGAAATGGCTCCAAGAAATCATCTTCAGATTCATAAGGACCTAACATTCTTGGTGAAACCATCTCTCCTCTTTGAGTGAAGATCCTTGAACCAATTTCAGGATTATAACTTGCAAGCTTGCCTTCACCTCGCTTAAATTTGGACCTCGTAAGCATTCACTTGCAAATACACGTCAAAAATAGCTATGATACCAACTTGGTCCTAAAATCCTTAGATGTTAATTATTTCTTAAGTATGCATTAAACATCCGACGAGATTCAGGAAATGAAGATCGTCTTTGACTATTTGAAAATAACATGTGAATGTTTTACTTATCCATAAACTCCAATAACCAATGAATAACTTACAGAATAATGAAAGATAACACAAGAGAAAATAAAATAACTAATAAGACAAGAGTTGATAATGGAGCTCACCTCTCTCGGGCTACATCTTTGGGTCCCTTTATATCAGTGAGATTGCTCTTCATTACTCTCAAATATGCTTCTTTTACAATGATGACTTACAATGGAAAATTTGAACACGCCCTTTAATTTTGTTGATCAATTCCAGAAACAAAGTTCATTACTGAATTCCTATGTTCTCAACAGGTGCTTAAGACCCCCTTTTTGCATGCATAACAAGACTATGTGTCTCATACATGACAAATTGGACTAAGACTTTTCATACATAGCCATTTTACATAGAAAGGACATCACCATCAAATTCCTCTTGAAATTATGAGAAAAGTGGGAATAAACACTCTATACTTTGCTCAAAGAGGTCAATGGCATGCAAAACGAGGCAAGCCAAAACTATGAACACCTCTTGCACACCAAACGAGACAAATCTAAACTTGGTATGAAATTCTATGCAATGTGTTGTACTCACTGTACCCTCTACATTGGTTTTTGTGCCCATTAAATAGGCCTAGGTCAGCCAAACCACCCACCAGAATCTAGGGTTGTACTGATTAAACATAAATATTATATTGTTGGTTAGTTGTAATAAGAAGCACATGTGGCGCAATGGTAGGGGAATCTTTCTAAGTTGTTGGAATATTCCCATGGAGGTCATGGGTTCAATTCCAATGGGAAACCAATTTTATTCTCCCTTAGCCATTATTGTCCAATCAAAGAGTGCCATGTGGCAATCTCTAGTTGGTCCACCTATATGCACAGTCACCTTCTTGTGTTAGCATTTTTCTAAGTGACTACCCATTTATTGCTACTTCAACATACAGATGCTTATTGTACCTTCCACCTGTCACCTACCATGTCATCGTATGGATGACACATGGCACTTTTTATTGGTCCACATGGGTGCCTGAAAATGCCAAAAATGAGTGTCATGTGGCAGCCTCTCATGCTGCCACATCATTTTTTCAATGTCAACATGACATCATTCTGTCAGTTATATGACCTATATGGACATGCCACGTGGCACCCATGCTTTGACTTGTGCCATGTTTGACCAAAACTTTGAATGGCCATAACCTTTGCATATGAACTCCATTTGAGGCAATTTTTGCGTCGTTGGAAATCTATCCCCGATCTCTACACAATGAATTCATTTTCAAAAGCATTTGATAATATCAACTTTTGAGCATTTTGGATCCTCTTGGATCACTTTTGAGCGTTCTAGATCCTCCTGGATTAGTTCTATTCAAGCATGCTCTCAAAATTTGGGCCAAAGACTCCTACAAATCACCTTCTTCATCAATATCCACCCTCAAGTCTAAACTTTCAACCCTTCAACTACAAATATAATCTAGTGACCCCTCCCATGCCATGTTCCAAGAGGAAATGCAACTCCAAACTCAAATTCATTGGGAGATAATAAATGATTAAGAATGTTGGCATCTCAAATCGAAAAGTTTGTGGCTCAAGTCTAGTGACAAAAACACCAAGTTTTTCATAATCGGGCCAAACCGTGGCTCACAAAAAACAACATTGTTGCAATAAATCTGGAAGATGGATCTCGTCTCACCGACTTTGGGGAGATTAAATTGGTGGCCCATAGCTTCTACAAATATCTCCTATCCTAACAAGTTGAAGAAAACAAGGGTAATGTTCACTGTCTTCCTCGGCACATTCCTACTTTAATTTCAGATGCAGATAATAAGTCTCGTAATCATCCTACAAAATAATCTAAGGTTTTTGTTGTTGTGGGGATCTTGGGACCAGATAAATCCCATGGGATAGATGGCTTCCCTATCTCCTTTTACAAACATTTATGGGACCTTATAAAGTATGATTTTATTAGAATATTGAATTATACACATAAATTTTTTAGGCTAGGAGGAAATACTAATTCTTCCTTTTTATCCCTAGATCCCAAAAAATCTAATCCTTCATCTTTCTCTCAATGAAAAACTATCTAGCTTTTTAATTCCTTCTATAAGATCCTCACCAAAATCATCTTGTGTCGCCTCAAATATTTCCTCCCCAAAAAAAAATCCCCAAATCAAGGGGGTTTCATGAGGGACAGATATATAATAGATAATATTGTAATTGTCCAGGAGGCCATCAATTCAAGCTTCTCATCCAAGGAAAAATATATGGTAATTAAACTTGACTTCGATAACGCTTTTGATCATGTTTTCCACTCTTTCCTCTTTTAGGTGCTTAAAAAATTTGGTTTCAGTATGGACTTCATTAAGTGGGTTGAATCTTGTATTGGAGGACCATGGATTGCTTCTATGTTAATTGGATGTCTAGTTGGTTTCTTTCAAAGTAGTAGAGGTATGCACCAGGGATGCCCTCTTTCCCATTTGTTGTACATTATCATGACATACTCTCTTAGTCAGAAACTGGAAGTAGAGAGAATTTCTAGAAACCTTCCTGGCATACAAATTGTCTGTGAGGTTAAAATTATGAATTGCTCCCAATTTGTTGTTGGTAGCTTTCTTTTGGGGGGAGCCTCTCGGATCATTGCTCTGTGATTTAAGCAAGTTCTTGACACTTTTCTTGATGCCTCAGGGGAAGAGGTGAATCATCATAAATGTCAAATCTTGGGTTGCCACACCAAAGATCAGGTTTTAGAGGTTATCTTTCATATTTTTTACTTTGCTATTGTTGGAAACCAGACCTCCTTCAAATACTTGGGTATCCCCATCTCCTTAAAACTTTCAAATTCTCTAGATTGGATGCATATTTTGTGGGAAATCAATGTTAAATTCACTCATTGGGGATCTCAGTGGCTTAATATTTCAAGTTGTATTGTCCTCATCAAGGAATCCTTTTTTTCCCTTCCACTATATCAATTTTCAACACTCCTAGCTCCTAGAGGCATCATCTATCAACTTTAGCTAAAATTATATGGTTTCTCTAGCAAGGGTGCAAACAAAAAGAGAAAAAAAATCATCTGATCAATTGGAAGCAAGTGACACATCCTATGATACAAGGTTGTTTGGGAATTTAGGATCTAGAACTTATGAAAACATCTATGGGGGTGAACCTAGTTTGGAGCCTCTTCTCTGGTAAGCCTCTTTGGTGGAAGCAAGTTATTTGCAAAAAATATTTTCGGGGCTCCCGCTTCTGTTGCCTAGAATTCCCTCAAGATTTAATAAAGGATCCCCAATTTTCAATCTTATGATTTTGTCTATGCCCATCATTATCATAAATCTTAATTGGGTCCTTGGAAATGGAAATCTCATCAAAATATGCAAGGATAACATTTTGAACCAAGCTTGCCTCTCTCACTAAGCAGAATTTGTTCCTCTATGTGATTAGATGCACATTAACGGGCTCACCAAGATGTCTGATAATTTTAAACGATATGACGCCTCAAACAAGTTGTTTGGATGGATTCTGGAGCTCCTTCCTTCTCATATGTCTCCTCTTATCATCTCCTTCAAGAATTCTCTCCATTGTCAGGCTCCTCACAGATTGTTTGATAAAGATGTTCGAGGTTGGGGAGATGCCTAGTGCTCCATTCGTAATGGTTTCAAGGTCCTAAAAGAAGAATGATCCACCTTCCCCAACTCTAATATATGGAAATCCGTGTGGCACCCAGATGGTATGCCCAACATAAATTCCTTTATCTAGCTCTTATCCCAAAGTAAAATCCTCACTACTAAAAATTTAAAGAAGAGGGTGATCCGGATTATTTTCAGCACGAAATGAGAGCATAAATTTAATAAAGAAATGTATAGAGATATATCGGATATCCAATAATATAACATAAATGTATCAGATATGCAACGATAAACACGGAGATACATTAATACACGCTTTTTCTATTAATGAGCGAAAATGTACAAAGACTGTAAAAATACAGAGTGAGAGACTCGCTAGAATGCTGGCAGCTTATCTCTGAGAAGAGATGTGTCTGTTACTCACATTCGCAAGAAGATGACTTTACAATGAGGCTCCAAAGTCCTTTTTATCATAAATAAAATCCAAAACCCTGACCCCAGAAAATGAAAAGCCAACAGTTTTGTGGACCTCGTTTTGGGTAGTTTGGTGTATCAACTTCCCGGGGGCGTAACTTTAGCATACGATCTTTGTTTGGGGTGCACGATATCTCGTTGGAAAGGTATAGTCAAGGAGATTCATGTAGGGGGGCTTAATGAGAGCCTTTTTCTATCTTTGAGAAGCTCGATCCCAAAAAACCTTCATTTAGGCCCTCAAAATGGCCCTGAAAGTTAAAAACTGCTAAAAATAGTAAATTACCAAAATTGCCAGAAACATTTTTAGGGCCAGTTGGAAAAGGTGGGTGGCCATCGATATCCAAATGGATCAATCCTCTCTCATTAGGAAGCAATGGTATCCATTGTGTTGTGTGCCCAGGGGAGAGGGAAAAGTGTTTGTTGAATATGTGTCTCGATGAGCTGATTGCCTTGTTGGAGAAGTTGTGTTGCTTAGCTTGTTGAAGGTTGTCATGAACATGTCGTCGGAAGGGTTGGACCTTTTTAACCAGTATGGCTACATGAGATGCTTGTGTGTAGAAGGAAAATTTACACTTTTCTTCAATCTTTTCGACCTACTTCTGTTAGATAGAAGGTATTTGGGTCGAGGCTGAGGTGGTTGCAGTATCCTTATGTTCACCTTTTGAACAGATTCTGAAGAAGCCAAATTTTGTAGTATGATATACTACCTTGCGGCACTGTTTTAAGTGGAACAGTATTCGAAACTATCTCTGGTATTCTGTAGAGATGACCCCCCATAAAAACAATGACACTGCGGGGTCGAGACTCATAAACAGCATGGCACTTCCACATATATGGTTGGCCCAAGAGAACATCACAGACATCCAGTGGGGAAACATCACATAATACCTCATCTTTGAAGGGTTGGATGTTTTATGACAATCGACACTATTGGCTGACATGAAGATCTCATCCCTAGCGAAGCCACCCAATGTTGTATGGTTGTGGGTGTGGGAAAATCCCAATTGTTTGACGACCTCTGCTAAGATGAGGTTATTTTGGCTTCCACTATCAATAATAAAATGCAACGGAGTCCCCTTCATCGACATATGTGAATGAAAAAGGCTCTCCCCCTCTTCAAGATCTGTTGGTTCTTTTGGTTGAATTGTTCTGGTCGCGACAATAGCAGTTGGGTCTGCGTCGATGATTTGTCTTCTGCCAATATTTTCTGAATCAGGGTTCGGCTCCTTGTCTATGATTTCGGCCACCAATGATTTTTTTGAGTGACATTCATTGGTGTTGTGCCAAGGGATTTCATGGAAATCACACCATTTTCCGGTGTCCCTCTTCGTCTTCCTATGACCCTTCTTTTCTTGTGGTTGGGACTGGTTTTTGGGAGACTGTTTGTTCGAGTCATCGTTATTGGTTGTTGTGTATTTTCAGAACCGAATTCTCATTTGTTCTGGTGCTTAAATTTCTGCTCGATTTTAACAACATATCAATAAGCAGCACCAAGTGATGAGATGTCCAGAAAATCCATTTCAGTTTGGATGTATCTGTGTAGAGCCCGAAAGTATTTCAGAACCAAATGTTTTTCAGAGTCTTTGATACCTAGCTTGGTGTGCAAGGTATGGAAGGTATTGGTGAACTCTGGAACTGCTTGGCCCCTCTCTTGCCGCAGTGTGGTCTATCTCATATATCGGTCCTCATAGTTGCCAACAGGGTAATATTGTTTCTTTACCACGTCCAAAAAAAAATCCCAAGTGGGATCGGCCCATATATTCCAGAATTTTCTGTGGAACTTTGCTCCCAGTAAGTTTCCCACCAATGTTTTACATGGGGGAGATATTTAATGAGTGTGAAGGTGATCTTTTCCTTGTCGAAAAAATGGTGAACAAAGGAATAAACTTCTAGCAGATTTAACCATTTGTTTAGGGAATCCGCATCTATCAGACCTTCAAATACGGGAATATCAAAATTAACCTGTACCTTGAAAGGAGAGGTGCTTCCAAAGTGGTTGTTTGATGAATATGCACCTGTTGCTATCGGCAGATGTTGAAGGATGTGGGAAAAAATCTCCATCGGTTCGTCCCTTTATCGTGTGAGAACTTGCTCAAGCAACAGATTGATAGAATCATCTGCTCCGTCATTTTTATTTTCTTCTGCCATCGAGGGTTTCTTGGGTGTGCGAGATAAATTGTCCTAAATAGAGACAAGCTTGAGACCCAACTTGCTATACTCGGACCTCGTCGGGGACATGCACTGAAAAACGATCAAGAGCAGCCTGCTCTGATACCACTGATCTGGATTATTTTCAACACAAAATGAGAGCAGAAATTTAATAAAGAAATGTACAGAGATATCTCAGATATCCAATAATATAACGGAAATGTATCATAGATGAAACCATAAACACGGAGATACAGTAATACACAATTTTATATTAATGAGCAAAAAAGTACAAAGACTGTAAAAATATAGAGTGAGAGACTCGCTAGAATGGTGGCAGCTTATCTCTGAGAAGAGATGTGTCTGTTAATCACATTCATAAGAACATGATTTTACAATGAGTCTCCAAAGACCTTTTTATCATAAAGAAAATCCAAAACCTTGACCTTGGAAGGTGAAAAGCCAACAGTTTTGTGGACCCCGTTTTGGGTAGTTTGGTGTATCAACTTATCGGGGGCGTAACTTTGGCATAGGATCTTCGTTTGGGGTGCACGATAGCTCGTTGGAAAGGTATCATCAAGGAGATTCATTTAGGGGGCTCAATGAGAGGTTTTGGATATCATTAGGAATCTTGATGCCAAAAAACCTTCATTTAGGCCCTCAAAATGGCCCCGAAAATTAAAAACTGCTAAAAATAGTAAATTACCAAAATTGCCAGAAAATTGTTTTGAGCCAGTTGGAAAAGGTGGGTGGCCACCGATATCCACCTGGATCAGAGGGGAATTATTGTTCCTTTTACGTGTCACTAGCACAAGGAATCTCTTCAACACTTATTTGTCCATTGCAACTATTCCAAAGAGGTATGGGTTTTTTCCCTAGAGGATCTATTCCACTTCATGGTATGACCTAATAGAGTTACTGATTTCATCACAAATTGGAAGAATAATTATAGTGGCATTTTCTATAATAAAAAAACTTTAGTTTAAATGCATTCGGTTGGTCTTCCCAAAATATTTATGTTGGACAATATGGTTGGCTCATAATCAATGCATTTTTCAGGATGAATCAATACCTTCCAAGTGAGCAACGGTTAAAGCCATTTCTCTATGCTCTGAGTTTCTGCACCTACACTCTCTCAAGAAAGATCAGATTCTAGATAATTATGAACTATAGTGGACAAATCTATTTTCACATGTTTTCGCTCCTCTTTTGTCGCCTAGGAATAAGTCTTCCATTCCTAAGTGGGCTATAAGGAAAACAAAAGAAGAATTCTCAAAGTGGATGAAATAGATGGGGGCACATTCTCTATACTTCGATGGAGCCTCTCAGAACAATTTTGGGGTGGTAGATGTGGGTGGAAGTATTCTCAATTCTGGAGGAAACATTGTCACTCACTATTCATGGGACTTGGGTGTCGCCTCTAACAACATTGTTTAAGTGTATGCTTTATTTCAGGGCCTAAGCATCGCTAAGGAAAGGAACATTACTAATCTAACAATATTTAGAGACTCAATGTTGGTGATATGAGCAGTCATCAATCGATCCCAATCTGAAACCAACTTATTCAACGTGATAATTCATCGTATCATCATGCTCTATCAAAACTTTGATTAAATCAAATTATAGCATGTTAAACGACACACTAATACCATTGTTGATAATCAGGCCAAGGTTGGAACTAACTTAGCCAATAGAGAAATATAGGTTAATGGGGTGAGGGGGAATCATGCCTTTCCTTGATGTCCCTTCCACCCCTTTTGTTTTCCGAGCACTCAAACTGGCAGGTGGAAACTCTTGGGTTTCAAGCTCTCCTTCTCGCACATTTAAGGATTAATTCTCCTATGTGATCCTTCAATATGAGGTGTGGTGTTTTAGACTTGAATTGGGCATGATGGGTTCCTCCATGGTTATATCATCTGTGCAACTCAATCGCAACTATGTTTTTGAAGGTGCATCAAGCATCTCTTCCTAGGGACAACACATGTTCGATCACAAGAAAATATTGTATGTGGGGTTCTACGTCATTTGTTCTTTCCAGTAAGGTTTTGGGTGCTCTGTATGCTTCCTTTGTTTCACTGAAGCAAATGACAATGGGGCCTTTGCTCTCATCCTTCTATCAATATTGAGCACTAGTAAGACTTGTGACTATTCCAGTCTATTTATTCTAAGTCATGGGTTCTCCTTGACAGTTATTTAGGGATCTAGGTATTTTTGGAAATTTGTTTCTTTAGTCAGATTTTTTGTCGCCTCTAGCCATGGAACCCTCTTGGAATGATTTTAGGAAAGTGCTTAGGAGACATGAATAAATAGCACAATATAATGTCTCGGCTCTCCATCATCTCTCGAGAAAATTTGGAGATTTTCAGCAAGCCCTAGCCAACCTCACCATATCCAAGAACCAAGAAACAAAGGTGGCTCGAATTGCTCTCAATAGGAGGATGGTTGGTATGGAATCAAACATCCAATAGATTAAAACTCCACTTAACACCCAACCTATGGTATCTGCATCATATGTTCATGGTGGGATGCTTCCTAGAAAAGAAGACGGAGATAACAATGGAGCAGACACCAGTGGTAGAGGCAATATTCCTATGGAGACTGAGGAAGGAGTCCCCCTTAGAGCTCCTAAAATTCAAACACTACTTTTACCAATTAATGTATGTTTTTTAAGGTTATTTGGTGTTTAGATAGTTTTTACAAGGATGTAATCAGTTGTGATCAGCCTAGAAATAGTCTAAAAAATACTTTTTTCCTACTGTAATAAATCTAGAAAATTTGACAAGATGGGAGCCTTATTTTGTAATGTTTTTGCTTTTTTTTGCTTTAGCAAAACCCCTATTAATATAATCTAAGTTCAATTCTGGTTTTAAAAAAAAGTAATGAATAAGACTTATTGAATACTTATATTAATAACCATATTAACTAAAGTTGTTTTGTGCAGGAGATATGCAAACAAATTAAAAGAACGTGTACGAGATCTGAAATCATACGAATTCACGTGTATAACAAATTAAAATTTGTTATGGTTTTGAGGATATTATATTTGTTTCGATATAATTTTCCAACAATATTCAAAAACAAAGAGGAAATCATAATCTAGAAAATAAAAGTGGTTGTAACCAAAAAAGAAATGGAATAAATGAAGTATCATGAGGATGGATTATAAAAGGATATTCTTGTTTCAAAGAAGGGGAGGAGGCTTGAAAATCCAAAACTTTGCTTGTATATTATTATAAGGGGCAAGGAAAAATTGAAAGGTTGGTGATCAGTGAAAGAAAGGTGTTTTTAGTTGTTGTGATAAGATTATTCTTTCTCTCTTCTGTGAATGTATTTTGTAATCAATTTCTCATATATGAAATTATCTTCATTACTTAAATTGAGATATCATATATCTTTTCATTGACTACAATTAAATGTGAACGTGTATGAACTAATCTTTTATTAGTTACATTATACATATGTGCTTGACAATTATTAATATAATGAATTACTTATTCTCTTAGTAATTTATAAATTATGTCTACATCGAACAATTTAAGTTTTGCTCTCAACTGAGGAACTGGATTTGAGACTTATATATTTTTATTAAGTTTTAATGAAAGTTGAAAGCAAGCATCTTTTGAAGTAGGTTCTTGTGGTTGAATAATGGATTGTATCTTTACATTTGTGTGGGATATGTTTATGTTATTATATCAAATTTTCATTTATAATTATTTATCATGAATGCTTTTATGTTTTTGACGTTCTGTTTCATGAATTTTGGATGTAACATTGAAAATAGAAGACCTATTGCAATGAATGTGTTCCTTGTTGGCATGTTTACATGAAGAGTGTCCTTTTCATTGATGGCAAAAACAACAACGACGATGGCATGTTTACTGGCAAGAACAGCAGTGACAATGGTTAACTCCATTGCCAAAGCTCAGGAGAGATAGTGTTCTTAGAAACGCAGACGAGACCCAAATTCATCAAGACTCGCAGAACCTTTGAAACTTAGAAATTATTCCAAGTCGGGAGGAAGCGTAAGCTCAAAAGGAGGAGAAACAGTGGTCGTCGGATCGAGCACTGTGAAGAATCTAGATCTTTGGATCAGAGTCCAAACAGGAGGAACGAGTACGCAAGAGAGGAACAGATCCCATCCGTTGGATCTGAGCACAAAGGACCAGCAACCATTAGATCCAGTGGAGTTGCAAGGAGGATAAGCCCAAAATTCATTCAACACTCCAAAGCTGGGAAGGAATCCTAGTTGTCCATTAAGGTAGGACATGTGGCAAGAGATCAACATTTCCCTGACTCGCGAACTGGAAAATTCAAGGGTCAGAGTTGTAGGAACTCATGATGTTTGAGTTCGCAAGGTTATCTAGACCGTAAGATCATGGGGAGTTGTGAGTCATTGATATGATGCTCGCAAATATCGAGAAGGCAGGAGGAAAATACCCTAGGAGCTGGGAGCCGCAACAATCCTAGTCATTCATCTCGGAAGGACACGTGGCAGTCGATAAAGTAGACTCGCAGAATTGTGAATCAGAAGAACTGCATTGAGAAATCCGCAGACATCGCGAAGTCCAAGTTCGTGATATTGATCACAGTCATTGGATCAAGGAATTTCGTTGGTTGTTGATTTGGAGCGAGTTTCGAAAAATTGAAAGTCGAAAGAAGGGAGGTGAGTAGTCCTCCAAATTCACAAAATGCGAAGTCCCGGTATGATCTGGGTCGTCGGATCATCAAGGATTGTGGGTCGTTGATCTGGAGTAGGTTTCAGAAAATCGAAAGTCAGGAGAAGGGAGGTGAGTAGTCCTCCAACTTCATGAAATGCGAAGTCCCGATAAGATCTGGATCGTTGCATCACAGAGGGTTGTGGGTTGTCGATATGACATAGAGCACTGAAACGGGAATCGGAAGTTGGAATATTCAGGGTTGGCTCATGTTCAAACACCTGACATGTGAGATCACGATTTGATCACAATCGTCGATCAAAGGGAGAGCATGGACCATTGAACTGGAAAGAAGATAGTTGGCGTGACTCGTGGAAAATTACCCGATACGCGAAGTTACGAAGCAACCCAGGAGATTAAGCCCCGGGTCAGAGCTGGAGGATACATCGTCGAAGGATTAAGCGAGGAGATAACACGTGGCTAGGATCCACATCAGAGATTTTCAAGATCGTGAAGCACCTTTTGGATAGGCATCTGATCACAGATTGTGGTCACGTGAAAGGAAGGGGCTTAGCCAGAAAATATAGCACCCACTATGAAGTTTTCTCAGGAAGGGAAAAGGTGCCAAAGGCATGAGCGCGCGGAGGTTATCTGGGTAACTGCTAGAAACCACTGATTGTTTCTACCATGGAATTTGAAGAGGCTTCAGGGTGATCTCCAGAGGAAATGAAGACACTAGAGGTAACTGTCAATGGAATAAAGAGATAATCTACAAATTGAAATGTGTCGAAGACTATTACTGCCAGTGATGCCAAACGAATCTTAAGATGAACAGTCATTCATGACGAACAGACTCAGTATAACCATCAGAGAAGACAAAGAGTTCAAATGATGATCATGCACAGCACTCGGTGTGTGAATGTCATGCAGAACAGAGAAGAGAGACAATGCTCTTTGATAGTTTTTGCATGTGGGAAGAAGGTGGTTGTGCAGAATACCAGAAGAGTATATAATAGGCGCAATGCATAGAATGAAGAGATGCAACAGAGGATGAAATGCAACTGAAAATCTAAACAAAGAGGCTGGTATGCATGGAGGAGGACACTGATGCAAGCAGAGCAGAGTAGTGTAGCAGAACAGTGATGAGAATGGTAAGCCATTGATAAATACCATATCACTATAATAGAGTCCAATAAGAAAAGATTTATATTTCAGGGTGGTAGGGTGGTGCTAGGGAGGACTGTTGTCCTCAGAGTTTCAAGTGGGTGCTTGAACATAGGGATTTGTAGCTTCCATTTGATTGCAGCTAGAAAAACCAAGTTGTTAGGGTGGTGCAAGGGACAACTATTGTTCTCTTTTATACAGGTTGGTGTATGTGTGACTAGAAGTTGGTGCTTTCATCTAGTTGGTGTTGGAACACTCAGGGAGTTGGTGATTCCTTCTAGTGGGTGCTAGAGAAACAAGAGAGTTGGTGCTCTAAGCAAGTTGTAGCTTGTACAGGTTGGTGCCTGTGTGACTGGAAGTTGGTGCTTCAATCCAATTGGTGTTGTAACACAAAAGGAGTTGGTGCTTCCTTCTACTGGGTGCTAGAGAAACCAGAGAGTTGGTTCTCTCAACAAGTTGTTGCTTGTAAAATAGAGGTGGTAGCCTCAAAAAGAGTTGGTGCTCATAAGAATGATAATGTACAGAAAATAAAGATTACTTATCATATCAAGAAGAAGAGGTTTTCTCCCTTTATGGGTTTCCTCGGGAATATTTGTCTTTGTCTGTTTCATGTGTGTGATTGATGGTGAATACTTTATTGCTTACTTCACTGAATTATTGTGATCATCATTGAGTGTTTTGTAATGATATTAAAATGGTTATAATTGTTTAAGCACAGTAACAACTGATTCACCCCCCCCCCCCCACCCTCTCAGTTGTCCAACAATTGGTATCAGAGCAGGTTCCTTTTATCTAAGGGTAGATCCTAAATCTTAAACATGACTAGCCATGAAGGAACCTCAACCAATAAATCTCCCTTGTTCAATGGAATAAACTTTGCCTTCTGGAAAGTCGGGATGAGAACCTACATAATGGCTTTAGGTGCAGAGGTCTGGGATGTGGTAGAGATTGGTTATGTAAAGCCAGTTGTACTAGCTTCTAAGGATGACAAGCTATAATTCACCTTCAATTCTAAGGCTATGAATGTTATTCTGAGTGGGCTTGTGGAAGCAGAATTTGTAAAAGTTATGCACTTAGATTCTACCAAAGGAATGTTGGACAAATGCGTTAGCAGTTATGAAGGTAATGAGAAGGTAAAGGATGCCAAGATCCAAACCTACAGATTACAGTTTGAACAGCTAAACATGAAAGAGGATGAAACTGTTGGGAAGTACTTTCTGAGAGTTGAAGAACTAGTAAATGCAATGAAAGGACTTGGTGAAAAAATTGAAGAAGCCTCTTTAGTTCAGAAAATTTTGAGATCTCTGCCAGATAGGTTCAACACAAAGCTCTCTGCTATAGAAGAACTTAATGATCTAAAATCTCTGCCTTTTAATCAACTTCTAGGAATATTGATTGCATATGAAATGAGGATAGGTAAAGATAAATCCGTCGCTAGAGAAGCATCATTTAAAGCAGATAAGAATGAGGATTATGAACCTGATGAAATTGAAGCAAAATTTGTTAGAAGACTAAAGAAAGGATCAGGAAACTACCAAGGCAAGTTTCCCTTCAAATCTTTTAACTGTGGAAAGATAACTCACTTTTCATCTAAGTGTCCACACAAGAAGAAGGACCATAACTCTAAAGGTGAAGAGGCGTACAAATCCAAGAGATTTGGTAAAAAGAAAATTTTAAGTGTAAACATGATGACTCTTCAGGAGACATAGATAGTGACTCTATTTGTGAAGATATGGTTAATGACTTTATGCTTATGGCCAAAGAGAATTATGATAATAAAAGCACAGGAAGTGATGTCAATGATGAAGAAGTTGTGGTTGACTTGGAAGGAGAATTGATCAGTTCCCTAGAAGAAATTGATAGACTCGAATTTAAGAAGAAAAAGCAAAAACAATTATTGATGCGGTTCGAGAAAGACAGTAAAAAACCCGATGAAGACTTTGCCCTGCTAAAAGTGGAATTAGAAAAGGCAAAGAAAATAGATGAAATTATGAAACAACAGTTATCAGAGAAGAAGGCAAGATGTGAAGCCTTGGAAGAAGAGGTAGTGAAAACCAGAAAAGATATGAAGAAGTTTAAAGCATTGTATCTCCAAAATCTTCCAAGCATTAAAGCCTCAGCAGAACTAAACAACATTTTGAGCAAACAAAGATCTCCTTTGTAGAAGATTGGTTTAGGCTATGTAATTGGTTTAAGTAGCAAAGAGCCACTAAAGATGATCAAGTTCCAAGTCAACAGACAACCAGACCATGTCAGTACTCTGACACCAAAAGCTAATAAAGACAAGATGATCCCTGATGAAAAACAAAAATATCAGATGATGGAGCAACAAATGCCAAGAAAAAGGCCATCCTTCAAGTACCAAAATTTCTTCCATGGTTATTGTTTTTACTACTCTAATTTTGGTCATAAGATTGCAAACTATCAAATTAAGGTTAGAGACATGCAACTAAGGAAGTCAAGAAATAAACAATCCTTGCAACATAGAACTAAACAGCCAATGAGTCGACAATGTTGCACCCATCACTTTAACCTATTGAACGATGATCTCAAATGCTATAACTGTCATAACTTTATCCACAAAGCTGCAAACTGCCATCTGAAGAATTACAAAGCAGATCTAAGGATAAAACCCTTAGCTAGAAATGTCAGCACATGGAAAAAGAAAGATTGTAAGATAAACTCTGTAAACTCCAAACAAGTGGTGGCTAAAGGCATAAGGATAGATAATAATGTTGATATTGGATCCTCCCCTATGAGTAAAGAATCATATTGGATAAAGATGGATACATCTAGTTAGAGATCGATGAGAATCAATGGGTACATCCAAGGGTTGTTTGAAAAATACGAGCTACAATTGTGCAGTGTTCCAGTAGGACAACAACATCATTCTGATGTACAAAATGATATACATGACATCCTGTAGAGATAAAAACAGGAGATACCTTGTCAGGGAAATCTAACTTTTTAGAAACAAAGGGAGAGAACAGTCAGAAGCAGAGACAGAAGAGTGACAGGGGAAGTCATTCAGTTATGACAAGTAAAGGTTGATGGAGTCCCAGTAAGAGAGGTGACCAATATTGAGTATACTACATAGGACATAGCTGAAGTTGAAGCTGAACAGGTCCTAGAATCCATTATTTCATTCCAATCAAAGAACATCCCCATAAAATACCATTTTCGAAGAGAGCGGGTCACCAACAAGATTGTTCAAGTTCATTACATTCCAACCACAGAACAAATTGCAGACATCTTTACTAACTGTCTAAACTTGGGTGTCATCCCTTCTCTCAACTAAGAGAGTCCATCCTGCCAAGGGGAGTATGTGTTGGTTGAATATCTGATACCTCCGAAAAGTACTGCAACAGCTCAGGGGGAGCATGTTTTTCTTTGACATTGATGTCAAAGGAGGAGAAAAGGTGTGGTCATGGTATAGTTGGAGATCTAAGAAAAATAGTGCAGTCGTTCAAGGTTGCCATCAATGCCAAAGGGGAATATTGTTGGCATGTTTACAGGAAGAGTGTGCTTGTCATTGATGGAAAGAATAGCAGTGACGATGGCATGTTTACTGGCAAGAACAACAACGATGATGGCATGTCTACAAGAAAGAACAGCGGAAACGATGGCATGATTACTGGCAGAGTGTTCAATCAAAGCTCAAGAGGAATAGCGCAGAGTTGCACACAAAACGCAAGTGTGCACCAGGGCTGAGGTTAATGCAGACAAGACCCAAATTCATCAGGACTCACAGAAACTTTGACACTTAGAAATTCTTCCAAGTCGGGAGGAAGCGTAAGCTCAGGAGAAGGAGCGACAGCAATCATCGGATCGAGCACTGTGAAGAATCTAGACCGTTGGATCAGAGGCCAGATAGGAGGAATGAGTGCACAAGAGAGGAACAGATCCCATCCGTTGGATCTGAGTGCAAAGGATCAACAACCGTTATATCCAGTGGATTTGCAAGGAGGATAAGCCCAGAAGTCATTCAACAATCCAAAGCTGCGAACGAATCTTGGTCGTCCATTTAGGCAGGACACGTGGCGACAGATCAGCATTTTGTTGACTCACGAACTGCAAAAGTCAAAGGTGAGAGTTGTAGGAACTCGTGATGTCCAAGTTCGCGAGTTGATCTAGACCATTAGATTATGGAGAGTTTTGAGTCGTTGATCTGATGCTCGAAAATATCGGGAAGGCGGGAGGCAAATACCTGAGGATCTCAGAGCCACATCAATCCTAACCGCTCATCTAGGAAGGACACGTGGCATCCGATAAAGCAGATTCATAGAATAGTGAATCGAAAGAACTGCGTTGAGCAGTCCACAGACATCGCGAAGTTCGATTTCACGATATTGATCACAGTCGTTGGATCGAGGAATGTCGTGGTTCATTTATTTGGAGCAGGTTTCAGAAAATCATAAGTCAGAAGAAAGGAGGTGAGTAGTCCTCCAACTTCGTGAAATGCGAAGTCCCCATATTATCTGGGTTGTCGAATCACCGAGGATCGTGGGTCATTGATCTAGAGAAGGTTTCGGAAAATTGAAAGTCGGGAGAAGGGAAGTGAGTAGTCCACCAACTCCATGAAATGTGAAGTCTCGATAAGATATGGACCATTGGATCACAGAGGGTTGTGGGTCGTCGATCTGACACAGAGCGCTGAATCAGAATCGGGAGATGGAAGATTCAGGGTTGGCTCACGTTCAAACACCCGACACACGAGATCACGATTTGATCACAGTCGTCTATCAAAGGGAGAGCGTGGACCGTTGATCTGGAAAGAAGAGAGTCGGGGTGACTCATGGCAGATTACCCGATACACGAAGTTACAAAGCACCCAGGAGATTAAGCCCCAGGTCAAAGCTGGCGGTCACATCCGCGAAGGATTAAGGGAGGATATAGCACGTTTCTAGGCTCCACATCAAAGATCGTCGAGATCACGAAGAGCCTTTTGGATAAGCATCTGATCACAGCTTGTGGTCACGTGAAAGGAAGGGGATTAGCCAGAAAATCTAGCGCCCACTGTGAAGTTTTCTCAGGAAGGGAAGAGGCGCCAAAGGCATGAGCGCACGGAGGTTCTATGGGTAACTGCCAAAAACCACTGATTGTTTATGCTAGAGAATTTGAAGAGGCTTCAGGGTGATCGCCAGAGGAACTGAAGAGATTAGAGGTAACTGTCAATGGAATGAAGAGACAATCGATAGATTGAAATGTGTCGAAGACTGTTACTTCCAGTGATGCCAAAAGAATATTAGGATGAACGGTCATTCATGACGAACAGACTCAGTATAACCACCAGAGAAGACGAAGAGTTTGAATGATGATCAAGAAGAGGACTCGGCATGTGAATGTCATGCAGAACAGAGAAGAGAGACAATGCTCTTTGATAGTTTCTGCATGCGGGAGGAAGGTGGTTGTGCAGAGGACCAAAAGAGTATATAATAGGTGCAATGCATAGAATGAAGAGACGCAACAGAGGATGAAATGCAGCAGAAAATATGAACAAAGAGGTTGGTATGCATGGAGGAGGACATTGATGTAGGTAGAGCAGAGTAGTGTAGCAGAACAATGATGAGACTAGTAAGCCATTGATAAATACTGTATCACTGTAATAGAGTCCAGTAAGCAAAGATTTATATTTCAGGGTGGTATAGTGGTGCTAGGGAGGATTGTTTTCCTTAGAGTTTCAAGTGGGTGCTTGAACACAGGGAGTTGTAGCTTCCATTTGGTTACATCCAAAAAAACCAGGGTGGTAGGGTGGTGCAAGGGAGAACTATTGTTCTCTGTTATACAGGTTGGTGCCTATGTGACTGGAAGTTGGTGCTTTCATCTAGTTGGTGTTGGAACACTCAGGGACTTGGTGCTTCCTTCTAGTGGGTGTTAGAGACACAAGACAGTTGGTGCTCTCAGCAAGTTGCAGCTTGTACAGGTTGATGCATGTGTGACTGGAAGTTGGTGTTGGAACACAAAGGGAGTGGGTGCTTCCTTCTAGTGGGTGCTAGAGAAACCAAAGAGTTGGTGCTCTCAGCAAGTTGTTGCTTGTAAAACATAGGTGGTAGACTCAAAAGGATTTGGTGCTCATAAGAATGATAATGTAAAGAAAATAAAGATTACTTATCATATCAAGAAGAAGAGGTTTTCTCCCTTTATGGGTTTCCTCGGGAATATCTATCTCCGTGTGTTTCATGTGTGTGATTGATGGTGAATACTCTATTTCTTACTTCACTGAATTATTGTGATCATCATTGAGTGTTTTGTAATGAGATTAAAATGGTTATAATTGTTTAATCACAGTAACAACTGATTCACCACCCCCCCCCCCTCTCAGTTGTCCAATAATTGGTATCAGAGCAAGTTCCTTTTATCTAAGGGTAGATCCTAAAGCTTAAACATGACTAGCCATGAAGGAACCTCAACCAATAAATCTCCCTTGTTCAATGGAACAAACTTTGCAGATGAGAACCTACATAATGGATTTAGGTGCAGATGTCTGGGATGTGGTAGAGATTGGTTATGTAAAGACAGTTGTACTAGATTCTAAGGATGACAAGCTATAATTCACCTTCAATGCTAAGGCTATGAATGTTATTCTGAGTGGGCTTGCGGAAGCAGAATTTGTAAAAGTTATGCTGTTAGAATCTGTCAAAGGAATGTGGGACAAACTCGTTAGCAGTTATGAAGGTAATGAGAAGGTAAAGGATGCCAAGCTCCAAACCTACAGATTACAGTTTGAACAACTAAACATTAAAGAGGATGAAACTGTTGGGACGTATTTTCTAAGAGTTGAAGAACTAGTAAATGCAATGAAAGGACTTGGTGAAAAAATTGAAGAAGCCTCTTTAGTTCAGAAAATTTTGGGATCTCTTCCAGATAGGTTCAATACAAAGGTCTTTGTTATAGAAGAACTTAATGATCTAAAATCTCTTCCTTTTGATCAACTTCTAGAAACGTTGACTGCATATGAAATGAGGATAGGTAAAGATAAATCCACCGCTAGAGAAGCATCATTTAAAGTAGATAAGAATGAGGATTATGAGCCTGATGAAATTGAAGCAAAATTTGTGAGAAGACTAAAGAAAGGCTCAGGCAAGTACTAAGGAAATTTTCCCTTCAAATGTTTTAACTTTGGAAAGATAGGTCACTTTTCATCTAAGTGTCCACACAAGAAGAAAGACTAGAACTCTGAAGGTGAAGAGGAGTACAAATCCAAGAGATTTGGTAAAAAGAAAAGTTTATGTGTAAACATGATGACTCTTCAGGAGACACAGATAGTGACTCTACTTGTGAAGATAAGGTTAATGACTGTATTCTTATGGCCAAAGATGATTATGATAATAAAAGCACAAGAAGTGATGTCAATGATGAAGAAGTTGTGGTTGACTTGGAAGGAGAACTGGTCAGTGCCCTAGAAGAAATTGATAGACTCAGATTTAAGAAGAAAAAGAAAAAACAATTGTTGATGCAGTTCGAGAAAGACGGTAAAAAACCTGATGAAGACTTTTCCCTACTAAAAGTGGAATTAGAAGAGGCAAAGAAAATAGATGACATTATGAAACAACAGTTATCAGAGAAGAAGGCAAGATGTGAATCCTTGAAAGAAGAGGTAGTGAAAACCAGAAAAGAGATGGACAAGTTTAAAGCATTGTATCTCAAAAATCTTCCAAGCACTAAAGCCTCAATAGAACTAAACAACATTCTGAGAAAACAAAGATCTCCTTTGTTGAAGACTAGTTTAGGCTATGTAATAGTTTTAATCAACAAAGAGACAATAAAAATGATCAAGTCCCAAGTCAGCAGACAACTAGACCATGTCAATACTTTGACACCAAAAGCTAATAAACACAAGATGATCCCTGATGAAAAACAAAGCTATCAGATAATGGAGCAACAAATTCCAAGAAGAAGGCCATCCTTTAGGTACCAAAATTTCTTCCATGGTTATTGTTTTTACTGCTCTAATTTTGGTCAAAAGATTGCAAACTATCAAATTAAGTTTAGAGACATGCAACTGAGGAAGTCAAGAAATAAACAATCCTTGCAACATAGAACTAAACAGCGAATGAGTCGACAATGTTGCACCAATCACTTTAACCTATTGAACGATGAGCACAAATGCTATAACTGTCATAACTTCAGCCACAAAGCTGCAAACTTCCATCTGAAGAATTACAAAGCAGATCTAAGGATAAAACTCTTAGCTAGAAATGTCAGCACATGGAAAAGGAAAGATTGTAAGATAAAGTCTATAACTCGTGACAAGTGGCAGCTAAAGGCATAAGAACATATAATAATGTTGATATTGAATCCTCCCCTGCGAATAAAGAAGCATATTGGATAAAGATGGATACATCTGGTTAGAGATCGATGAGAATCAATGGGCAGATCCAAAGGTTGTTTGAAAAATACAAGCTACAATTGCGCAGTGTTCCAGTAGGACAGCAGCATCATTCTGATGTACAAAATGATATACATGACATCCTATAAAGATAACAAGAGGAGATACCTTGTCAGGGAAAGCTAACCTTTTAGTAACAAAGGGGGAGAACAGTCAGAAGCAGAGAGAGAAGAGTGACAGGGGGAGTCATTCAGTTATGACAAGTAAAGGTTGATGAAGGAGTCCCAGTAAGAGAGATGAGAAATATTGAGTATACTACAGAGGACATAGCTTAAGATAAAGATGAACAGGTCCCAAAATCCAATATTTCATTCCAAGAAAAAGCACATCCCCATAAAATACCATTTTCGAAGAGAGCAGGTCACCAACAAGATTGTTCAGGTTCATTACATTCCAACCACATAACAAATTGCAGACATCTTTACTAACTGTCAGAAGTTGGGTATCATCCCTTCTCTCACCTAAGTGAGTTCATCTTGTCAGGGGGAGTATGTGTTGGTTGAATATCTGATACCTCCGAAAAGTACTGCAACAGCTCAGGGGGAGCATTTTTTTCTTTGACATTAATGTCAAAGGGGGAGAAAAGGTGTGGTCATGCTATAGTTGGAGGTCTAAGCAAAATAGTGCAGTCGTTCAAGGTTGCCATCAATGCCAAAGGGGGAGATTGTTGGCATGTTTACAGGAAGAGTGTGCTTTTCATTGATGGCAAGAACAACAGCGACGATGACATGTTTACTGGAAAGAACAATAGCGACGATGGCATGTCTACAGGCAAGAACAGTAGTAGCGATGGCATGATTACTGGCAAAGTGTGCAATCAAAGCTCAGGAGGAATAGCGAAGTGTTGCACACAGAGCGCAAGTGTGCACCAGGGCCGAGGTTAATTCCATTGCCAAAGCTCAGGAGAGATAGCGTCCTCGGAAAAATAGACAAGACCCAAATTCATCAGGACTCGCAGAACCTTTGACACTTAGAAATTCTTCCAAGTCGGGAGGAAGCGTAAGCTCAGGAGGAGGAGAGACAGTGGCCATCGGATCGAGCACTGTGAAGAATCTGAACCATTGGATCAGAGTCCAGACAGGAGGAAGGAGTGCGCAAGAGAGGAACAAATCCCATCCATTGGATCTGAGCGTGAAGGACCAACAACTATTATATCTAGTGGAGTTGCAAGGAGGATAAGCCCAGAAGTCATTCAACACTCCAAAGATGCGAAGGAATATTGGTCATCCATTTACGCAGGACACGTGGCGAGAGATCAGCATTTCGTTGACTCACGAACTGGAAAACTCAAAGGTGAGAGTTGTAGGAAATCGCAATGTCCAAGTTCACGAGTTGATATAGACCGTTAGATCATGGGGAGTTGTAAGTCGTTGATCTGACGCTCGGAAATATCGGGAAGGCGGGAGGCAAATACCCGAGGAGCTCAGAGCCGCAGCAATCCTAGTCGTTCATCTAGGAAGGACACATGGGAGTCGATAAAGCATATTCGCAGAATTATGAATCTTAAGAATTGCGTCGAGCAGTCCGTAGACATATCGAAGTTCGATTTCGCGATATTGATCACAGTCGTTGGATCGAGGAATGTCATGGGTCGTTGATTTGGAGCGGGTTTCGAAAAATCAGAAGTCGGAAGAAGGGAGGTGAGTAGTCCTCCAACTTCGCGAAATGTAAAGTCCCGATATGATCTAGTCCATCGGATCACCAAGGATCGTGGGTCCTTGATCTGGAGTAGGTTTCAGAAAATCAAAAGTTGGGAGAAGGGAGGTGAGTAGTCCTCCAACTCCGTGAAATGTGAAGTCCTGATAAGATTTGGAGCATTGGATCACAGAGGGCTATGGGTCGTCGATCTGACATAGAGCGCTGAATGGGAATCAGGAGTTGGAAGATTCAAGTTTGGCTCATGTTCAAACACCTAACATGCGAGATCGCGATTTGATCACAGTCGTCGATCAAAGGGAGAGCGTGGACTGTTGATCTGGCAAGCAGAGAGTTGGGGTGACTCATGGCAGATTACCCAATACGCAAAGTTACGAAGCACCCAGGAGATTAAGCCCTGGGTCAGAGCTAGAGGTCACATCGTCGAAGGATTAAGGGAGGAGCTAGCACGTCGATAGGCTCCACATCGAAGATCACCAAGATCGCAAAGCACCTTTTGGATAGGCATATGATCACAACTCATGGTCACATGAAAGGAAGGGGCTTAGCCAGAAAATATAGCACCCACTATGAAGTTTTCTCAGGAAGGGAAGAGGTGCCAAAGGCATGAGCGCGTGGAGGTTCCTTGGGTAACTGCCAGAAACCATTGATTGTTTTTACCAGAGAATTCGAAGAGGCTTCAGGGTGATCGTCAGAGGAACAGAAGAGACTAGAGGTAACTGTCAATGGAATGAAGAGACAATCGACATATTGAAATGTGTCAAAGATTGTTACTTCCAGTGATGCCAAAAGAATCTTAGGATGAATGGTCATTCATGACGAACAGACTCAGTATAACCACCAGAGAAGATGAAGAGTTCAAATGATGATCAAGCAGAGGACTCAGCATGTGAATGTCATGCAGAACAGAGAAGAGAGACAATGCTCTTTGATAGTTTTTGCATGCGGGAAGAAGGTGGTTGTGCAGATGACCAAAAGAGTATATAAGAGGCGCAATGCATAGAATGAAGAGATGCAACAGAGGATGAAATGCAGCAGAAAAGTTGAACAAAGAGGCTGGTATGCATGGAGGAGGACACTGATGCAGGCAGAGAAGAGAAGTGTAGAAGAACAGTGATGAGACTAGTAAGCCATTGATAAATACCGTATCACTGTAATAGAGTCCAGTAGGAAAAGATTTATATTTCAGGGTGGTAGGGTGGTGCTAGGGAGGATTTTTGTCCTCAAAGTTTCAAGTGGGTGCTTGAACACAGGGAGTTGTAGCTTCCATTTGGTTGTAGCCAGAAAAACTAGGGTGGTAGGTTGGTGCAAGGGAGAACTATTGTTCTCTGTTATACAGGTTGGTGCCTATGTGACTGGAAGTTGGTGCTTTCATCTAGTTGGTGTTGGAACACTTAGGGAGTTGGTGCTTCCTTCTAGTGGGTGCTAGAGAAACAAGAGAGTTGGTGCTCTCAGCAAGTTGCATCTTGTACAGGTTAGTGCCTATATGACTGGAATTTGGTGCTAGAACACAAAGGGAGTGGGTGCTTCCTTCTACTGGGTGCTAGAGAAACCAGAGAGTTGGTGCTCTCAACAAGTTGTTGCTTGTAAAACATAGGTGGTATCCTCAAAAGGATTTCGTGCTCATAAGAATGATAATGTACAGAGAATAAAGATTATTTATCATATCAAGAAGAAAAGGTTTTCTCCCTTTATGGGTTTCCTCAAGAATATATGTCTCTGTGTGTTTCATGTGTGTGATTGATGGTGAATACTCTATTGCTTACTTCACTGAATTATTGTGATCATCATTGAGTGTTTTGTAATGAGATTAAAATGGTTATAATTGTTTAAGCACAATAAAAATTTATTCACCCCCCCCTCTCAATTGTCCAACATTCCTCGTGGCTCCTGAGGACTTTGCAAATTTATTGAACTTATTGAGAATCCATCTAGCACATGTTGTGACCAACATCCTTTGTTAGTGTAGAATTATTTACACTACCTACACTACCTTTCTCACACCATGTGTCTTGGGTCCCGGGGAGATTCATTTGTCACAAATTCAAGAACTAGAAACCCTTTCCTATGCTCAAATCAACATATTATAGAATTTCGAGAGGAAAAAAATGAAAGGATGAACTAAGTCGAAAACCAACGTTGACTTGAAATCACATGTTTTCTTGTGTACTGATTAACCACTAGGGAGAAAGTTCCTTGGATAGATTCTAATCAAAAAACAAAAGCCCAAATACAAACCAAAAGGTGATGTAATTTCTTACCTAGTGAGAAATATTGTCATGCCCCCTACACCTTTCTAATGGTAATTCCATTACCCCACCATGAACCAAAGACATAAGAAACCACTTGATATAAGCATGCAAATTCAAGGCATGGAGCTTGTGAATGAGGGACTTGTGTCCCTTCTCATTACTATCCAAATGTTTTTTGAAAAGGTTGAAGTTGCAAACCATGTGACGGTTTAAGTAGCCATGGTATCTTTCCATGTGACCCTTTAATAACTCTAAATGTATATTTGTACTAATCATTGATTAGGGAATGCTTTATTAATTTAATGTGCCATTAACCATTAACTCCCACTCTTTTAGAGTTGGTCCAAAAATTTCCCACCATTTTGCTTCATAATTATTTTCTCTCAGGACATGATACTATTTGATATTGGTAAAGGAGCTCGCCTCTTGTTTGCTTCATTCAAGAATTGAGGCTAAGGGGTTGTCTCCCAACTCTGAATTATAAACTAAGTAGTTTATGATAGTCTTAGAGTCATTAATCGCAATCAACAATTGCACACCAATGCCTTTAGTTATTTTTAGCCCTTGCCACAATGCATATGCTTAGGCTCTATTTTTGGATATAATACGAAAGTAACACCCATGTTTCCTCCAGTATGTAATTAATCATAATTAGTGATTTTCCATGCCATGGCATATGGACAATGTAATTATATAATGGTTTGAATAAGAATGCCAACCAGTTGACTATGGGTAAAGCCTTAAAAGTATTGGTTGTGATATCACTAAGGGAAAGAGTGAGGAAACCTAGAGAGGGGTTCATGATGCCAAGATGACCAAATTCCCTTTGTTGAAATACTTGATTTGGAAATAATAAGTTATTTCCCTCATCCCATATTTGAAGACAAAATCAGTTGATGAGGGAGGTTGGTAGTTGAACAACAAACCACCCCAATGAATGGAAGTATGGAGGGTTCCCAAAGGGGATAGGAAGTTTTCATCTAGAGGACACCAAGAAATATCACCACGAGTCCCCATGATTGACCCACAGGTTGTCTTCTGACAGAAGAAATATAAGGACAGGTCGAGAACCTTCCCAAGATATGTGTTGGACAGGCAATTTTGGATACAATGTTGGGAGAAAAACCTAACTATAAGGAAAGTGCACAGAGGAAGGAAAGTAGTTTGTAGCTAAGACGTATTCCACAAGATAGTTCGCAAAAGGAGGAAAGAGCACAGGAGGAATACAACACACATACAAAATAATAAAGCAAGAGAGAGAGAGAATAAATCACGAGAGAAGGACAACAACACGACATTCTAGAAATAGAAGAACAGCAGAAAATAAGCATGAAGAGCATAAAAGCAGCATGAAGATCAAAAATCAGAAGAAAGCAGTCGAATAACCAATTAATTGAGTTGGCCATGCATTGTAATGGGATAGTTTTGGGATAAATAGACTAGGTTTTTAATCCCTAGATTTTGAAGTATAAATATGTAACGGGTTGGGAGATTAGGGGGAAAAAATATTATGCCAGAGTCATGAATGTAATAGTCATTTGGAAAGGAGAAAGATGAATACAGAGAGAATTTAGAGTTGATATTGAGTCGTGTGGTATCTAATTGTCTATGTGGGATTATGAATTATGTTTGCCTCGTAGAATAGAATTAGTTTATGGATTAATTATGACGTAATATTCAGGACTGTGACTGTGAAGAATCTATGTAATAATCAGAAATATGCTAAGCAGAGGAATCCAAATCATAAGAAAGTAATACTAACTAGATTTGAATCACGTGCATAGATATAAGAAGGAAGAATGAAGCATGTGTATGTCTCCCTTTCGCTTACTATTGTAGAAGCATGGTTCTTGCGGTCCCAATAGATATCTCGGGTGAGACTTCATCTACGCAAGCAGGTGATGCCGAAAGGGACGGTGTCTGGTGGATTTTTTGGTCATAGATAAACCAAACCTTGGGTCTTACAACCCACGTGCAGAAAAGTAGTCAACAAATGGTTTTGTTGTCGGGACCGGGAAATTGCAATTAAGGCAATGTTTTGGAGGCCAACTAAGAAGGAGATCAGAGAATGGTTGGAACAAAAAGAATGGGAATTTCCATGACAACAGAACAGGAATCCTCGGATGAGTGGCAAGCAATGGATGCAAAGGTATGTGTACACAGATCTGCATGAAATATTTTTTGGAAAATTTCCAAAAATTTCAACAGAGTGGTTAGAAAGGTTAGTAGAAAAAACTAGAAGGTTTAGTGTTGTAGCGACGAGGAATTGGACTCCTGAATTGGTAAGACAGTTGAATTCAGTAAGTAACCCAACTACTCGAGCAATTGATTTTTGGTTGGATAGTGTACTAGGGGGTTATGTTACAGAATTTGTAGTAGATTGCATTCAATCATACAGTGTTGCAGAAAGAGACTTTTTCAAAGGTTCGTGCGGGAGGTTCTTGAAATCGTTAAATACGTGGATAAAAATGTCGTTATGTGAAAAACATGTGATGATAATGAAGTATGACGGTGAAAAGGGATTTGAGCACATACGGGGAGTAGGAGGATGACAAGAGTATCATCTGAGAGAATGAAGGAAGCAATGAAAAAGGAAGGAAGGGATTGAGGATGCAAGAAGGTAGTATACCAGAGGAAGAGTACGAGTTTGGAGAGTTGCACGGAGGAAGGAGGCGCAAGAGGAAAAATATTGGGGCTAGGAGAGAAGAGTTGTATAGTGAGCCAGAGGATAGAGAACCTTGTGCACTAATTCGAATCATGGAGATACCATATATAGGAGGAGAAAAAGAGGAGTTTCAATCCAGTCTAGTAATAGAAGAGATAATAAGTCCTACTCAGACAAGATCATGCATTGAATCCACGACCCCATGTGCATCACCACAATCAAAGATAAAATTTGAAGACTTGTCAAAATCCATCATAGTTAGTCAAGGAGGACAAAGTGGGAGTAGTGTGCAGAGTCAAAGTCAAAATCAGAGTCCACCAGCATCACCAAGTGGAGGGACTACATAAACCAACATGGTGGGAGTAGATAATACCCTTATATTTCTTGAATTTAAGGGAGTGGGGTCAAAGGATCCAGAACAACACTAGTTTGGGATGCTAAGAACATACAGGATGAGGTTGTGAAGATTGTGCAGTTAGTGAAAACATTTAGAGGTCATGCACTAGTATGGTATATGAATTTACATAGTATTACACCTATAGGACAAGTTAGGGCTTTGGCAGAGATGAAGCAAGCGTTACTAAAGGAGTTCAAAAAGCCAAATTCAGAGTCATAGTACATCACAGAATTGAAAGAGATCAAACGGGTACAAACAGAGTCCGTATGGGATTTCTATCAGCGATTTAAGGATGTGATGGAAAGATTGACTTTCCAAATTCCATATCAACAACATCAAGAGTGGTTTATTGCAGGTCTTCTACGACACATTCGTAAACCACTAATTTAATAATAGGTTAAGTCATAGCCCGAGGCTCTAGAAATTGCAATGAAACTAGAGGCATATCCAACAAGAGATATTGGAGGAATGGCACAAGTTCAGACGTAGTTGGTTGCATTGAAAATTCAGTTGCCCAATATTACCGAAGGGAAGGAGAAACAAGAACAATTTTGGTGTACCAAGTGTAGGACGGAGGGTCGTCACAAGGACGAATGTCCAACAATCGTGCAATATTTGGAAACTAGAGCATCGAATCCACTACCAAGGGGGATACTTCAAGATATGTAAGAAATGGGGCCATCACCCCACTGAGTGTCCATTGCTACAGAAGTATTAGAGTACACCAAAGAACTTGTTTTGCAATTTTTGCAAGTCGGTGGGACACAAAGAGAAGCATTTTAGTGCATTCCACCTACTAAGGGAGTGTACATCATATATGTACATGATCCAAGAAGAGAATGACACCACAAAGGGGGGGGTGTGAAATATAACAATAAGAGAGGTTTCAATCAGGGGAACAAAGGAAACTCTAGTAGAGGCAGAGGTAGAGGGACTTTTGGTAGAGGAAGAAAAGGATCGATTATCTGTTATAATTGTAATCAACTTGCACACTTGGCCCAAGATTTCCAGAATCTGTGTACGACGTGCACATATTTCATAGCACTGGATCACTTGACAGAAGATTGTCCCCAACTAGTTGTGAAGTGGCAGGCCAGAGGAAACCCAAACCAGAATCTGAATCTGAATGTGCAGATGATATCAGTTGAAAGACACAATGAAAGACCAAAAGTAGTAGCCATTACACATGGAGGAGATATAACAAAGACTGATGTGATGAATCAAGGAGTAGACTGAGCAGTGGGTAAGGAAGTCAGTAGAGCCTATATCAGCATTCGATTCACAGTAGGAAAAGAGTCATATCATAGATCAAGAAAATAAATACTTGGACAACATGGGGGAGCATAAACATTGTCGTTGCCTCGTATATAAGATCAAGTTGTGCCAGAGAAGCCAACTGTGAAGGTAAGTACACTAACATAATTCCTAAGGAGTTGTGTAGAACTAATGAAAGATGGAATTACACTAAGTATATTATATGACATGATTGGTCACTGCACAAAAGGAAGAGAAACCCATGTTGCACAAATAATGGTAAACTAGGTACTGCATAGGAAGAGAACCAACGGAGAATTCAGGTTCAATGCACAGATTTGAGAGTATGATGTGGATAATGTTATCTTGGACTTAGGGTCTGATGTGAATGTGCTACCTAAGAAGACATGGGATATGATGGGTGAACCCGAGCTACTATGGTCCCTTTTTGTGTTAAGGCTCGTGAATCAACATAAGATAGTATTGATTGGGTGATTGGCAGGAGTACCTATGAACATAGATGGGGTGCACAACATGGAAAACTTTGAAGTTATTGAGATCATAGATGACAGTCAAAAATATCTATCACCAATGGAACTGGAATGGGATTTTGATAACCAAGCAATCATTAAATTGAAAAGGAGGGAGATGATATTCGAGGTTTGGGATCTGAAATTTACTACACACTATGAACCATCAAAAGGAACGAGATATAGAGAGCCATCCAGAGGGAATGACATTAAAAACTTATACAATCTGACTAGACGTATGGAGGATTATGTCGACCCAACAACAAATGGTGCACTAAGTTGGAGAAGTATCAGTTCGTGCAAATCATATTCAGAAGTTGGCCTAGAGAATTGGCAGCAGAGGATACATGAAGTGTCAACAAGATGATGTGCATGTTAAATTGAACCTTGTGCTAGATTGGAATAGATTTATGTGACCCACCCAAATACGATGGACTAACCGAGATAGGCATGTTTGTAAAATCATTTGAGTTACAGGTACTGGAACAATGAAGGTTGTCGGCACTGGATGTCATCTTAAAGGCGAATCCAGCTAGATGGTGGGTTGCACACAGAGAGGGAATGAAATACTGGTCACAATGTAGTAGACTAATGCATATACGCTTTGGCTCCGAGGAAGAAAAAATTGCATAGAAGTACACAAGAAAGAGTGATCTGGCGGGTCACTTGGAAAAATGTAGGGCTTTATGGAACTTAGTATCGAAAATAGAGTGGATCCACAAATTCATACACACTTTGGACATAATCCTAAAGAATTGGTATTTATAATTGGAGATGCGTAGGGATACAACAAGATGGGAATAATTGTCCTGGAGATTTGAAATCACGTTCACATTTGAACATGAATCTCCATCTATATATGCAACACTACAGGTGATTCGAACGAAGATCTTCTCAGAGGTAGAGATGATGGAAGTAGTACCAGTATACAGTGTGTATAAAGCCAAGATGACTTTCCATGAGCTATTGGAATGTTATAACGTAGAAAACGAAGAGTACGAGGAAGAGGATCCCATTTATGTACAAATACCTAAGATAGAAGGAGCACGAGCAGTAGAAGAAACAGAGTTTGCATCCATTCCATACACCCAGCCTATAAAGACACATAAGGTAAATATTGGGACATCATAGAATCTCAAGTTTGCATAGATAGGAGATTATTAGAATGATGAGACAATTGAGATGGTTGCAGACTTATTGTGGGAATATCAAGACTTATTCCCAACAACATTTTCAGAGATGAAGGGTATAGTAGGAGACTTAGGTGAGATGAATATCCCACTGAAACCTAGAGCTAAGACAATACGACAGAGACCTTACAGGTTAAACCCGAGGTATAAGGAGAAGGTCAAGGCTGAAATGGACAGGATGTTGGATGCAGGAATCATTGAACCAGTAGAAGAATCCAAGTGGATTAGCCCAATGGTGGTGCAGAAAAAGAAGACATGACGAATTAGGATTGGCGTGGATCTAAGGAAATTGAATGATGCATGCTTATACTGGAAAACATATGAGGTCAGGAAAATTATTCTTTTACAGATGGATTCTCTAGGCTCCATCAGATAAGAATCATGTAGGAGGATAGACACAAGACCACTTTTTCGATGGAGTAGGGCAGTTATCAGTATACAGTTATGCCATTTGGATTGAAGAATTCCCTTGTGGTGTTTTCTAGGGTAGTAATGGCAGCATTCAAGGAGTTCATCCATAAATTTCTGGAACTTTACTTAGATTATTAGACGATGTTCAATCTACTGCAGGTTCATATAGAAGTTTTTTGGCTCATGTTAGATTGGTGCAAATGGTTTCAAATTTTTCTGAACTTAAAGAAGTGTATCTTTTGTGTGTTGTTTGGAATTCTACTAGGACATGTAGTATGTAAACAAGGACTATTAGTCGATCAAGCCAAGATTGTAGTAATTATGGACTTGTAACCTTCGACATCAGTCAGAAAACTGAGGGAAACTTTGGTTCATACTGGTTATTTCAGGAAATTTATCAAAGGATATTCTTAGATTACAGCACCCATGCAAACGCTACTGAAGAAGAAAGCCAAGTTTCAATGGAATGAGGACTGACATAAGGGGTTGGACACTTTGAAACGGAAACTGGTAACCACACCAATTTTGATCTTTCTGTAGTGGAACAAGGAGTTCCATGTACATGTAGATGCATCATCCATAGCATTGGGTACAGTGTTGTCACAACCAAGAGAAGGAGACATAGATCATCCAATCGCTTTTGCAAGTAGGAAGTTGTCCATATCATAAAAGAATTATACAACTACAGAACGAGAAGGATTGGCAATGGTCTATGCGCTACAAAATTCCAGGCATTACTTACTGGGGTCCCACTTCAAGATGTATATAGACCATTCTGCATTAAAGTACTTAGTCAACAAGCTCTTATTAGGAGGAAGAATATGCAGATGGTTATTATTATTTCAGGAATATAACTTTGAGGTCATAGTAAAACAAGGGAAGTTGAATGCAAGACTAGATCATCTATCATGCATACTGACAGGAGAAGATGTGGGTAATTTAGATGATAGCCTCCTAGATGCATAGTTATTTACTATAAGGATGGTGGATGATTAATACTCAGACAATGTGAAGCTTCTAAGTGCAGGTATGGCTCCCTCTAAAATGACAGTTACGAAGAAGAAGAAATCGGTAGTGAAAGCAGCAGATTATCAGTTGATTGCTTGGAATTTATATAAGTTGGGTGCAAATGGAATATTGAGACATTGTGTACTGGAACATGAAAGGTCGATTATACTTGAAGAAGTGCATGATGGAATTGTTGGAGGACATCACGCAGGAAGAGCAATGACACAAAATATTTTATGTGTGGGGCTTTGGTGTCCTACGCTTCACAAATATGCGAAGGAGTATTGTTAGTCCTGCGATGTATGTCAAAGAGTGGGAAAACCATCTAGGAGAGATGAAATGTCGATAAATCCATAGGTTACATTGCAATCATTTGATAAGTGGGTCATTTACTTTGTAGGACCAATCAATCCACAACCAAGAAGATCAAGGGAAAGGTACATCATCATTGTGAAAAAGTACTTGACAAGGTGGGAAAAAGCAGCACCAATTACCGATTGTACTGTGGAGACTGTTGCACGGTTTCTATTCGAGAATGTAGTCACAAGGTTTGCTTGTCCACTCATATTAATTAGTGATCAAGGTACACACTTTCTGAACAAAACAACTGTAGCATTGACTGAGGAGTTTTAGATTCATCGTCAAAACAGTACACCATATCACCCTCAGGCCAATTGCATAGTGGAAGATTTTAATAAGATCTTGGAGAATGCTTTCACAAATATCTACAATGTAGGGAGAGACGATTGGGACTTATGAGTTCTTGCAGTACTATGGTATTATAGACTACAAGTAAGAAACTGACAGGACAAACACTTTTCTGGTTGGTCTATGGACATGAACCAATGATGCCAATGGATTTCATTCTACCTAGCCTGCACATTGCAACAATCACTGAGCTCTCAGATACTGGCACGATAGAAGAGAGGTTGGTATAGTTAGTACAGCTTGAGGAGGATCGGTTTGTTGCAGGATTTCATCAGCAGGTTTAGAAATCCAGAGAAAAGGCCTGGCATGATCGACACATTAAATAGAATACTTTTCAAGTCGGCGACTTGGTACTACTCTATGACAGCAAGTATATGCAGCATACAGGGAAGTTTCAAATGCATTGGTTAGGACCCTACGTGATCCAATAATTAAGTAGGACAAGTGTTGCGCGGTTGGAAATCTTGAATGGAAAAGTTCTAGAAGGAATGATGAATGGGAGTTGGTTGAAACCCTATCGAGACGACCAACAGATTGCGCAGTAATTTGGGTTGCGCTATAATACATGGAAAAAAAGGGGTGCTCAAGTACCAAGGTATCAAAATTTGCGCAGAAGGAATGATCATCACACGCAAAAATAACACTACACCAACTTAAGACACAAGACACAGATGAGACAAATTGCAAAGTATATAGATGAAATATCAAAGAACCAATGCACAGTTTGGCAACGACAAGACTAGTAAAAACAGTAAGGCATGAAAATAACAGTTAGGAAGCAGGTGTGATAGGTCATAAAAGTGTCGTATAAGTCTTAAATCATAAATGTCGTCACATGAACAGATCAACAGTATGAGAGGAAAATCATAAGATGGATTTGGTAATAAAGGAGCATTTAGTTAACAAGTCAACAACCATGACAACGGATTGGACAAGACAGTTATTATAGGATGAGACAGGTATAGTTGGAATGAAAGCAAAAAAAAAACCAGAAAGTTGTTAAAGTCTAAATCATTGTTACATGCAAGCGGGAGCGAACAGAGTCGAGCTAAAGCGACTCGCATAGACACAAATATCTATTCTAGGATTCCATCACACTGGTAGAATTGCACCGCCAAGATTTGGAGGGTTGTCCATCGTAGTGAAGAAACAACTAAAACGACCAGTAGAAGAAGCGAAGGTCGAGGAGGTAGTCGAAGCTCCGACTCCGATGCCACCGACAGTTTTTCACAAAGAGTGCTTACCACCAAGGAAGTATGATGCACCACCAGTAAATGTACCAGTGAATGCAAAGTACCCATTGTCAATAGCACCAATTTCGATCGACATCAGTAGCAATGAGGACATGCTCAGGAAGATTTCCAACCTGAAGTTTATGGACCATGATATCACAAATACATAGGAATTCCTTGAGTTTGTCGGGGATCAGTATTTATGCATGAAGAGGACCCCAGGCACAGGAGAAAATCTGGTAGAGCCACAGGAATGGGCATTGGGATTGGAGAGGACAAATATTGAACTTGTTCGAAATTCCACATTTCGGATGAATTACGAAAATTAATGCATGTGTAAAGGTGTTACTAAGCTGTGTTCATGGGGGGAAACTCTGGCTCGATCCCTCGATATCGATTGATAGCCCTGATTGCGCATATCATAGGTTTGTGCAAAGTAAGAGAAGACCCAAAACCATTGTTCAACAAAATGGGAGAGCGAGCCCTGTATGATTCCATGAAAGAAAAATTTGACACATTTAGACGAAAGAGGGGTCTAGCTGTCAAGAGCATCAACGACAAGAATGCTAGGTTTGCGACGCAGGTTTTGGCCTGCAAACTGTTGCGCAAATGTTGAAAATACATAGTAGCAGCTAGATTAATTTCAGTAGCAAAGAGATGTATGGAGGGATTTCATATGAACTGGGCTACATTTTTAGTCAACCAATTTTTACAAGATTGCACGAAGGCCCAGGAGAAGGGCACTAAATTTCACTACGCATGGTTGCCCATATTCATTGTGTTCGTCGGGTGGCAAGAGCCCATGTATTACCAGTGCGTGTGTACTTTAGTTCATATCCCTTTGGCTGCTAGGTATGCCAACTTGTGGCACACAACAATCAAGAGATAACAAAAGGACAACAACGCCACATTTTATACCTATTTGGAGCTAGTTATTGCGGTAGTTGAGAAAACAGCGTGCATATAAGAGGAAACAGTAGTCACATACAAGGATATCGCATGATTAAGAGCTGGCATGAATCATATGTATACGCAAGCCAAAAAGGATCCTCCATGACAATGGTTTCCAACCAGTTACTGGTTGACAATAGAAGACATGAACTTAATAATCACTTACTGAGAGGAAGATTAGAATAGCCCAACAGAAAAGACATGGCCATCGAAAGAGGAAGAAGACCAAGACAAAAGTGAGGAGGAATAGGATCAGACAAATGGCACAGTAAATCTCCCTGGCCAATCTATAGTCATTGAAGCAGGACTCGAAAGGAAGGATAAGGGGCAAGAACAGGTAAAAGGGGCGTGGAAGAAAGTTAATTTGTGGAGGTACACCCCATTTTTTATATTAACCAATGATGATATGGATAGGATTGGTTACCAGATACAGGATACCATAGAAGAAATATGGGAGGAAGTAGCAAATAAGTAAGAAGAACAAAAAAAGAAGGTGTTGGATCAACTGGGAATACTTCGACAGATACTAGAAACAACATGTGTCACGAAAGAACACAAATCAGGGGGAGGATCATCCACATGACCAAGGACAAAAGTGGTGGTGCGCAACCAACCCTAACACAACTAACAAGGGGCCATATAACCTTACAGATTGAGGCAGATGTGCTAGAGTTTCCAGTGGGCGAATTACAGGAGAAAATAAAGGTGTTGGGCCAGCTAAATATAGTCATATCAAAAATGCCCATACAAATATTACATGACTTGTAAGCATAATTGGTGCAAGAAATAAAGAACAGAGGAGACGCAGTGAACTGAGACTTGTAAAGAATAAGGGATGAAAGAGCCCAAGTGAAAGCGCGGTATGATATGGCACTTCAACAAAATAAGGAGATTGAAGGCCGAATATAGGAATTTTTGAAGAATAATGAGGGGGTTGAGGAAAGGTAAACAAAATAACTATAGGAGAAGGATGAAGTTGAATCAATGGTGCATAATACACAAGAAGTTGTCCAAAATTTATACAAGGAAGTACCATAAGTTCCCATGGTAATAGAAGCCACTATGGAGGAACAACTGTTGAAGATTGGCGAAGTCATTAAGGGCTTCAGGGAGCAGATCCAGGATTTACAACTGAGGAGCCTACCTGAAATACCACCAGAGGTGCGCGAAGGTAGGGTGAGGATGGAAATGATCACAATTTCAAAAATTAAGAAAGTAGAAGATGAATGCATAAAACTTTGCAAGGAGAGTGTGCAGATGTGGACAGAGCTCATGGGGGACATAGAAATGAAGGCCATAGAGGACAAGCTAAGAGAAGCACAAGAATAGGCGCACGCGGTAGCAAAAAAGGTGGCTACACTACCACCAATAGAGCATATGGCAGGCATTTTGGCTTAGCGGCAGACATTTGTAGAAGTGGTGAGACCGGGGGACCAACAAACGATCCTTCAACAGAGACTTGGACCACAGAAGGAAGAAGCATTAAGGGTAATTGGAGAATTGGCCACTGTACAAGGTAAGGTCAAACAAGCAATGGGTGAAGTAGAAGACAAACTCACAGACTTGACCATGCAGACCATAGAGGAAATAGCAGCAATAGAGGTTGTATTTGTCAAATAGGTAGAGGTCGCTAAGGTTGCCTCTCAACACTTCATGTCAGCATGGAAGAACATGCAACAGGGTTGAGTAGCTCGGGACGAGCCACAGGTGAGTGTTGGGGGTCCGTTGGACAAGCAACTTTGGATACAATGTTGGGAGAGAAACCTAAGTATAAGGAAAGTGCACAAAGGAAGGAAAGTAGTGTGCAACTAAGACACATTCCATAGGAGAGTGTGTAGAAGGAGGAAAGCATGCAAGAGGAAGACAACACGCAGATAGAAGAATAAAGCAAGAGAGTGAAAGAATAAAGCACGAGAGAAGGATTATAGCATGACATTTGAGAAATAGAAAGCAGTTGAAAATCTAGTTAACTCAGTAGGCCATGCATTGTAATGGGATAGTTTTGGGATAAATAGACTAGGGTTTTAAGCCCTATATTTTGAGGTATAAATATGTAACAGGTTGGGAGATTAGGGGGAAAAGAGATTATGCCAGAGTCGTGAATGTAATAATCGGTTGGCAAGGAGAAAGATGAATAAAGAGAGAGTTTAGAGATGATATCGAGTCGTGTGGTATCTAATTGTCTATGTGGGATTATGAATTATGTTGTTATGCCTCATAGAATACAATTAGTTTATGGATTAATTATGATGTAATATTCAGGACTGTGACTGTGAAGAATTTATGTAATAATCGAAAATATGCTAAGCAGAGGAATCTGAATCATAAGAAAGTAACACTACCTAAATTGAATCACATGCATTGATATAAAAAGGAAGAATGAAGCAGGTGTTTGTCTCCCTTTCCCTTACTATGGTAGAATCATGGTTTTTGCAGTCCCAATAGATACCTCGGGTGAGACTTCATCTGCGCAAGCAGGTGATGCAAAAGGGTCGGTGTTTGGTGGGTTTGTTGGTCGTACATAAACTGAACCTTGGGTCTTACAACCCATGTGCAGAAAAGTAGTTGACATTATGCGTGCAAGAGAAGCACATGAGGGAGCAGAGAGCAGGAGCTCTGAGTTCTTAGGTCAAGGGAAAAGACCCAAAGAAGAGGGATCTACTATTGTTGCAAGAGAAAAATTGCAGAGAGTTACCCTGGTGGTATCATGGCTTGGCTCAGGCGTGGCCTACTTTCGAATTTACTGAGCAAGTAGAACCTACAGTTGGGTGAAAAGGAGAACGCCCATAATCAGTTGGTTGGCTAACATCGCTATTGAACATATAAGTTCCCTTATACTCTGTGTATATGAAATTAAAATGATTGGATTGGATACTTATGTCTGTACTACGAATGTACATGCCTGATTTATGGTACTAATACTTATGTCTGTGCTACGAATGTATTTACACGTTGAATAATGGTGGAACTTAATGGATGGATGTATCATATAATCCTCATTCAAGGATAACTATCTCAGTGTAGTTGGAATAAACCCATGGTATTGGATGCAAGTTTAATATGTTGTGAAGTATGGAATTAGGAATACCAGTACCCTGATTGAAATTGTTGGTGGGATACTCAAGTTCCAAATAAATCCTTCGCTTGTTGAGACCCCTACAGGCAGCTCCATAGAAGAGCTATGATAGTATTAAAACATGGGAGCAATCCTTAAACCTTCAAAATTCCCTATTTGAATGGGCGAGACTCAACAATCTTGGATATGAAGGTGCAGATAACCTCCACCATTGAAATCAACCATGAGTATCTCGTCGGATCTCAGGATATCGACGATTTTACCTACAGGGTTGCGTTGAGAAGTCCTAATATGTTGATATTCAGGGACCAAGGTTCCATCCCCTGGTTCCATGCCCTCATTACACAATCATATGAGAGAGAGAGAGAGAGATGTCATGTAAGACTTATTATGCCAACATGGCAGAGAGGGTGTCACAGGGGTGGCACTTCTCATCTCCTGGTTCACATATGAGTTGAGTGTGGCCTTTATCGGGCTCGAGCCTTTGTATCACCACCTTGGATTGCCAATCGTCAAATCTATCGTCCGAGAGATTTTAGTTGTAGATGTTTGTAAAATCTTAGGAGGGAGTTTTGTAACCCAGGTCATCGAAGCATGGACCCTGGAATATTTATAAGTCCAAACTCCTTTGGAAGTCCCAATATCCCTATATCTGGGGACCAAGGTTCTAACCCCTAGTTCCATGCCTTTAGTTATAAGCGAAAGCACGAAGACAGGGAAAATGATGCCAAAGTGACATGTCATTCCAGGTGGAAGAGAGTGGCACTGCCACGTATCAGGACGTGTCATGCCAGGGACATGTCTCATCAGGCCTATGTGTTAAGTATGGGTCTAGTTAGGTGCAAAGGCCTTTGGTTAGAGCCTTGAATCTCAACCATAATATCTACTGACCAATAGATCTTGGTCATAAATATTTGAGAGTCGTGATCTAGAGGGATTAACATAATTAATCCCTTTGTAATCTTCAGACGGCGGACTGCGGAGATCATTAGTGCGCAGGTGATCGGTAAAGGGTCGCGGTCTGGTGCCCATAGTTACCTCGTGGCGACACGTGTCCTCTTACATCCAACATGATGGACTGACCTCCACCGTAGATCATGGTGGAGAAAAGTACATCGAATCTTGGGTAGTGGGGGTTTCCCCCTCACGATCACCGTATAATATTGAGAATGGCCCGGTGGGGTGATGTAATATCGTTCATCGAACTAGAATATGGATCTAATATGACCATAGATTCTTCTCTAAGTAAGCCTAAATATCATCATGGGCTAACACATAATTTGGAGCGGGTTGGAACCCTTCTCTCCACGTTTTGTTTCATGGGTGGACTCTCACGTCAGTATGACGTATCTCAAAGTCGGACCCTCGAGACATATTACATGTCCCCAACATACAAAGACTCGTCGAGGACTGAGATTTGTTGCAATGAGGATTGTTGATCTATTGATCAACGAGCTAATCTCCACCATCCATCCCTTAAAGTCATAACTACGCTGAGATTGTGAAAGAAACCATAGTAGTCGGCAGATCTACCTATGTGAGATTTCAGTCGTAGATCTTGTGGAGTCATAATACTGAGATTAACTTGGTTAATCACCTCATAATTATTGATATTAGTTTAGTTAATCCCATTGTAATCTCGGGCATCGGGCGCTTTCGAGGTTTACACTATGCTGGGAAAGTCCCAAAATCCAATTTCTGGATGTGACAGGTCACCTGATCAATGGGCCATGCATCGTGACGTGGGAGGGCCACATTTCACACAAGGGTTGTGCCATGTGTCATGTTGTTTTGACACATTTGGATAGAGGTTCGTGGATAAAATGGGTGTCATGTGTCAGTCAGTATGAGTGTCAAGTGTCATGCCAGGTGGTATGACCAGAAAGGGCCATGTACCCCAAGATGCCAATTGTACCCTTGAACACGAACCATCAAGAGATTTTGGGAACTAGGCCTTACGAAAATGGTCGATAGTCGATGCCTTAAAGATCTGATATGACGTCAGATAACGTCATTCAATGAGTAGGAAGTAGACACATGTCAATGCCATGTTGGGTCAAACTCGGGCGTCACAATGACATGTACATCCATGCCATCCCACGTGTCATGACGTGAGTGGTGCTACGTGGAGCACAATCTTGACATAGTTGAACAGGGATTCGTCAAGTAAATGAATGCCACGTGTCGAAGCAGTAAAAGTGATACCTGTCATGCCAGGTGGTAGACAGTGGCAGGACCACGTGTCAAAATAGGTGACCTATAGTGGACAAGGCCGCGTGTCCTCAACGCCAGCTCATGGCGGACTAGGCCTTTTGGGCTATAGGATTAGTGAAAAGGGCCCTAGGTCCCGAGACCCCGATATCCAAGATTTTGAGGTCCCACAATCCGATGACCCAGTGGACAGGTGTCATTATTTTTTGAGAGTGGATCTCGGGAGGATGTGGAACTCCACTTTAGGCATGGAAAAAGGTCAAAGGTCAACTTGTCGAAGGTATGGTGGTTAGGTGGAATGTGCCACACCGACACATAGTCAGCAACCACACCCTGCAAACAGAAAATGTCAGTGCCATGTTGGATGGGCATGATGACATGGAGCCACATAGAAGTACAAAGGAATTTGGCCAATAAATGCCCATAAACTTCAAAGGGACATATATTTTGATCCAGAGCTCTGTTTTGAGCAAACTTACAATAGTTGGAAATCTCTCGGCGAGAAGAAGACGATGGTGTCCCTTTTAAATGGATTTAAGAAGGTTTAGGAAAGGCGAAAATTCAATACCCCATCCCTTAAAAGGGTACTTAGAGGGTTGGGTGTGTTACAACCAAGTCCCCAATCAAAGTAGGCTTCAATTGTCCCTCCACGGTCCAGGATGACCCCCCGTGCACCTACCACCCTAAGGTTCCCCTTCGAGGCTCCATCGAAAAACATAATATAATATTGTTGAGCTATCTTCCATTTTTCAAAACTAAAGATTCTCTACCAAAGCTGCCAACTTGGTGTGAAAAAAAAATTGGGCAATTTAAAGCTTGAGGGATGAGAATAAATTTGAAATTGCCCAAACAATTATTCTTCATATGCACTTAAACTTTGCTTCAAATTGAGATATTTACATTTGGAGATAACACGTTCTCCTAATAGGATTTTATCTTTTGTTGCTACAAAGTAGGGATTGACTAGCTCCTGATGGGAGATTGCCCAATTCCTAGCAAGCCAAGTTTTCTAGCATGAGAATTCTAACAATGTTGATGTAATAACCCCACACACACACACACACACACACACACACACACACAAATGGTTAATATTCAGCTGCATGTTGGACTTAAATGTTGACAGGGCAATATATCACAATGTTGAGTTGTAAAAACATTTCTATATGGGAAAAGAGAGTTAACACAAGGATAAAGCATAAAAGTTTTCACTTCCACTATTAGTAATCACTATTGGCCAAATTTGAACAATGAATAGTAGCAGACATAAGTCTTTTTCTCTTCTAGTATATGCACCATTATTGCCACTACTAGTAGATCACACCCTTGTTGTTCAAGCAACAAAAGGGTTAACAATACTATGTACTCAAAAATAGAAATCAAGACTAAATTATATAAGATTTTTTCTGTCATTCTTAATAGTTGTTCCCAAACTTTACACTTTGTGATATTGTAAATTTTTGGTCTTAATGACCTTAAAATTTTAATCTTCTTTGTATACAAACAAGGAAACACTCGAACATTGGAATTATTGTCTTATAGACATGAATGATCTCCTACAGACTTTAATGAAAAAGTTCGTTATCATTTTTGGTTTAAAATATATGTGTTTGCTTTCAAAGAGAAAGACTCTTTCAATAGTACTTAAGCAATAAAATTGCAGCATATGTTGGAGAAAATTCATAATGTTCTAAAGGTAATATCCTGGGGTCATTAAAACTCTATTCTCTTCTCGAAGGCTCATACATATAATAGCTTTGACATTTATGACCTTTGATTATTTAAAATAAGTCAATGTTGTTGATAATTTTAAGAATAATGATCTCTGCAACTTGAGATGTCATCTAAGTTAACCTTGAAGAAAAGAATTTCTCCATACATTTTCTCACAAAGAAAGAAATCAGAGGAACTAATTATCCTGCAAGAGACAACAGAATGGTCACTCAAGGTAAAGCTAAGATCTAGCATCATTGTTCATGAATTTGTCTTTCATGTTTCTTATTGGATTTTACGAAAAAATGAATAGGCTTCACTACAATTATTCCCTTATTTTAAATAAAGATTTCAACCAGATAAAGCTTAGTTATTCAACATTATAAAATAATAATCGATGTTTGAGGAAGGGTTTCATTGTTAGCACCAAGAGGGCTATCCATATACACTTTTGGCTCAGATTTGGGACTAAGACTTACTCCTCTACAAATGTCATAATGTCTTTTAGTTGAATAACTATAGAAAAACCTCAAGCTTGATTTCATCTACCCGGGCTTTGGCTTAGATTATTTTTGTCCTTCATGGTAGAGTTATTGCATACTTCACATCGTTATTTTGAGGTATTGTACTCTCTAACAACTATCTAGACTGTATAAACATATATATATATAGCAGTTCCATGGCAAGTAAATGCACTTTTTAGTATATTCAATCCTCTATATAGCAGTTCAATAGAGTATGAAGCAATACCTTTAAGTTTATACACTATTTAGAATGCACAACAATGTATAATGGTAGTTCAATGGTATAATTTGTTAGAGTCCAGAATGAATAAGCATTGTTCAATTGTTATGACCCTCTAGCCAAACCAAGATGTGAGTGGATAAACATTGTATTTGCTTATGAGGCTTGTGAAGGAGCTAAAGACATAACTTGAAGAGAGATAAAGACATTTGACCAATGTCGTTTTATCAATTCAAAAGGTAACAACCATTTCCAAAAACTATTCTCTTTTCACTAAAATATGTGTATCTTGACTACAGGAAACAACTAAAAATCTATGGCTAAAAGAATGACCGTGGAAAATGTATGAAGTGTTTCCTTGAGTCCAATGTTTCCACATAGATTTTCAACACATTCATAAAACTGATAATTTTGTATGTGGCCAAGATATAAGGGATTATGACAAATGCACTTCCAAGAAAAACTAAATGGGCTTTGAACCATTGTAGGTGCATATATAAAAAGTCCCCAAGATTTTCTCATAAACATTTGAAATCAAAGAAGTTTACAACAATCTAGAGATATCAAAGATTGGAACTTAGTCTTATATAAATGGCTATAAGAAACCCAAATAAATCCATAATCAACAAAAAGCATTTTAATCCTTTAAACACAAGAACATGTATTAATTTCTTTATAATAAATATGCACAAGGTTACATAAAGTTACACCAGGGTATCAAAAAATTCTCCAATTGCAATCTAGTTTAAAAATACCTCACTTGTGGTGGCATTCTACTGATGGGTCGTTGTCTTGCTACCAATCAGGAGATAGCGATCCTGAACGTATACGGCCCTTGTTTGGACAGGTTACCTTTCTGGACGTGCCTGGCTGCGAGTGGTTTACTCAGCATCCCCAACCTCGTCCTTGGAGGGGATTTAAACATTACGCTCACAGCAGATGAGCACTGGGGAGGTATTCCATTGAATGCTTCGGGAGGTGCCTACTTTAAAAATCTCTTCTCTTCTTTTAACCTCGTTGATGTTTTACCATTTCGAATTGTACCCACTTGGCGCAATGGGCACTCCGGGGAAGAGGCCATTGCCAGGAGATTAGATCGCTTCTTGGTCTCCGGTAATTTCCTGACATCCGCAGCTCTCCCAATTTCGTGGGTGGAGTACCCATTTTACTCTGATCATGCCCCCGTACTATTAAAGTTCAACAGTCCACTTCAGCCTTTTGCTTGCCCCTTTAAATTCAACCATCACTGGTTAGAATCGGCCGAATATACAGAGCTGGTTCATTTGATTTGGACTGACCCTTGTTATTTACTTGAAGGTAACCCCCAGCTGCGCCTACATTGGAAGTTAAAGGAGTTAAAGGCCCGCTTGAAGTCATGGAGCATCTTCAAAAATAAATCTGAGGAGGCCCTACTTAATAATCTAGATTATGAGATTAAAAAGCTCCTACATCTATCTTCAGATGCGGCCCTGTCTTCTAAAAATTCAGTTACCTTAAAAGAGATGGAGCAGCGCCGGGACTACATATTGAAAGAAGAGGAAAAGTCATGGAGACTCCGCAGCCGTGCGACCTGGCTCAAATGGGGTGATTCCAACACAAAAAAAATTCACAATCTGGCAAGTTTCAACAAAAACAAAAAACATATTTGGTCTATCCAAAGTGAAGCTGATGAGACTAGCAGGGGCCAAGAGAATATCAAGACCGAGGCGGTCTCTTATTTCAAACAGCTCTTCAAGGAAAATGGTGCGCATCTTCCTCATGAAACAGTTTTTACAGCCAGCCTCTATCCAAGATTGGTATCTGATTTGGAAGCATCCGAACTCTTCAAGCCTGTCACCCTCCCGGAGCTAAAGCATATCCTGTTACTTTTCAACAAGGAGAGAAGTCCGGGACCCGACGGCTGGACGACCGAGTTCTTCTCCCACTTCTTTGAGCTTGTTGGGTCGGACCTCCTTCTGATGGTCGAAGACATTCGCACTAAAGGCAAGATATTCAGAAACATTAACTCCACCTTTCTGGTATTGATCCTCAAAGAAAACAATGATGCCTCCTTTAATGATTACAGACCTATTTCCCTGTGTAATCTCATTTACAAATTGGTATCAAAAGTCATCGCAAATCGCATGAAACCATTTCTAGAAAGAAGCCTTTCAGCTGAACAGCTCGGATTTCTAAAAGGAAGGAGAATACAAGATGCCATAGCTACGGCTCATGAGTGTATGCACTCTATAAAACAGAAAAATTTAAAGGCCTTAATCATGAAAATTGATCTCAAAAAGGCCTTTGACTGCATCAACTGGGCCTTCTTGAGACTTATCCTTCTTGCTGTGGGTTTTGGTGTCAAGTTTACTAAGTGGATTATGGCTTGCGTTACAAGTGCAAATTTTTCGGTGTTGATCAATAGGGAGGCAACTAATTTCTTCAACAACGAAAGAGGGCTCCGACAGGGATGCCCACTTTCCCCTTACCTCTTCATTCTTGTTATGGAGAGCCTCAGCCTTCTCATCACAAAATCTATCGCCGAACACAAGATCTCTGGTTTAAAGGTTTCTAGACTCATCAAGATTTTTCATCTCATGTTCATAGATAATATTCTCCTTATGGCAAAAGCCGAGGTGTCAGAATGGTTAGTTATTCTGGACATTTTAAATGTATTTTGCACAGCAACCGGTCTGTCCATCAACCCTTCAAAATCCTCGGTACACTATTGGGGAGTTTCTGAGGCTGATCTCTTACTTCTCAAAGGCTCTATCCCATTTACTTTCATTGATTTGAAAGAGGGCTTCTGCTACCTGGGTTTTAGACTAAAACCGAGAGCCTCTACCTCGGCTGATTGGAGCTGGCTCGTGGCAACTTTTGAAAGGAAGATAAATTTATGGTGCAACAAGTGGTTGTCTATCGAAGGGCGTTACATCTTGGTTAAATCAGTACTTGAGGGGTTGGTTGTCTACTGGATGACTCTTGAGCGTATCCCCAATAAAGTTATTACTATACTTCATAGACTTTCTTGCAGATTTCTTTGGAATGATCGTGTTGACAAACACCGCTTTCACCTTTGCAAGTGGCAGTCCCTATACAAACCCCGGAAGGCAGGAGGATGGGGTTTAAAGAACCTATCCCTTTTCAACTCGGCGCTCTTGGCATGCTCTTTCTGGAGAGCGATTACCCATAGCAGCATCTGGCAGAAAGTCATTTTAGATAAGTACCTTTGCTCCCTTCCTCTCCTACATTGGTTGAGAAAGCCCTCTTTTGAGCTGAATCGGGCTTCCCCCTTTTGGAAGGGTTTGATTTCCGCCTCCCTGGTAGTTCTTCACTGGCTTCGATGGAAGCCTGGTACTGGAGCTGAGATACAACTTGGAAGGGATAGGATTCTAGGGCTGGAGAATCTATCCATCCTCTCGCCTTTGCTCAGGTCACAGCTCGCTCTTCTAGGCCTCAATTGTCTAACTCAGGTGAATGTGATTTCAGACTCGGGTTTTTTCCGGAATTGTTGGTGTTCTAGCAGTGATCTACAACTTCCTCCACCGACTGCAACGGAGTGGGATTCCTACACAGTTGCCTTGAAAGTGGCAGGGGTCTCTCTCATTGATCTTCCCGACAAGTTACTGTGGGTCGGGGGTGATGGATCTGGTGTCTTGACAGTCAGCAACACCTATGCGACTCTCCTACAAACTATTGGCAGTAATGAAGAGATCCCATGGATTTTTTCATTATGGAAATGGACCATTCCTTTAAAGATAAAAATTTTTATTTGGCTTTGCATTAAAGACACGCCACTCGCCTGGGAGGCGCTCCAGAAAAGAGGCTGGCAGGGCCCTGGCCGCTGCCCCCTGTGCTCTTTGGCCACAGAAGATCTAAATCACCTACTGATACATTGTCGATTCACTGTTTACGTTTGGAAGTGCTTGTTACAGTTTTTGTCTCTTTCATTTATCTGGAAGGGTGATTCTGTATCCGAGTGTTTTGTTGCTTGGCTTTTAAACAAATCGGCTCCATTCTCCTTGGCGGCCTTAACTTGCTGGTGGATCTAGATAGAGAGGAATCAGGTTATATTTGAGGGGTGGCCTCCTTCCTGTCAAGCGGTTGTTCAAAAAATTCTCAAAAATTTCAAATGGCAGCCATCCTCACAAAAGATACTGCAGTTCAAAGACTGTGATTACCAGTTGATGGATGGCACAACATTGATTTGTTTTGATGGTGCCGCTCTTTCAAGTGGCCTCTGCTGTGGAGCTAGAGGCACTTTCAGATCACATCTGACAAGGACGACAAACTGGTATCTAAATTGTGGGGCCGGAACTAACAACAAGGCTGAGCTTTTGGGTTTATGGGTCTCGCTTACACTTGCAAAAATCTAGAATTTAAATCACATTCTTGTTTTGGGAGACTCAAAACTTATTATAGATTGGATTAATCGAACCTATAAGCTCAATTATGTCCACTTAGAAGGATGGAAATAGGAAACATTGAAGTTATCAAACAACTTCTCAGACATTCACTTCAGCCACATTCCCAGGACTCACAACAGGGCTGCAGATTCACTATCAAAGAGGGCACTATGTGGTGTGGTGGGTAGGCTATCGGTTTACCATAGCGATAGGGGAATTGAGAGTCTTATTTCTACCTACAATCTCTTCAAAGGATGATCCACTACTTTCTCAGTTGTTTTTTCTCCAAAGTGACTCCAGAGCTCTCTTATACAGATTCCCCTCGGCTAGGCGTAAATTTGGATAGATCTCCCTTCGTTTATGGAAGCTCACAGTATATTTTTACCCGTCTCCATCGGCAGGTCCGACCACATTTTCATTGGGCGACTGCGTCCTGTGTATTCTCGGATCATTTGGACTGTATTACAGAATATGGAACAGTTCTACTTATTGACTGGTCATACTACTCTACAGGAGTAATTTTTGTGTGTAAATGAATTTATATTTAATATAAATTTGAGTGAATTTTTATTGGAAAAAAAAAAAGTCTTTGCTCTATGATATTCTTCTCACACCAAAAAAAAGAATTAAAAAAACAAGGAAAAGAAAAGATAATACTCTGAATTTAGTCTATAACTACTAATAGATCAGCGACAAACCCTCACTTATCCTCAAATCCCAAATTGCATCGAGATCATCCAAATTGAACTAGACCGTGAGCAATCCAAATTTAATGGAATCCTATGTATAATTCTACCAACAAAGACTTCAAGGGATATGGAGCTCAACGAAAGTTTGTCTATGGGGATTCTAATGTCTCGAGTGTGATAATGTTAATATTTTGGTTAAGTTAACCTAGCTTCAATTTTTTGTTTCTTTATGGTGTAAAGCGATCGTAAGGGCATGCTTTATAGACCCCATTATGCCTATATATTATCCAGTAGTTTTACAAATAACTCTGAATACGAGCAAATGATAATTAGTATAAGTGCAAGTCTTGTTTTCAGATAATGTGAAAATTAATTTAATATATCACATGTAATTGTAACACCGAGATTTGGAGGTCTCACTTGCAAGAACGGTAGAAGGGAAAAGGTTTTCCTAGAAAGAACAAGAACAAAGATAAATTATCATTCTTCCCAAGATTTATTTTAATATCAACAGTAAAACAGTGATCTACATAATTTTTTTCAACAATCTGAGACAAAATTTGACAGTGGTAAATATGCAGAAATCATCTAACATTTCAAAAAAAAATTGATGACCCAAAATATAGATTTTAACTTATCTTTTGAATATGGAAAACCAACAACCAACTCAGTGAGTGATTTCCACCCAACCGTAGGTATTTCGTAGCGAACACTACCCTCTAGTTGGGCTATGATACCACCAGGGTACGGTTGGATGATAAATATTTGAATTTCATATTCAAACCAAGTGATTTTTGTTATTGGCTTCTTGCAGACAAAGTAGCACTAAGGCACCCACATTACCTGCCCCACACAACACAAGGAGCACCTCCTTCTCTGTTGTATAGTACCTCATAAAATTATCCTTTTAGTGTTATTCAATGTGTGCATATAAAGGGTCGGGTTGATATCCCAAGATTATGCATAATTTATGTTGGTTTCCTAGCATTTTTCTCCATCTAAAAACTTTATCTCATGGTTAGTCTATTCTATATGTACCTAGCTCTCAGATTATGTTGTCTCCTTTCCAAAAACTCCTCATTTTTCTAACAACCTCGTTCTTCCCATTCAAATTTTCCTTCATTCATGATGGCAAGAGAATTCAAACTAAACTTCTTTTCCTAATTCTAGGAATGTAGGGGAGATAGCTTGCTAGATTTTAGGAAATGGTGGCTTAGATTGAGGAATTTGTTTCCTCAACTCCTCTTAACCTCTTTTAACTTTGCAACTTAGATCATGAAATGGGTGAAAGTTCAAGGTAACATTAGGTAGATGTTTTTAGGCATAAACCCCCCTTATACCCCCTCACCTTTTACCTCATGTGGTATCATAGCCTTTTTTAGGTGCTCATGCTTAGCCGACCTTGGTCATTTTTTTATTAACTTTAGAAATAAAATACTTACAATATTCAAGAGAGTAAAATCGAGATATTACAGCTGGCCATATCTTTTTGAACCATTGTTTTCCTTCGAATGTACCCTTGTAGGATTTATTCCATAATGTAGACATAGTTTTCTAAGTTCGTGTTTTCTCGTTCTATTGTTTAGGCTTTCAAAAATTGCTTGCTAAAATTTGTTTGAGAAGTCACACTCAAAGAAAATGTGATGAATTGATTCCAAGTCAAATTGATAAAGCACAAATCTTGAAGGGCCTAAGATGCCACATTTTTGCATATTCTCAAGAATTAATATTTTCTTGTGTACTAGAACCCAAAAAAAGATATTTACCTTTGGGAGTTTGTCTGTGTCCCGTATCTTATTCCATATTGTTGACCTTAGGGTGAGTGATAATGACTAAAGTTGGGAAATATGCCATTGTTTAACACTGTGATTACCTTTCCCCCATGCTCTTCAATCTAGTGAGATTTTTTTCTCAGGTGCACAACCTTTCAGAGTGAGAATGATCCATGGGGTTAGGTGTCTCAAATGAGGAAGCGACGAGCCCACTCTCCAATATGTCCACTAACCTAATTCTTCATTCCAGGAAGAGATATCTACTAAATTTTTAATATTTTGACTATCCATCCAATCTTTTAATGGATGAAGTTCTTGTTGTCCATTCAATGCCCCCTTGCATATGATGTTATCATACCATATGTCAATATTTTTCCCATTACTTGGAACCCAAGTTAACTTAGATTGCATGAGTGGGATCGCTAATTTTAGGAGTTTCCAAATCGTTGATTCTTTCATGGTTTCCATAGGATTGCCCAAACACCTCCTTCGGTCCCCTACAAATTATTTTTTATAAAACATATTTTTCCACCAAGTGTTTAGACCATATATGAGTCGCCATAGCATCTTTGCACCCATGGCCAAATTCACTAGTGAAGGATCCTTGTGTTAAATTATGAGCTTGATTTCTTATGCGGATTAATTCTTTTATTTCTTTCAACACTTTGATTCCGGCTTAATACACTTCAACAATACTAAATCATAATCGAATAGAAATAACTATGTAGATGAGTAAACATGCACATCAACAACACATATACCTTGGGGAAACCATGTACAGGGAGAAAAACCCCAACAAACGATATTCCTTTATTGCATTAATAATGTAAGATCACTTACAAATATCCACCATGAATGTTCTTCTCTTAAAGAGCTTGCCAAGATGACTCTAACCTGACAAAGACCTAAACGACCTTGCTGAAATACACCTTTGATATGTTGCCTCTATTGTCGATATACAACACTGATATGTTGCTTTGGTATGCTTCCTCTTTATCACTGATATGTGCCTCTATTGCTTTCACCCTTAACTTGGATATCAAAACTGTGTTGAAGAGAGGGTTCGACCTCTGCTTATATAGGTTGAAGAGTGGAAGAGGAGAGCCTCGAAATAGTAACCTGTTTGCATGCTTTAATCATAACTCAGCTTCATACTTTAGTTCAAACTTAGAACTTAATTTAGTTTGAACTTAGAACTAGACTTGAGACTGGTATACTTTAGTTCGAAAATAGAACTAGACTTAAGACTTCAGTTGCAACTCAACATTACACTTTAGTTCTAAAATAGAACTAGACTTAAGACTTCAGTTACAACTCAACATTACACTTTAGTTCTAAAATAGAACTAGACTTAAGACTTCAGTTGCAACTCAACATTACACTTTAGTTCTAAAATAGAACTAGACTTAAGACTTCAGTTCCAACTCAACATTACACTTTAGTTCTAAAATAGAACTAGAATTAACACTTCAGTTGCAACTCAACATTACATTTTAGTTCTAAAATTGAACTAGACTTAAGACTTCAGTTAAAACTCAACATTACACTTTAGTTCTAAAATAGAACTAGACTTAAGACTTCTATTACAACTCAACATTACACTTTAGTTCTAAAATAGAACTAGACTTGAGACTTCAGTTACAACTCGAGTCTTTACAAGGCAATTCAAAATTCTCTTCATGGTGGATAATGTTACATGTGCCAATGCACTAGATCAATACATTTATATCATTTGCAATATTAGGAATATCGTTTGTTTCTAGCTCATAGGAATTTTATATTAAACCTAACTTTTGCTAGATGCCTTGACTTTTTCTCATGGCTCACAAGGTTTGACTAGGCTCATAGAGGTTGTATGTTCCCCCTCACTTTTGCACTAGTCTGTCTATGCTCACAGAGGTTGTACGTTCCCCCTGACTTTTGCATTAGACTCACATAGCATCTCATTCATTCTGACATTTGGTTTGACTCACAGAGATTGTAAGTTCCCCCTGGCTTTTGTCAATACCTCACAAGACTGGTTGATTCTCCAAATCTCCCTAGCTAGCCTTAGGGTGGCCCATATGGCCTCTCATTGGAGAATGACTATCAATGCTGCTAAATTTAACACCTTGATGCCTAAACCTCCATGTTATTTAGAAGCCCTTATTATTGACAAATTCACCATGTGGAAATTTTTGGACTTTGTCTTACTCCCTTCCCATACAACTTTCCTTATTTCTTGTGCAATTTGTTGCATAACACCTACCAGAGCTAGTAGAGTTGACTAATGAAAGACATGCAATGTTCTGAGGATTGATTTGATGAGAACAACTCTTCCTGTTGGGTTTAGCCAGTGTGCCCCCCATTGTGGGACTTGGCCTTAAATTTGTTGATCACACTCTACCATGATTGGGCGGTTGGATTAGATAAATTGGTGAGCATCCCTATGTATTTGAAAGAGGTCTAAGTTTCCCGACAGAGGAGCATTATAATTCTATAAATTTCTTGCATAAGTTCTTTACTCACATTTTAGCCTTAAATTTGGCTCTTGTTATGGTTTATCTTCCCCCCCAAAACCAAGGTGAAGATATCTAATACATTATTGAACCTTGCTACAATGATAGTAGAAACTCCACTCATTTAAAGGGTGTGAACAACAAATTGAAAATTATAGATGTTTTTGACACCTCTTACTACCTTAATCCTTGGAAGATTGCCTCACAGTATTTCAAATTCCAACTTCTTGCTCATTGATTCATCCATAATAATATAAAGAAGAGGGGATAGAGGGCATGCTTGATGGATCCCTCTACTTCTTTTGAAAAATGGGGTGGACTATTGGCGTTGCACACGGTTGTAAGACCCTAGGTTCAAGTTATCGTTTGACCAACAAAACCCTTCATACACCGGCCCTTTCAACATCACTGGCATGCACAGATGAAGTCTCACTCGAGGTATCTATTGGGACTACAAGAACCAGGTTTTTGCAGTGGTGAGGGAATGGGAGGTTATTATTCCATTCATTATTAATTATATATTATGTGTGTGTTACTCTACAAGTTCTCTTATTCTATTACTTAGTGGATCTCGGGTTCATATTACCATTATATTCTAGATTACTGCATAAATTCATTACTATAACAGTCATAACCATTGTGTTGTGATTATACATAATGTAAATCTACTATAATATGCATCCAAATAGATTCCATAAGCAAACACACAAAAGAAATGTAACAGAACATTTAACATGGTTCACCAAACTCTGGGCTCCACAACGACTAGCTTCTTTATTATGTGTTTGGTAAATGCTTCAGGCTTGCGCATTGCACTTATAAAGATACATTATGGCTATCTTTCTCTTCTCCTATCCTAGCCGCTCTACAATGCAAGTCTCTCTCTCATATGAGAACATAAGAAGAACCAAGAGGAACCAAAAAGGGAACCCATATTCTCCCAACCCATTACGTATTTATACATAAGATTTTGGGCTTAAAACCCTGCTTTGTTAATCCCCAAAATCTTATTACAATGCATGACAATTTAAGTTAACTGGATGTTAGAGCTAATTTTCTTCTGTTCTTCCTACTTTTGCACGTACTTCCATCTTTAGAACGTTGAGTTCTCATCCTTCCTTTTCATCTACTTCTTTCTCCAGATTTATTCTCTGCTTTATTCCTATGTCTGCTTTATTCTTTTATATGTGCATTGTCCTCCTTTTGCGCATTGTCCTCCTAGATGCGCTCCCTAGTTTTCCTTCTTCTTTTGTGCACTTCTTCTACACTTAGGATTTTTATCAAAATTGTATCCAAAATTGCCTATCCAACATGCCCCCAACACTCACCTGTGGCTTGTCCCGAACCACTCGGGCCTGTTTCTTGCTCCTCCATGCCCAAGGAACATTTAGGAGGCTGCCTTTGCTACCTCCACTTCTTTGAGTATCGTTGCCTCTGTTTTTATGATCTCTTCACCCCCCTGCGCATTCAAGGTTGTTAGTTTATCTTCTACTTCCTCAACTGTTTGTTTTAACTTGCCCTATGCAGTGGCTAATTCACTTATTACCCTTACTGCTTCTTCCTGCAGCGGTCCTAAACGCTGCTGAAGGATATTATGTTGATCCCTCATCTTCTCCACTTCTAAGTATGACTTCCTCTGAGCCAAAATGATTGTCATACGTTCAGCTAGTGGAAGTTTAGTTATTTTCTCTGAAGCTTGTTGTGCCTTTTCCTGCGCTTCTCTTAACTTGGCCTCCACAACCTTCATCTTTGGATCTTCCATTAAGTCTGTCCATATCTGCGCGCTCTCCTCACAAAGTTTGGTGCACTCTTCTTCCACCTTCTTGATGGTGACGACTGTTGTCATCGTCGTTCTCTCCCTGCCTTCTCTTACTTCTAGTGGAGTGCGTGGCGCACTACGCCATTGTAGGTCTTTTATCTACAATCATAATCCTTTGATGACTTTGTCGATATTCAATACTTGTTCTTCCATAGTAGCTTCTACTACTATGGGGACTTCTGGAACTGCCTTGTATAATTTCTGGAGATTCGTTTGTGTTTTATGCGCTATACTTTCGGCTTCATCCTTTTCCTTGAGGTATTTCTTTACCCTTTCCTTGGCCTCGGTTTTGTCCTTCATTACTTCCTCCATGCAGCCTTCAACTTCCTTCTTCTATTGGAACGTAGTGTCATACTATTGCTACAGTCGAGCCCTCTCATCCATTATTTTTGTCATCTCCTAATGTGCCTCATCTCCTCGACTCTTAATCTCTTGCAACAGGCATATCTGCAAGTCTTGTAATCTTTGTATTGGCATCCTCGATACTACTATGTTCAAGTGTCCTAGCGCGTTCACTTGTTCCTTTAATTCAGACGTTGGAAATCCAAGTGTGTTTGTCTCAATTTGGAGTGTTATGTGCTTGGCTACTAGATGGGTTAAGGTTGGATGCGTACTCTCTGCTTCCTGCCCCATAATTATGGACGGTCCTCCCTCAGTCCTGCACTCTTTTGTTAGGCTGGCTACTGCCAAGAGTTGTTGAAGTGATGCCAACTGATCCTGCACCCTCTAATGTTGTTATGCATGTTTCCTGGGTGCTTCCTCCGTGACTTCTTTTGCGACATCTTGTACTTGGTAGCATATGTGGTCCATATCGTCATTGGTCAAAGTATATAATGGGGTTTCTCTATCCATTTTAGTCTTCTTATGTGCCCCTCCTGTCGATTCCTTCCCCTTATCCTTTTGTTTTGCACCTGTTGTGGGGACTGTATGTTGAGCTTTTGTTGTTCATGGGCCAGGCATATCTCATGCGCCATTGTTCTAATCGTTCCCATGTTCCTCATCCTCATCTGGTTCTCCATCACTCTTATCCTTCTCTTCTTCGTCTTCTAGGTGACCCATTTTCTCTAATGGGGTTTTCCACCCATATTCCTAATCATTCACAATTAGGCATATGTCTTCTGATGTCAACATATAGCTGGTTGGAAACCATTGGCATGTCAGGTCCTTCTTTGCATGCCATGTGGTGCATGCATGGTTTGAATCACACAATGTCTTTGAATATTTCCACTATCTCACCTGAAATATGCAGCGTATGCTCGATTAGATACCTGAAAGTATCAAAGTATACAAAGAATGTGACATTAGTGTCATGTTGCCTTCTCTTGTTTGGCGTATTCCATAGGTTCGCATATCGCGTGACCATACTACCTCTACCAGATGTTCCCATGCATTGATAGTAGCCTGGTTCCTGCCATCCGACCAGTGCAATCGAAATCCACAGCCATGCATAGTGAAATTTTGTGTACTTTTCCTGGGCCTCAATACAATCTTGCAAAAATTGGTTCACCAAGAATGTGGCCCAGTTCATTTGAACCCCTTCAATGCATTTATCTACAGCTGGTACTTCATCCTTCCTACTTTTTCACAACAACTTGTAGGCCAATACCTGAATTGAAAACTAAACATTGTCATCACTGATGTTTTTAACATCCAACCCCTTTTTCCCCCTGAAAGTATGGAACTTTTCCTTCATTTCTTCTGAGAGGGTTATCTCCTCTGCCTTGTTGAAAAAAATGGTCAGATCCTCTCCGGGTTTTGGGAACCTTGTAATTTGTGCAATCAACGCAGTATCAATTGACATTGAGGGGTCCAGCCACAATGTCCCCCCATGGACGCAGTTGAGCAGTATCTTCACACAAGCATTAATTTATGAACTTCATTCGAAGTGTGGGATCTCGATTAGGTTCAGGATACTAGATTTCTCCAATCTGGTTGCCCACACATGTGCCTCTAGTACTATCACTCATGTTCCTATTACACTCTTAACTTTTCAAAATACAAGTATTTTTCCCTAGCCAGCTCTAGGAATTTTTGTTCATCGGTGATATCATGATCTGCGAATTTGAGGCTGACAACCTTGCCGAGCATATCTCCTTCAAAACTTACACCAGGTGGGACTAGTGATGTTTCTAGGGGGTATTTTCCATCTGTTGGTACTTTGATTGGCAACGTGTTATCCTTCCTTGGTGGGACATTTTCCTTATGGAAACTGGCTTGTGAAGCCGAAGCTTCGGGTATTTCCTCAACCTCTAGTGAAACTTCTAGTTGTTTTGACTTATTTCGTGTTGCTACTAATGGCGCTCCAACTTTTGGCGGAGCCATTATCTTGTGCAACAAATTCCTTTACTTTCTATGTAGTTGTTTTTTGGTAGTTGTAGTTCGGCTCTGAATCACTCGGGTTCACTCTGGTTTTCTCTAGTTCACTCTCTCTTGCATGCAACTCTTAGTAACAATGATTTATGCTTAGTGACCTTTGACTATTTTTGTGCCTCCTTACCGACTGTGCATCTCTCTTCACACCTTAACTCACTTGTCCAATCCACCAACGTGGTTGATGAATGGTTAAATAAATGTGGCTTTATTACCACATTCGTTGTATGATTTTTTCCTCATACTGCCAACCTGTCGTTATTTCCGGTGGCTTTTTCCATTTAAGATTATACGATGTCTTTATGATATGTCATTACCCTTTTATAGTCGTCACTTACATGCTTTAATGTTTTTAACGGTCTTATCAATGCCAAACTGTTCAAGACATATGTTGTTTCACAATCTTTTTCTTCTGGGTTATATTTTCTTAATTGGCGTAGTTCTATCTTTATGCGCAATAATATTTCATTATGTGCAATCTCCTATGCCTTGTACTCTATAATCTTTTTATTTTTGCTATATCTACTTTTTATTTGATTTTCTTCCTTTTTCTACTTTTTATTTGATTTTCTTCCTTTTTCTACTTTTTATTTGGTTTTCTATGTTTTTTCGTCCTACTACAGTACAACTACTATGATACATGTGGTCTAGTGCAACCCATATTACTGCGCAAACTGTCGACCATCTCTATAGAGTTTCAACCGACTTCCATTCACCATTCCTCCAAGGACTTCTCCATTGAGGGTTTCCAATTGTGCAACACATGTCAATGTTACATGTTGAATCGCATATGGTCCTAACCAGTGCATTCTAAACTTCATTGGATGTTACATAAATTTACTGTCATAAAGTAATATTAAGTCTCCCACTTGAAACTTTTTATGTTTAATGTGTCTATCATGCCAAGTCGTATCCCTTGCCTTCTGAACTTGCTGATGGAAACATGCAACAAACCAATCTTCCTCAAACTATACTAATTGTGCCAATCTCTCCTATATTGTGCTACAGTATGATAGATCAGTGATCGTTGCAATGCACAGGTTAGGTAGAATAAACTCCATTGGCATCACTACTTCTTTCCCATAGACCAACCTGAAAGGTGTCTTCCCTGACAACCTTTTACTTGTTGTCTTGTAAGCCCACAACACTACAAGAACTCTTAAGTCCCAATCATCTCTCCCTACATTGCAAATTTTTGTCAAAGCATTCTCAAGGATTTTATTAAAAGCTTCCACTGTCCCTTTGGCCTGAGGATGATACGGGGTACTCTTTTGATGATGAATTTGAAACTTCTCAGTCAATGTTGTAATTGTATTGTTCAAAAGTTGGGTTAATTGATCACTAAGTAATATGCACGGACAACCAAACCGTGTGATTACATTATCAAATAAAAACCTCGCAACAGTCTCTGCGGTGTAATCTAGAACTAGTGTTGCTTTTTCCCATCGTGTCAAGTACTCAATCGAACTGATTACGTACATTGCCCCTGATCTTCTTGCTTGTGGGATGATTGGACCCACAAAATCTATGGCCCATTTATCAAATACTTGCAAGGTAACTCGTGGGTTTAAAGGCATTCCATCCCTCCTGGATGGTTTTCCCACTCTTTGACATACATCGCATGACTGAAAATATTCCTTAGCATCTTTGTGAAGTGTAGGCCACCATATCCCTATGCACAAAATCTTTTGTGTAGTCTCCTTCCTTGCATAATGTCCTCCTGCTATCTCGTCATGTGCTTCTGCAAGTATCAATGGTCTTTCATGTTCCAGCACACATTGTCTTAATATTCCATTCACTCCCAACTTGTATAAATTCCCTGCAATCAACTGATAATCTGTTGCTTTGAATACAAGTTGTTTCCTCTACGCCATTGTCATCTTTAATGGAGCCATTGGTGTACTTAGAAACTGTACGATATCCAAGAAGTAATCATCCACCATTTTCATTGCAAATAGTTGTGCATCTGGTAAGTTCTCATCTAAATTGTCTACATCTTCTCCTGATATTATGCGTGATAGATGATCTATCCCTGCATTCAACTTCCCGTGTTTCACCACAACCTCAAAATCATATTCCTGGAAAAACAATAGCCATCTGCATATTCTCCCCCCCAACATTGGCTTGTTCACTAGGTATTTTAACCCAGAATGGTCTGTATACATCTTAAAGTGAGATCCCAATAAATAATGTTTGAACTTTTGCAGTGCATATACCATTGCCAATCCTTCTCGTTTTGTAGTGGTGTAATTCTTTTTAGTTATAAACAACTTCCTACTTGCAAACACAATTGGGTGATATATGTCCCCCTCCCCTAGTTGAGAGAGTACTACGCCCAATGCTATGGATGATGCATCTACATGAACATGGAACTCCTTATTTCAATCTAGAAAGATCAAAATCAACATGGTTACTAGTTTTTTCTTTAAGGTGTCCAAGCCCTTCTGACAGTCCTCGTTCCATTGGAACTTTGCTTCCTTCTTTAATAACTTTTCCATTGGTGTTGTGATCTCTACATATCCTTTGATAAAATTTATGTAGTATCATGTGTGACCCAGAGTTTCCCTCAGTTATTTGACTGATGTAGGTGGTTCTAAATCCAGAATTATTGCAATCTTGGTTAGATCTACTAGTAATCTATGCTTGCAGACTACATGTCCCAACAAAATTCCAAACGGTGCTCAAAAAATACACTTCTTTAGGTTCAATGAAATCTGACACTGTCTAAACCTATCCAACATCAGCCTGAGTACTTTAATGTGATCCTTTAGTAGAGTGAACATAGTCCAATCGTCTAAGTATACTTCCATGAACTTATGAATAAATTCCTTGAACGTTGCTACCACAACTCTGGAAAACACTGCAGGGGAATTCTTCAGTCCAAAGGGCATTACTTTATATTTATAACTTCCCCACTCTATCATGAACGTGGTCTTGTACCGGTCTTCCTGTGCAATTTTTGTTTGATGGTACCCTGAGAATCCATCTGTGAACGAGTAAGTCTCTTGGCCTCCTACATTATCTGGTACCTCATCTATGAATGGTGTTGGAAACAGATAATGTAAGCATGCATCATTCAGCTTCCTCAAATCCATGCAAATCTTGAGTCCTCCAGTCTTCTTATCTTGCACTACCATTGGACTGATCCACTCTTATTCCTCCATGGGTTCAATGATTCATGCATCCAACATCATGTCTATTTTGGCTTTCACCTTCTCTTTGTACTTTGGATTTAACCTATAAGTTCTCTGTCAGACTGGCTTCTCACCTGGTTTCAATGGAATCTTCATCTCGCCTAAGTCCACAACTATCCCCTTCATCTCTGAGAATATAGTTGGAAATAGGTCTTGATATTCTCACAGCAAGTCTACAATCTTCTCTACTGTCTCATCACTCCAATAGTCTCCTATATGCGCAAACTTGGAATTCTCTGTCATCCCAATGTTTACTTTTCGTGTCTTTATAGGCTATGTTTATGCGGCGGACTCAAGCTCTATCCCTTCTACTACTCGTTCTCCTTCTGTTTTAGGTTCCTGCACATTCCTGGGATATATTTCATCTTGTACTTCCTTAGAAACATTGTAGCACTCCAATAACTCATGAACAACCATATTGGCTATGTGCGCACAGAATAGTGGTACCACCTCCATTGACCCTTCTTTTGAGAAAATCTTAGTTCAAATAGCTTGTAGTGATGCATCTATTGTTGGGGATTCATGTTCAAATGTAAATGTGACTTTGAACTTCTGGATCAACTCGTCCCATCTTGATATTTCTCTGCACATTTTTAATTCCAAATACCAGTTCTTCGGAATTGTGTCCAGTGTGTGTATAAATATGTGCATCCATTTTGTCTTCAGTACTGATCTCCATAAGGTCATGTACTACTCCATGTGCCCTGTTGGATCATTTTCTCATGTATACTTATGTGCAATGTTTTCTACCTCAGTACCAAACCTTACTTGCATTAGTCTTTTGCGCTGTGACCAGTCTTTCATCCCCTCTCTTTGTCTAACCCACCATATGGTTGGATTCACTTTTAGGACAACATCTAGTGCTAACAACCTTTGTTATTCAGGTACCTGTAACTCAAGTGCATTTACAAACAAATTTATATAAGTTAATCCATCATACCTTGGTGGATCATATAGCTCTATTCCAATCCAACGCAAGGATCATGTCATATTTGCACATCGTCCAGTCGAGACTTCGTGCATCCTCTACTGCCAATGCTCTAGACCTTCCTCTGAGTCTGATGCACACGAATTGATACTTCTCCACCGTAGTGCACCATCTGCAGTGGGGTTGACATAATCATCCATATGCACAGTCATGTTACAAATTGTCAATGTTGTTTCCTCTTGTTGTCTCTATGTATCTATTTCCTTATGTTGGGTCCAATGGTGCACTAACTTTCAAATCTCCAACTTCAAATATCATCTCCCTCCTCTTCAAGTTAATGATCGCTTAGTTATCAAAAACCCATTCCAGTCCCATCAGTGTTGGATATGGTTGATTTTCATCTACAATCTCAATAACCTTAAAGTCTACCACACTGCGCACCCCATCCATGTTCATAGGTACTCATATCAATCGGCCAAGCGGTACTATTTTGTGTTGATTCACGAGCCTTAACTCAACAAGAGACCATACTAGCTTAGGTTTCTCCATCATCTCCTAGGTCTATTTAGGAAATACGTTCACATCATACCCCAAGTCCAAGATAACATTATCCACATCATATTCCCCAATTTTTGCACTGAATCTGAATTCTCGATTGGTCCTCTTTCTCTGCAATACTCGATTCACCACCCTTTGTGCAATGGGAGTTTCCCTTTCTTGTCTATGGTAATCAATCAACTCATGTAGTGTTTTTAGAGTAGTTTCATCCTTCATTATCTCTATGCAACTTCTCAAGAATTATTTTAGCATGCTCACTTTCCCATTTGGTTTCTCTAGTACATCGTGATCTCTGACATGAGGCATAGATGATGTTGATGCTCTCCAATCCGGTCCAGGTACCTCTTTCCTTGGCCTCTGATATGTCTCTTTTTCTTGCTAAGGATCAAAGGTTGGCAGGGGTACTGCTGACTTCCTTACCCATTGCTCATCCTGCTTCCCTCCCTTCGTCATATCATCTCATGTTCTAGCTCCTCTGCACGTAAAAACTGTTATTCTTGTCCCTTCATTGCATTCTTCGACTGATATTTTCTGTACATTCTAATTTGGATTATGTTTTTGGTTCCCTCTGGCCTACCATTTCACAACTAGTTGAGGACAATATTATGTCGCATGATCCAGTTCTCTACAGTATGTGCACATTGTACACGGATTCAGGCAGTTGTGGGCTAAGTGCCCCGGTTGAATACAGTTATAACATATTATCAGTCCTCTTCCCCCTCTACCAAAATTTCTTCTTCTTAACCTCTACCAAAATTTCCTCTGTTTCCTTGACTAAAGCCTCTTTGATTATTGGATTGTTGACCCCCTCCGTCTTTCGTAGTATTTTCTTCCTGAATCTTATACATATTTGAAGTACGCTCCCTCATCAACTCAAATGCGCGACAATCCTTCTCTTCGTGTCTGACCGACTTTCAAAAGTTACAAAACAAGTTCCTTGGTGTAATCTGATACTTTTGTAGTAATGAACATTTAGTTGGATGATGTCCCCATTTCTTACATATCTCGCAATACCCCCCTCCTGGTAATGGATTTGGCGCCCGAATTTCCAAACATTGTGCGAATGTTGGACATTCATCCTTATGATGGACTTTAGTCATACACTTATTACACTAGACTTGCTCTCATTTCTCCTTTCCCTTTGTAAGTTCTACCAATTAAATCATCAAAGCAACCAACTGGGTCTAAACTTTTTCCATCCCTCAATTGTCTCCTACAGGGGATGATTCCAATTTCATTGCAATTTCCAACTCCTCAAGCTGCGACGGAACCTTTTGTTGGATCACTGGCATGCGAATGTGTGGTAGAAGTCCTGCAATAAACCATTCATGATGTTGTTGATCTGGGATCTGGAAATTCAACCTTCCCATCAAGTCCTTGAACCTTTGATCGAAGTCCCATACTGACTTTGTTTTCAACTATTTAATTTCGTTCAGTTTTGTAATATATTGTGATTCTGACTTTGCCTTCTTAAACTCTTTTAACAATGCTTGTCTTATCTCTACCAATGTCCTGGCCTTTCATATAGGCATGGTACTTTGCAGCTTCATGTACTAGAATAGCAAATGGCCTCTAAATGTTGGCGCCATTTGCACAATATTCACAACCTCATCATGGACATTCTTAGCAACCCAAATTGTCTTGCATACAAACATATGTTGTAAGGGTCCTCTGACCCCCCTCACTGGAAGTCAAGTAGTATGAGGGTGTTGTCTACCCCTGCCATATTGCTTTGTGTATTTCCTCCTCTTGGCGATGTTGGTTGACTCTAACTCTGCGCACTGCTTCCAATGCTCTTATTACTACTACTATGTCTTCCCTTGCTAAATATCAGTGCTTTTGATAAGTCTTCAACTATTTATTTATGATTGTGGTAACGCACATGGGGTCGTGGATTTGACACGGGATCCGTTCTGAGTAGGACTCAACGACTTCTCTATTATAGGAGTGGACTGAAATTCCTCTTCCTCTCCTCTTATGTGTGGTATCTCCACGATATGGATTATTGCTCAAGATCCTCTCCCCTCTGGCTCACTGTGCAGCTCTCCTTTCTTAGCTACAATCTTTCGCCTCTTGTACCTCTTTCCTCTGCATAGTTCTCTAAACTCTTATCTTTCCTTTGGTATACCTTCTTTGGCTCTTTGCATCCTCAGTCCCTCCCTTCCTTCTTCATCGCTTCCTTCCTTCTCTCTTGTCCTCGAACTATCCTCATTTCATTCCCCGGTTCCCCTATGTGCGCGAAGCCCCTTAGAAATCGTGTAAATCCTAACTATTTTTCAGTACTCAAAAATAAATAAATGTTTTCTAAAATCTCCTATTGAAATGACTAAATTTAGTTTATAAGTTTTTTCATTATTTTCTTATACCAGGAATAAACAACAACAACATATTAATGGTAATAGCATAATGACAAAAACAACAACAACAACATATTAATGGTAATAGCATAATGAAAACAACAACAACATAGCAACATATTAATGATAACAACATAATAACAACAACATAAGGATGACAGACCAATTGGTAAAATACCTACCTCCACCTAAAAATTTGGTTGATTCAGCCCCTGGTTCACTTGTTCTTGTGCTTTCCCAAACTGCCCAACTGAATATTAACCTCCCAGCCAACTAGGAACAACCTCTTCATCTCCCTAGCTCCAGGAATCCTTGCAGTTTCCTGGCCCCTGAGCCCAAAGTTCCCAGCAACAACAGTGCCCTGTGAGAGTTCCCCAAAACAATTGTTCTCCCAATTTTCACCCCCTCTCTAGCTTTCAAAATTTCCCCAAACCAAAATCAGATCCCCTTCCAAGTCCTCCTCTTCTTCCTTATCCTCCTCTCTCAAATCCCCCTCATTAATTCCCCAACAACCTTATCCCCCCATTAATTACTTCACCCACCTTTTAATAATAAAATAATAAAAGACCCATTTAATATATTTTAATAATTAATTAAATTTAAATTAAAAACTATGATAAAAATTAATCAATTTGGGTTGTTACATACACCCACCCTTCAAGAAACTTCGTCCCGAAGTTAGAGTAATTTACAATACAAGGGTAACAACACACGATTCATACATCCACATCAATTTAAAACACTTATACATACTAGTGTACATGTGCAAGGTATGCATGTGTAGCTAGCACATACATGACTCACACATGCACTAATGACAATAATTATCACTCCTAAAGTAATTCTTACATGCGTCCAATCCAATCAACAAGACCATTCATTTCATAAAAGATAGTAGACCAATTAAATGTTTGTGAAACCCCTCAATTATAATAATTTAGCACAAGCAACATTCACTTAGATAATTGTAGCCAGCACTTCAAAAGTGAGTAGCACTCCTTCAGAGGGGTGAGGAAGCGTTATAACGCTCCCTGAGGCCTTATAGGGGAGCGCCAGCGCTCCTAAGGCTATTTTTAGGGGAGCGTTCACCCTCAAAACTCCTGATTGAAAGCTCTTCTAGGTGTTAAGAGTTTTTTTACTCCAGTGAGCCAGTTCTTCTTCTTCAAATCAAGTACATAAGATGTTTTAAGTGTCTCTTTAGTTTCGTCATTTATGACAGTATGCTCAAACAACATTCACGACACCTGTGACCAACTTGCGACACTTGCGAAAGTTGTAATGAAGTTGCGACACTTACGACAATTGAGAGGAAAATGCGACACTTGTCCAGTTGAGTAATTTTGATGTGTAACAGAATGCCCCCCAAAGTATGAAGTCAGAAGATGTGAACTGATGACTGAAATACTTTGCAGACGTTCAAGAAAGGGTATAGACTCGGAGAACCTGACGGAAGCTGCACACAAACATCCAACAAATATCATGACATATTTCAAGACCCAAGGCAGGCATACCTATGCTTGGGTGATCGAGACTTGTAAGGTATGGCCACCATAATATACACTACGGATCCATAATTGTATTGATAAAAGGGTATAGCCACCGAAGATACAATTTGGATCTATACTTTGATGACTCGGACTGATCGTAGCCACGAAAGATACACAGTGGATCTACAAGATGACAAGACATAGCCACGACCAATACAAAGTGGATCTATGTAACAGTGTATGTGTTCTTTGTCCAATAAGAACTCCTTCGCAACCTGGGAAAAGCACATATCAAAGTGATTACTCAACCTAGGGTCTTCTTACCAATCCCAGTGTGATACGATTCTAACCATGTGAATAGATGTCTTGATGTCGAACATGGCAGAAACCACTTGATTACCGGTCAATAAGGTAAACCGTTAACAAGTGCGAGGGAGATCACCATTAATGTGAATGATTCCCAAGGTACCTTAGTACATTCCATCGAACGTGAATAAATGAGCTGAGTTCGAACATTCATGGAATCATTCGATCAGAGGTCAATGGTGTAAACCCACTGTCGAACGTGAGGAGGCCTGCCATTGAGGCATGCAGGTCCATAAGTACTAACTAGTTTCTAACTCTAATTCCCGAAAAATGTGTTGAAGTCGACAGGAATAGACTCGTCGAGGGAGGGCCTTGATGTATCCCCCATCAACGACGCGAAACGCATATAAATATCAAAAGAACATGGACTGACACGGGTTTTGAGACAAGATATTTGGGATGGTTGACTCTCGAGGCAGATACTTCCCTTGAACACTAAGGCACAACAGCAAAACGTGACGTGGACCAATACTTATGCAATGGATGTGATGACTTGAGTCGAGTGACCCAAAGGAGTGAAAGGAACTCAAAGATTGGCTCAGTGCAGAGGTTCAGCAGATTATGATACATGTAAATGACAAAGTGCCGTGTTCAAGGGCGACTCTAAGACGTGCTGGATGATGTTCTCAAGAGACTGCTTGGCTTGCTCCTTTCAATTTTTCCCCCATCCAGATAGAGGAGTACCTCTTTTTTATTTAACGAGCTCGAGGAGGATAACACATGCTCGATATAACTCACCTTCGGTAACTTCCTCTTCCTTTGTTTAACGAACCGAAAGAATTAAGGGATCGGTCCCGTATGGGCCTGTCGATGTGTGCTTTTAACGAGTCCAAAGACAGAAAACTCGAAGGTTTTTCGGGATTATAGAGTTTGGAAAACTGCTTAAAAGAGAACTCTCTCAGTTCATTTTTCGTACAGTAGTCCAACGAGACTGAAAAGGGTTAAACTATCGCTCGAAGGACGCCCTTTCTGACCTTTTAACGAGCGTGATAGGAAGCAAGATCACTCGACAATCTTTTCATATTTAGAGAGTCTGAAAAGGGTTTAAAGGAGACTCCAGGGGGGTTCCTTTTTCGTGTGTTCGTATCAAGACAGGTTC
>ML782066.1:35445-56906 GCA_009831015.1 Picea engelmannii | reverse complement strand
AAAAAATTGCAATCCAATTCCGACAATTATGTTGAGTGTGATGGGGTAGGGAGCCAATCAGCTCATGAAACCAATCAAAAGAGGAGTGAACTAGGTCTGAAACAATCAAGGGATAGAACTAGGTCAATGAGGAGAAATCGAAACAAGAGGTTTCAATTCGAGGCTATCTCCCCAGCGGAGTCGTCAGTTTCTGTTGTAGGAAAATCTCCCTGCGGACAGGTAGATCGCCTCTAAGAGATTGACCTTAACCCTAGACAGAAAAATGATTAACGTGGACACTGACTTCCTTTCAAATCTATCTAAACTAATACATGAGAAGGAAGGATAACATAAGTACCTCTTTATCGACGTTTTTCCCTGCACGCTCTGAGTTGCGCTCCAATCCTTTGCTCCTCGCTAAGTTCTGCAGACAAACAAGATATGACTACTTCCTACTCTATTGATATTATCTTGAAAACAAATCTATCAATTAATGATAAGTTCATGTAATATCAGACACAAACTAGAAAGAAACAGGCCAAGCGTGTCATATTAATGAGAATAACGACAACAGTACTTACAATCGTAGATGCGAATGCGACANCTTCGTCAAGTCCCCTTCGTCTAACCCTTGCTCGAAAGATCCACAACCTGGTTGACAACATCTTCACTGATCACTTCTCCTTTGGCTGACTATGTATTTCCTATGAGATCATAGGTTTCATGCTAGCAATTCTTCCCCCTTTCCACCATCATAGACCTTGCTTATATAGGTTGAGAGGAGCCTAACCTCTTGAGTTATGTTTAGAACAAGTTGGGAACCTCCTCCTTAGATCAGGGATCTCTTGATGAAACCAAGAATTCGAGTTCAACTGCCTCCTAATATCGAAAGATCATTTCCTCATTCTCCTCAACGGGCTAACAACTGACCCATATTAGGGAGTGCTCCTCCAAAAGGGGCATCAGAGCGTTAGAACACTCCCTGAGAAGCTTAAGGGGAGCATCAACGCTTCAAAAGTGAGTAGCGCTCCTTCAGAGGGGTGAGGAAGCATTATAACGCTCCCTGAGGCCTTATAGGGGAGCGCCAGCGTTCCTAAGGTTGTTTTAGATGAGCGTTCACCCTCAAAACTCATGATTGAAAGATCTTCTAGGTGTTAAGAGTTATTTGACTCCAGTGAACCAGTTCTTCTTCTTCAAATAAAGTACATAAGATGTTTTAAGTGTCTCTTTAGTGTCGTCATTTATGACAGTATGCTCAAACAACATTTGTGACACCTGTGACCAACTTGCGACATTTTGCGAAAGTTGTAAGGAAGTTGCGACACTTATGACAATTGAGAGGAAAATGCGACACTTGTCCAGTTGAGTAATTTTGATGTGTAAAAAACATATATATATATATATATATATATATCAGAAAATCAAGAAATTCTACCACAAGGAGAAATCCCCACACACTCTCAACTACTTCTAGTCATCCTTCCTCCCTAACCTACTTCCATATTCCATCCTTATCCTTCCTCTGTTGGACTATCTTGGAGTGTCAACTATATTGACCTAACTCCAGATAGAACCCGTAAGTGGAAGTGTCAACTCTCTTGACCAAGCTTCCCCAGCAGGCATCTGACAGTCATCGTCACACGTCTAGGGGAGCGTGAGATAGCATCGTCCTCCGATGACTCCATGTTTTAGAGGATACACGGTGGGAAATGCCTCCACCCCTCCTAATATAACTAGGGTCAACACCCTACCATGGAACATACAGTGACACTATACCTGTCCCACTGGACCTTGAATTGGTCTACTAGACGATTCATGAGTTGTCGGAACCTATGGTCCAATATGCGTAACGGTTCTACCATGAGGGTTCCCGCGTCTAATACCTGCAATTCCTTCCATTTCAGTTTATGAGATTCGTCATCAACATAATGAGTAGAACAGATACATGAAAAACATTATGGTTTTTATGCAAGTGGGGTGGTAGTACGAGACGATAGGAAATGGGTCCAATTCTCTCTTGGATTTTGAATGGTCCTATAAATTGAGGTGACAACTTTGTCCCCTTCCCAAACTGAATGGTACTCTTATTAGGCCTAATACGAATGAAAACTTGATCTCCCACTTTATAACTTTGGTTAGTCCTATGTGCATCGACATAACTTTTTTGTCTATATTGTGCTTCCTTTAGTCATTGCCTAATTTGAATCACATGTTCCTCCATATCTTGAATCAATTATGGCCTAACTGTTACTCAGTCTTCTAACATTTCCCAACTCAATGGTGTCTTGTTTGGTCTTCCATACAGAGCTTCATAGGGTGGCATTCCAATGGAGCTATAAAAATTGTTATTGTAGGGGAACTCTACCAAAGGTAAGTACTTCTCCTAATGGATTTGATTATCCATAACATACATCCTAAGCATGTCTTCCATAACCCGATTTACTCTCTCAATTTTCCCATCTGTTTAAGAATGATATGTTGTGCTCAAGTTAAACTGAGTTCCCAATGTTGACTGCAAACTTTTCCAAAACCTATAAGTGATTCGAGAGTCCCTATCTGAAATGATCTTCTTGGGTAACCCGTGCAAATGGATGACCTCACTTATAAACACGTGTGTCACATCAGTGACATCATAAGTGTCTCTAACCGGAATAAAATGAGCACTCTTGGTCAACTTATCAACTATCACAAGAATGGCATTGTGTCTATGCGATGTGAGCGGCAATCCCACAACAAAATCCATAGAAATGACTTCCCACTTGGACATAGGAACATCATACGGTTGTAGGAGACCTGTCGAGTGGTGGTGGTCAGCCTTCACTTGTTGACACTATAGGAACTTGGCGATGAAATGGGATACATTATGCTTCATGGCTACCCAGAAGGAAAGCTTCCTCATGTCTCGGTACATTTTCTTCACACCTGGATGTGTAGAATAAAGTGCTCTATGGGCTTCCTTGAGTATGACGCTTTGAATATCCCCACCTTCGGGGATGTACATCCTTCCCTGATATCTTAATAATCCATCTACTTCCAGAATATATCCTTCATACTTTGGATCTAACTACCTCCCACTATGGAGGGTTGAAGTAACCTTTAAATACCAACTATCTCCAAGAAGTTTCCCCGACACACGCTCCCTCAGATTAACTTTTAAGGGTACCACAGAGAAGACACATGGTCTTCTACTCAAGGCATCTGCGACCACATTCTCCTTTCCTTTAATATACAAAATTCCAAAATTGTACTCACTCATAAACTCACTCCATCGCTTCTGCCTAGCATTGAGATCCCTTTGAGTGAAGAGATGCTTTAAGATTTCATGGTTTGTTTTGAGCTCAAAGCTTCGCCCCACTAGATAATGCCTCCAAAGCTTCAGAGCTAGCATTACAATTGCTAACTCTAAATCATGAGTAGCATAAATCTCCTCGTGTTGCTTCAACTTTTTTGATCCATACGCTATCACTCTCCCATACTGCATTATCACGACCCCCAATCCTTACTTTGAGGCATCCGTGTAGATTGTGAAGTCTTTTCCCATATCCAACACTAGTAGAATTGGTGCACTGGTTAGTAACCTCTTAAGCTCGATGATTGCAATATCGCATTCTTCTGTCCATTCATACCTGACCCTCTTGCGCTGCAAGGTGGTGATGGGTTTCACTATTTTAGAGAACCCTTCCACAAACCTCCGATAATAACCCAATAGCCCCATGAAGCTTCTTACCTCATGAGCATTTTTCGGCACTGACCATTCCATAATGGCCTTTACCTTTTCTGGGTCCATAGAGATTCCTTCACCTAAAATGATATGACCTAAATAGTGAATTTCTTTTTGGAAGAAAGAACATTTCGACAACTTGCCATACAATTTGTTCTCTCTAAGGCACGACAACACCACTCGGAAGTGCTCCTCATGTTCTCTTTCGTTCTTGGAATAGATGAGGATATCATCCAGAAAGACCTGTACAAAGCGGTCTAAGTACTTTCAAAATACACCATTCATGAGGCTCATGAATATTGTTGGTGCATTGGTCAAACCAAAAGGTACTACAACGAACTCATAATGCCCAAACTGAGTTCGAAAGGTAGTTTTAGGAATATCGCCTTCCTTAATTTTTAACTGGTGATACCCTGATCACAGATCAATTTTTTAGAACAATGTTGCTTCTTTCATCTAATCAAAGAGATCATCTATCTATGGCATTGGGTACCTATTTTTCACTGCAGCACGGTTCAAGTCCCTGTAATCTATACACAGTCGTAAGGAACCATCCTTCTTCTTGACAAAAATTACTGGTGCACCCCAAGGTGAGACACTAGGCCTTATTAGTCCTAAGTCAAGTAGTTCCTTCAACTGCATCTGCAACTCACAAAGTTACGATGTCGTCATACCAAACAGTGTCTTGGAAATTGGATTTGCACCAGGTTTTAGCTCAATGGTAAAATCAAGCTCCCTCTTAGGAGGTAATCCTGGTAAATCTTTTGGAAAAACATCATTAAACTACGACAATACTAGATATTAATCCAAGGAGGATCCTTTCCCTTCATTGACTGCTTCCACTACATATAATCGACAACCTTGCCTCATGCAATGTTTAACCTTCATGGTTGAGATAAAGCGTAGAGACACCTTCCTCTGTACACTGTGGATCTCTACTCGCCTTCCTTCATCGTCAATACAAAGCACCCTTTTTGCGAAACAATCTACCATAGCTCGATGGGATTCTAACCAGTCCATTATGATGATTAGGTCATACGTCCCAAGAGAAGTGGCGTACACCTTCAACCTAGTAGTACACACTCTCAGGTCTACTAGACAATTATCAATGCTAGGTCCTACCGCCTGTTTTCCCCCCGAATACATATCAACTTGTTTAAATTCATCGTGTCGTCGGCTGTCAACCCACACTTTTCTAATGTACAAGGTGAAATGAAACTATCTGTAGCATTAGAATCAAATAAAATCTTAACATTGACATGATTTAGCGTACTTGATGACTCGACCATAGTGTATTGATGCTCTGTCTGGCGGTTGTTGACCACTGCATAAATTTGGTGGCTACTACTCACTCTTCCCATCAAGGCCTTTCCTTCTCTATGCACAAATCCTGCTTGTGACTGTGGGCAGTCACGTTGGTAATGGGGTCCTCCACACCCCCAACAAGTAACATGAGATGGAACCTAGGTGCTTCCCTGTGAAGGCTTGTGATAAGAGTTCCTTCCACCGAAGCCCCTGCCCCTAGTTGTTGCTCCCTTACAAGGTCGTGGACCTACCTGCGTCGTTGGAGATGAGTGGGATGTTGCACTCGCTACCATTGAAACACCTGATGTGACTGCTCTAGGAGTGACTCTATTTCCATAAGTAGGTGGCCTAGAGCTTCCTCACATGGAGAAGGTCCTAGGGGGCTTCCCCATGAATCCAGGATGTTGTGGAATGGTTGATCTCATACTTTTGTTTAAGCTCATATGCTTCTCCGCCTAACGAGCATTTTCAACTGCTTCAGCAATTGACGATGGTTTTCACATCCGTACCATGGCCCTTATATTAGGGTTTAACCTATACACAAAATGTTATGTCTGTCATTGATCGGTCTCCATGTATGACACATATTTTACTAACTCCATGAACCTGATCTCCTACTCTTTCACGATCTTGTTTCCCTAAACTAGAACATGAAATGCTCCTACATGTTGTTCCTCGTAATACGCAGGCAAATATTTGCTCCAGAACCTTTCTTCAAAAATATCCCATGAGACGGTGTCTGGGGTAAGGTGCAACTGCCTCTCCAGGTTACCCCACCAGTTCAAGGCATTGTCCCTCAACTGAAAGATTGTTATTTTCGCCTTTGATGTGGAAGCATAGTCTCTTAAGGCAAAACATCGTGTCATTCCTTCCAACCATGCCTCTGCACATTCACTTGCACGACCCCCAGCAAACTTTGGGAGTTTGATCTTCTGTAGTTCTCTGGTGATGTCCCCTTGTGGAGGCCCTCCCAATCAGTGCCTCAACGCTTCAGGGTTACCCACTCCATATGGCGGGGGTTCCACTTCGACATATGTTGACTGGTGTCCCTTTAATTTCTCATTAATAGCTTCTAAAGAATGCAAAATGAGAGATAATTTAGGCGATGGTGGTGGCAATGATGGCGTTGGCGATCCTTGCAACGATGCCCCTCGACCTTGATTTACCTGAGTCCTAACCATCTTGAATAACTGAATCTGCATCAAACCAAAAGCTTATCAAGGAAGAGTTTAAGGCATTCCACATTCGCTAAGACTTATACTTGCAAACATAGGGTTAGGCGTAAGTTTTTTTTTTTACCTATCTGTAAACAAACATTACTCTCTTTAGGGTAAGTGGCTAAAGGTCGGGGTCGAAAGCCTCTAAGTTTGGTAACTTGTTCGGGTAAGTTGCTAACCCTTTTTCCTTGCTAGCTATGCCAGCCCTATAACACACTCGTTAATGTGCATCAAATCCCCTTTACTATCATTAACTCACTTATTATACCTTAATTATTCACCATAGCATGCTTATAAAATTGTAATAATTTCATTGATTATTCAGTATAACTCACATATACTCGTACTAACACTATCAATCTTAAGTTTATATATATATATATATATATATATATATATATATATATATATATATATATATATATATATATATATATATTTCNTATATATATATATATATATATATATATATATATATATATATATATATATATATATATATATATATATATATTGCACTATCATACATTATGTTTATCCTCCTTAGGTCTATACATCACTAGGTCAGTCCTATCTAAATAAGCATCCATAGTCAATTAAATTTTATTTTATTTTATTTCTATAGTATTCTAATGTCGTGTTTTCCTTCTAAATTGAGCTACTGTCACATTACGACCCTTTGGTACATGTACCTCCCATTTATGACATGATTAAGTTTCAATTTGGTTTTCTCCATGAATCTTATCTTGGCATAGATTCAACAAAGGTAATGGTTGGTCTCACGGGTTTGATGGCATAGTCCTTAATATGCGAAAAAGAATAAAACAAAAAATAATATAAAAACCTTTTATTTAATGTTAAAAAAAAAGATTTAAAAACTAAAATTTATACCTCATAACATAAGAGAAGCCCCATTTTAACCTTCCTTCATTTATTTATATCAATACATATATTATTATTATTATTATTATTTTAACAATATATAAACCATAATAAATAAATAAAATTTAAATAATAACTATATACAATAAAATTTATAAAAATTAAAAATAAATTAAAAATGAAATAAAATAACAAACAATTAAATGGAAATATAATACACTAAATTATAGTAAATAAAATATAAAAAAAAGCAAAATTGTATGAGATCAACACGGGGCCTTGTATGGCCCACGTGCCCCTTCCTTGTGGTCTCCATCTCTAACCCTAGCCAACTCGACAAACCCTTCTTCGTTCCCTTCCCTCCCCTCTTACCAGGTTTTCTCCTCTGCGAGGCCTTTGGCTTGAATCAACTTGAAAATGTCATAGCTTCAAACCTTGGAATGCATTTTGGTGGTATAGGGAATGGTTTTGTGAATACGACACACGAGGTTAACCAGGGTTCGAATCCAACGAGACTAATCGTGCATCAAGGTTTGAGCCATCATGGGTTGGGAAGCTCTGCTTCATCTGGGCTTAGAGGCTGCCCGAACCCTAGTGGATTCCTGGTTCCATGAATCAACCCATGAATCCATCTTCTATGAACCTGGGGCTCTCTTCTCACAGAGCTGCGAGCGTGGAGTGGAGATATCATGGAGGAGGGAACACTTAATTAAGTTTTTGGGTTCATGAAGGAGACTGAGACTGAGTTATTGTGAGTGGGAATCAAGCTCTGGTTGTAGAAGACTGAGTTTGTTGAGAATAGGGACAAGTTTCCCTTGGAAGAGGTCGTATTTGTGTGAAGAGGGACGCATAACCCAATCGGTGTATTTGCAAGTAAAAGGGGGTCGAGTTACCACTTTCCTAGGTCGTTTCTCAGTGCTGGGTTATAACACAAACATTGTTGGCTATATCTATTGTTGCAGGAGGTCGAGTTGACTGCTAGAGAGGATGATCTCTTCTTCTGAGTGGATTTCTGGGAGTGGAGACTTGGGTCTTTGTTGGGCAAACTATAATTTTACTGGGCGAATTATGGGAGTACCATTCCTCACTTGTTGTGTAAGAAAACTTCTGGTTGGGTCGCATTCTTAACTTCATTAGCTAAGTTGGTTACTGGAGGATTATAACAGTTTGTGGGTTTTCTTATTCCCATGTTGGGTCGAGTTTGATACTACCAATCTGTTGTCTATTTATCTCTCCAAAAGTTGCACAAACAACCAATTTTCAAGCCTGCATTATATTCAGATTGCTTGATGTATACTCACCATCTACAGGCTGCCTTATTATTGTGTGTATCAAGTCACCTTCAGCAATACACACAGTTTTCTAGATGGTTGTCGGGTAAGATCAATGCAAATGTAAACCCTGCTTTAGAGATACTCTGGCACGACGAAAAAAGGAGCTCGAATAAGCTTCTCTAGGTTTTAAAATCTGGTATTTTCATGGATGTTACGATTCGGGGTTCTGGTTGTGGGAAAAAATACATTTATCATAGGATTTTGTTGATGTAAGGCGTTAAGGTGGGGTGCTTTGAGTTCAACAGGAGGGATTTGAAGGAAAATTTTGTGGGCGTAGGCTACTGAAGAAGAGCAGAAAGAATGTGCAGAAGAGCTCGTTGTACTCTGAGGTCGTAGGACGTTTCACGAGCTTGCGATTTTCAACGTCTATTTTCCACAATCACTGTCGAACGATATTGTTCATCATACAATGTTTCACCTAGATCATACATGCCAGTTGTACAAAAAGAAAATACGGGCACTGACAAAGAGCTAATTGTGCATTGCATGCAATGGGGTCTTGTTCCTAGTTTCACTAAGAAGAATGAGAAACCCAACCACTTTCGCATGTTCAATGCTCAATCAGAATCAGTTCATGAGAAGGCTTCATTTCGTCGGCTTATTCCTAGTTGTTCTTTCCTTGTCATGATAGAAGGGTTTTACATTGTTGACGAGGAGCACGCGGTATTGTTGGCAAAATGTTCAGATTACAGAGGTCAAAGGTGGAGAAAGCCGATGAGAAGGTCAATTTCAGGTTTCTGCAGTTTCAGGCCACTCGAGTACGTGTTGGTTGGGATAAGCTTGCCATTTCTATAATATTCATGGATACTGGAAAAGTAGTTTCCAGGACTAACAACACTTTGGTTCGAAGTGGGAGTTGTCAGTGGTCTTAAGTATTTCAGAATCTGTGCACTTTTTGCAAGATGGTGCATCAAAAGAGCTCGAGGAAAAACTATTCAAATTCGTTGTTTCAATGGGATCTGCTCGTTCAAGCATTCTTGGAGAAGCTATAATAAAATTGGGTGACTATTTGACTTCAAAGTTTCTAGTTTCAATTTCTCTAACATTGAAGAAGTGCAATCAAGGAACTATTTTGAGTGTCAAAACTCAATGCCTCAATCCAAGAGTAGGAGGCTTTGGATTCTAAGCTTCATGGGCTCTGCAAAGCAGGCCCAAGAAACTCAGTCCAGGGTTGTAGGTGGGTAAGCCCTAGGTTTCAATTTTGAAACTGGGCTCTGGTACCATGTGTAAAGCCTAACTATTTTTCAGGACTCAAACATAAATAAATGTTTTCTAAAATCTCCTATTGAAATGACTGAATTTAGTTTATAAGTTCTTTCATTATTTTCTTATACCGGGAATAAACAATAACAACATATTAATGGTAATAACATAATGACAACAACAACATCATCATAATAACAATAACATAGGAGCATATTAAGGATAACAACATAATAACAATAACATAAGGATGACAGACCAACTGGTAAAATACCTACCTCCACCTGCAGATTTGGTTGATTCAGCCCATGGTTCACTTGTTCTTATGCTTGCCCAAACTGCCCAACTTAATCTTAACCTCCCAGCCAACTAGGAACGACCTCTTCGGCTCCCTAGCTCCAAGAATACTTGCAGTTTCCCGACCCCCGAGCCCAAAGTTCTCAGCAACAACAATGCCCTGTGAGAGTTCCCCAAAACAATTGTTCTCCCAATTTTCTCCCCCTCTCTATCTTTCAGAATTTCCCCAAACCAAAATCAGATCTTCTTCCAATTCCTCCCCTTCTTCCTTATCATCCTCTCTCAAATCCCCCTCATTAATTCCCTAACAACCTTATCCCCCCATTAATTCCCCAACAATCTTATCCCCGCATTAATTACTTCACCCACCTTTTAATAATAAAATAATAAAAGACCCATTTAATATATTTTAATAATTAATTAAATTTAAATTAAAAACTATGATAAAAATTAATCAATTTGGGTTGTTACAAATCGAATCCCATTGTCATCACATCCTTGTCACACAACAACATATTTATCAACGTACCCAACAATTTTATGAGCTTCCGCTTCGACCTTTGAAGAAGTCCCTTTCTACAACACTGTATGATTGGGTACAATCTACGGTGAACTCTGTAATATATCCTCCTAGTATGCTATCCAACCAAAAATCAATTGCGTGAGAAGTGTTACTACTTACGAAATTTAGTTGTCTTACCAACTCATGAGTCCAATTCCTTGGCGCTGCGTCTCTGTACCTTCCAGTGTTCTCCACTAATCTTTCTAACCACTCTGTCAAAATAATTGGAAATTTTCCAAAGAAATATTCATCCAACTCTATGTATACGTACCTTTGCATCCATTGTTCATTACTCATCTAAGGGTTTCTATTCTCTTTGTGGGAAAACTCGTGTTCCTTTCTATCTAACCATTCTGAAATTTCCTTCTTAGTCGACCTCCAAAACATTCCCTTAATCACATGATCTGGGTCCAGACAATGGAACCATTTGTTGGCGTTGCACGTGGTTGTAAGACCCTAGTTTCAAGTTATCGTTTGACCAAAAAAAACCTTCAGACACTAACCCTTTCGGTATCACCTGCATGCACATATGAAGTCCCACTTGAGGTATCTATTGGGACTGCAAGAACTAGGTTTCTATAGTGGCGAGGGAATGGGAGGTTATTATTCCATTCATTCTTAATTATTTGTTTTGTGTGTGTTACTCTGCAAGTGCTCTTATTCTATTACTTAGTGGATCTCAGGGTCATATTACCATTATATTCCAAATTACCGCATAAACTCATTACGGTAACAATCATAACCATTGTGCCATGATTACACATAAGTTAAATATACTCTAATATGCATCCAAACAGATTCCATAAGCAAACACGCAAAAGACATGTAACAAAACATTTAACGTGGTTCACCCAACTCTAGGCTAGATCGACAACGACTGGCTTCTTTATTATTTGTCTGGTAAATGTTGTATGCTTGTGCACTGCGCTTACAAAGATACATCATGCTTATCTTTCTCTTCTCCTAGCCTAGCCGCTCTGCAGTGCAATCCTCTCTCTCTCTCTTAGATGAGAAAATAAGAAGAACCAAGAGGAACCAAAAAGGGAACCCCTATTCTCCCAACCCATTACATATTTATACATAATATTAGGGCTTAAAACCCGACTTTGTTCATCCCCAAAACCCTATTACAATGCATGACTATTCGAGTTAATTGGTTGTTCGGGATGTTTTTCTTCTGTTCTTCCTGCTTTTACAGGTCCTTCCATCTTTAGAATGTCGAGTTGTCATCCTTCCTTCTTTTCTGCTTCCTTCTCCAACTTTATTCTCTACTTTGTTCCTCTGATTGTTTTATTCCTCTATCTGCACATTGTCCTCCTTCTGCGCACTGTCCTCCTGGATGCACCTCAATTGCGCGCTCCCTAGTCTTCCTTCTTCTTCTACACACTTATTCTACACTTACTATTTTTATCAAAATTGTATCCAAAACTGCCTGTCCAACATGGGCCTTCCTTTCACTAAGGGGGAAATCCAAGGGTTGCATATACAAGTCGAGACCCAATGGATGAAAACTTCATAAAAACCAAATTTAAAGGGAATGTCAAGAAGGAAGGAATGATGAACTCTATCAAAAACATTAGTCATGTCTATTTTAACAATCATACCTTTATCTTTGTGGACTTTGCTAGAATGAATCGCTTCCTGTCCAAGGATAATGTTATCCACTATCTGCCTCTTCTACATGAAACCACCTTGATTTTTTGATAGAATTTTGGGTAATATCTATGTCAATTTGTTAGCTATTATATTGGATATCACTTTGTATGAAGCATTGCATAATGAGAAGGGATGAAACCTTGAGAGTGAGGAGGGGTTGGCTTCTTTTGGTATGAGAGCTAAGAAAGATAAGATAAGATAAGATAATGTTATTAATGTCCGACTGATGACCACAAAAGTAGGTCAAAGGGATTGTGGAGTACAGTGATGTCAATATAGTGCATGAATACCAAAAGGTCTCCTATAAAAGGCGGTATGAAAAAATTAAAGTGCAATAAGGTAGAGTAGTAGAGAGTGAGATCGATTATGAGGCATGAAGAATCCTCGACCCCAAGCTCAAATACCCACTCTGATGGTGATATATATCGTAGAAGAATATCTATGAACAAGAGGAACCATAAGAAAGGAAATAGGTCTGTCGTGGAATGGACCCATCTCTCCTACCATCCAAGGACTTAGTACTCCCCACAAGCCTATTGACTTTTGAACATATTGTATAATTCACTTGAGGTATAATTTTATAACATCCCAACATTCTCTGAAAAAATGAATCGTGAAACCATCTAGCCTCTGAACTTTGTCTAGGGCTAGACCCCAAAATGCTTTTTGAATTTATTCCTCTGTTATTTCTTTTGTCGAATCCTAATTCTCGTTCAGGGAAATAACCAATGGAATATTTAGTAACATATCTACCCTATCTTTTGGATTGGACCCATCCATTTTTGTATACAACATCTCGAAGTGAGATCAAGAGACCTCTCTGATCTCTTCAAATTGATTGAGAGTCCTACCATCCTCGAGAGTGATCTCTTTAGCAATGTTTCTTAAGGTCCTGGCCTTAGCTTGCCTTTGGAAGAATTTTGTATTTTTATCTCTTGACTTAAACCAAAGATGATAAGACTTAAGCCTCCACATTTCTTCTTCTTGTCCCAATGCTTTGTGATATTTATAAAAGACAACACTTTCTTATTTAATTAGATCACTGGTTATTTCTTTGGAATCCAATTTATTTTGGATCTTGATCAATTAGGATCTGCACTCTTCTTTCTCTTTTTTTTGAGGAGAGTACATCGATTTTGCCCATTCCTTTAGAGAAATCTTCATAGCTTTTAATTTTTGTTCCCATATATAGACTAGGGAACCTTCATTCCACTTCCTCTATCTACTCTGTATAATTCCCACGACCAATTCATCTTAGAGACATCGTGGGTTGAAGAAAAAATATTTGAAGCATCCTGCATCATGAGAACAATTGGTTTGTGGTCAAATGTCACCCAAGGGGGAATCCATGAGGCAATCATACTATTGTTCGGGATAAAGTTGCTTTGGACTAAGAAATGGTCTAAGCGAGCTACTATGTGTCCCGACCCTAATCATTTGTTCGACCATGTGTACCTACCTCTAGAGGGTTTAATATCTACCAAATCCCAGTCAAGGATCAAATCTTACATTCGTTCGCTAGCCACACTTATGCCTCTTCACTGGCCTGGAGAACCAAGAGTGGCTCGCTGGCCCCGAAATGAATTACTCACCAGGATGGTAGGTGAAGAGGCTCCTCATGAGTTAATGAGGGATGGGGGTGAACCGCCCATCCGTGGAGGCCTTGGACCTGACCACCACGAGGAAATTCGTGCCACACGCAACCTCGTCGGAGAAGAAAGGGCAGGTGAAAGGTGTGGGAGCGGGGGGGCGCGAGGGGGGGATCGCAGGAAAAAGATCGGAAGAACTCTGGAACAAAATACAGAGTGAGTGATAGCAGAGAAGAAGGAGAGTAACCTTCATTCTCGGTCACTGAGGAACAGAGACAGAGAGTCTCAAGCATTGTGGTCTAGCTCAGGGGTGGCTAGTGGTAAATCCATTCAGAGTCGTTGAGCCTACGGTTGGGTGGAAACGAGCACCCCTATCAGCAGTTGCATCACCTGGTGTTTTCTGATAAGTGTTTATATCTTGTGTCTTGCATTGAATATCTTGGAACATATGCTCATGGTTTGAACACTTGTGAATGGTTTCTGTGTAGAAATGTTTGCATGGTGTTTTGATCGAAAATGGTGGTTGCATGCTTAGGTTGAAATGACCACATTTGGTTTATATATATATATATATATATATATATATATTTGAACGAAGTCAGCTTTCAAGTCTGCTCTCGGGAGATTTGTTCCCCTTAATTACCTCTCACGTTGCCCTGGATAGATTTCCCACAAAGACACCCTTTTGGGATCGTCCCCTTACATTCTAGAGCCGGGGTAAGTTCCCTGAAAGGACTACCGCCTTGGTAAAATACTGAATTTGCTTATTATCTATCACAGATGTTAACAGCTCGGGGATTTAAGAAGACCTCTCAGTCTGGTCATAAAACCTGGTGGAAATCTTCCCAAGAACCCGATGAAGGACTTTAAGGCCTAAATTTGAAAACCCTGCACGGGAGAGAGTGGATCTCTTAGAGCTCAGCGTTTCGGTGTTTCGGCAACCGGGGAACCCAAGGGTCAGTTTCTTGTATTCACTAGGCGCGAAATCCCAACTTGCGAAACCCCGAAATGAGTATAGCGTGATTCGTTGTGATGTTTCGGCGTTTCGGTACCCGGGACACATAAGGGTAAGTTCCCTTGTACTCACCAGTCCTGAAATCCCGATTAGCGAAACCCCGAAATGGGCTAGCATGGATGAGTTGTGATGTTTCGGAAGTTCGGTACCCAGGATACCCTTCCTCTTGCTAAATGCACGAATGAGATCCTTTCAGAGGATCTAAGATCTGTTACGACCGTTAAATTGGATGAAGGAACGCATGCGTTAATGCCTTGACCCCTTTTTAACCTTTGTAAGTAGCGAAGAAATCGGGACCGTTGATCCCAAGACCCATGGGAGTACCTAGGCCATCCAGTCGTAGAGTACACGTGGCGGCCAGTAAGCATTTCGGCTTTTCGGCACCTGGGAGATTAGAGGGTAAGAACTCTTGCCCTCACGACTCTCGAAATCCTGCTTGGGGAAATCCCGAAAAGAACTTAGCCTCATAGATATAGATATATATATATCGGCGTTTCAGCACCCGGGAGATCAGAGGGTAAGAACTCTTGTCCTCACGACTCCCGAAATCCCGATTGGGGAAATCCCGAAAAGAACTTAGCCTCATATATATATATATATATATATATATATATATATATATATATCGGTGTTTCGAGACTTCGGCCCCCGGAAAACTCATATGCGAGACCTCTTGTCATCGCACATTGCGAAATCCCGAAGTATGAAATCCCGAAAAGGTCTAGCGTGGGTAAGCCTTGGTGTTTCGGTGTTTCGGCAACCGGGAAACCCAAGGGTCAGTCTTCTCGCACTTGCAAGCCCCGAAATCCCGACTTGCAAAATCCTGAAATAGTATAGTGTATTTCAGAGTTCGATGTTTCAGAGTTTCGGCTCCCGGGAAACCCAGGTGCGAGACCTTATGATTCTCGCATGTCGCGAAATCCCGATGGACGAAACCCCGAAATGATAGTAGCGCGAATGAATAACGATGGTTTGGTGTTTCGGCATCCGGGATACTTGAGGGTAAGATCCTCTTGTCATCACAAATTGCGAAATCCCGAAGTATGAAACCCCGAAATGAGTATAGCGTGACTAGAATCTAATGTTCCTGTGTTTCGGCACCCAGGATATCTGGAGGCAAGTCTCTTGTCCTCACGACTCCCGAAATCTCGACTTGCGACAGTCCCAAAAAGGACTAGCACACATGGTTTTGGTGTTTCAGTACCCGGGATCTCCAAAGGTCAATTTTCCTCGTGTTCGCTAGACACGAAATTTCGATGGATGAGACCTCGAAATGAACAAGGGAATACATGCATCATGATTTTTCTGAATCACGAAAGCTGGGAGTACCTCTCCGGTAAGGCCTGTGGTCATAGTCGCTGATCATATGAATGCGGTTAAGGGCAGCAGGGTCTGTATCAGGTCTCGTAGGGATTCAGGAATCATGTTCATCGAAGAAAAGATGAAAAACGCTGAAAAATTGTGAATTTCGTAGTGGGTGTGTTACAAAGTGGTATCAGAGCATGGTTACAACACTTGGCCTGCTTGGGCTCATGAACGGGTTGCGCAGAGACTCCATTCAGAGTATTGTTAAAAGGAGAAACTCCTTATCTTGACCCCCTCAATTAAAAAGTCGAAGTTAAGAATGAAAACTCCTATTGTGTGTGTGCATGAGAAAAATATGAATTATGTACTGGTTATAAATAAATATGAACATTAACTAACAACCAGCGTTTTTCCTTTTGCACACAAGCGGAAGATCAACCGTGGGAAATTATCAATGTATAGAATGGTGACTCACCATGAAGTGGGGGAGGGCTCCCACAATAGTGACGAAGAGTCTAACGAAAGGAGGGTGGTAGGGACCCCTCTAGATCTAGCCGAGACTGTGAGGAGCCTCATGGTCGAATTACAAAGCTGCAATGCTGACAATGAGAGGATGATGAAAGAACAAGAGAAGCAAACAGAAATTAACGCAATTTTACTGTAGAGCTTATCCGACCTACAGAGACAAATGCAGCATGAACCTGAGGTACAGAAACATGGTCATATCAGTGGCCACACTGAGAGGAGCACCTCGAAAAAGGTCCATCCCAGAGGTAAAGGACAAGCGGTGGACGCTTCCTCTGGGAAGGAAGCGGGCGGTTCGGAGGGCTCTTCCAACAATAGAACTAGTTCTTATTGCCGAAGAAGACAGAAGAAGCGAAAGCTTTATGAGGGTCATAAATTCGAAAAATTCAGGAAGGCCAAACCACCCTCCTTCGACGGTGAAATAAAGAAGGGAGATGAAGTAGAGGCCTGGCTGCTTGGACTAAAGAAGTATTTGAGAGTCCATGACTTCTCAGAAAATTTGAAGGCTCGAGTGGCCACCTTCAACTTGAATGGAAAGGCTTCCATTTGGTGGGAAGACCTTAAGAATGTAAAAGGGATTCACGAAGAAGACATGTCTTGGGAACGGTTTGAGAAATACTTCAGGAAGAAGTACCTGTTGAAAAAATATTTCGACGAAAAGACTAAAGAATTATATGAACTTAAGCTCGGGCAACTCACCATAAAGGAATATGTCAACAGATTTCTCGAGTTGCTGAGGTATGTACCCTACATAAAAGAAGAAAAGGCAAAGGTGCAACGATTCATCGGTGGACTACCTAAGGACTATCAGAATAGGATTGAATTTGATGAACCAAAGACCCTAGAAGATACTATCCTAAAAGCAAGATATTGTTATGAACATCTTGGACATCGAACAAAACCTTGCGAAGGATGGAAGAAGAGGAATAGTTCGGGATTCCAGAAAAAGGGGTTTAAATCCCCAAGATTTAAGGACTATAAAAAGAACTCAAGGATGAGCTTCCCAGCCTGAAGTGTACACCAGCAGAACTTTCCCTCCTTGACTGGAAATAAACTTTCTGGATCTACCCCGGTAAAGACTGATAACCCAAAGAGAGAACCTTTGAAATGTTGGGGTTGCGGAGAAGAACATCTACTGAGAGACTGTCCACACCGACAACAAAATAGTCGGAGAATTTATAACATCCAGGAAGCTACCACCGTCAATGATGTGGCCATGAGTGTGCCACAAATTTATGCAGCCTTGGATAATAACCAAGCTGACCACCAAGCTTCAGTGGTGGAAATAGAAGGTACGATTTCCAACCATCTAGTGTCTATTTTGATTGACCCTAGTTCAAATTTGAGTTATATAGCCCCTAAGGTTGTTGATAAGTGTAAACTACAGCCACAAAAACTTACCGAGCCATGGTTGGTACAGTTAGCCACTGGCACCAAAAGAAGGGTAGCAGAGGTCATAACAACTTGCCAATTAATGTTGGGTGAAATTCCCACCCAAGAAACCCTTAACATATTACCCCTGGGATCGTATGATCTATTGATTGGTATGGACTAGCTAGCCGCCCATAAATCCAGATTGGACTCTTACCATAAAACCTTAGAATGTGTAAGTAAAGAAGATAAAAGGATAACCCTTCCAGGCATCCGAAAACCTGTCTCGGTGAGACAAATATCATCTCTGCAAATGAGAAATTATTGCCGAAAAGGATGTCCCCTATATGCAATACAGGTGTTGAAAACTATTGAAGATGACAAACCAAGCCTCGAAGACCACCCTACCCTGAGAGAATACATAGATGTGTTTCAGGAAGAGGTACTGGGTCTACCTCCGAGAAGAGACATAGACTTCTCGATAGAACTTGCACCGGGAGCGGTGCCGGTGTCTAGGACACCCTACCGGATGAGCACACCCGAGTTAGTTGAACTCAAATTGCAATTAAGAGAAATGATGGATAAGGGCTATATCCAGCCCAGTGTGTCTCCATGGGGAGCACCAATCCTGTTTGTGAAAAAGAAGGACAATACCCTTAGACTATGTATAGATTATAGACAACTTAGTAAGGTAACCATAAAGAACAAGTACCCCTTGCCCAGGATCGATGACATATTCGATCAATTGGGGGGTGCGTCTATTTTCTCAAAGATTGACTTGAGGTCGGGATACCATCAAGTCCGAATTAAGGGTGAAGACATCCATAAAACTGCCTTCTGGACGAGGTATGGTCACTATGAGTTTGTGGTAGTGCCATTTGGGTTAACCAATACCCCTGCCACTTTCATGTGCTTGATGAACAATGTACTCAGCGAATTCCTAGACAAATTTGTGCTGGTTTTTATTGACGAAATATTAATTTACTCCAAGAATAGAGAAGAGCATGAAGAACATCTTAGGCTTGTGCTGCAAGTGCTGAGAGAACAACAACTCTATGCCAAATTCAAAAAATGTGAATTCTTCCATAAGCAAATACATTACTTAGGCCATGTTCTATCCAAAGAAGGAGTAGCAGTAGATCCTGACAAAATCAGGTCTATCATGGAATGGCCTACCCTTAAGGATGTTTCAGATATCAGATCCTTTATGGGATTAGCAGGATACTATAGAAGATTTATAAAAGGATTCTCCAAGATTGTTTGTCCAATCACTGCCCTCCAGAAGAAGGTGATAAAATTCACGTGGACACAGAAATGTGAAGAAAGATTTCAAACCCTGAAACATCTACTGACCCATGCACCCGTGTTGAAGATTGTCGATCCCGAAGCTGACTTCCTTGTGTGCACAGATGCATGTAAGGAAGGGCTCAGAGGATTCCTTATGCAAGGAGGAAGTGTGGTCTGCTATGAATCCCGAAAATTGAATGAGCACGAAGTCAAATATGTGACCCATGATCTAGAGTTGGCTGCCATAGTGCATGCCTTGAAAATGTGGAGGCATTACCTCTGGGAAGAAAATTTGTACTTATGACGGATCACTGTGGATTGCGATATCTGTTTGACCAACCAAAGCTCAATGCTAGACAAGCTAGGTGGATGGCCCTCCTTAGCGAGTTTGATTTTGAAATCAAACACATTAAAGGAAAGGAAAATAGGGTGGTCGATGCCCTTAGCATAAGTATGAAAATAATTCACCTGGCCGTGGTGAGCTCCTGCGAGACAGATGTCAAGGAAAGAGTCATAAATGCACAAGAGACAGACACATTCTTCCAGACCGTGACCTCATACCTGCAGCAAGAACCCATGGGGATAAAGTATGAAGGCCACCAGATGACAGAAGAAGGTCTGCTCACTTACCGAAGTAGACCATATATTCCAGATTGTGATGACTTGAAGAGGTTCATTATGGATGAACTACATAAAAGACCCTATACTGGTCATCCAGGATATCAAAAAATGATCACGGCCACCAGGAAACAATTCTACTGGCCTGGATTAAAGAAATACATAGCTGAGTACCTAGCCAAATGCATAGAATGCCAACAGGGAAAAGTAGAACACCGACACCCAGCAGGGTTATTACAACCTCTACCAATCCCGGAATGGAAATGGCAAACCATCTCCATGGATTTCATCACCGGATTACCAACCTCGACCAAACAGAGTGACGCCATCATGGTAGTGGTGGATAAATTGAGCAAGTCCGCTCACTTTATCCCCGTCAAGTCAACTTGCAAGGCAATAGACATCACTCAGGTATTCATGAAGGAGATATTCAGACTGCATGGTATGCCGAAAGAGATCATGTCTGACAAAGACACGAAATTTACTTCCAACTTTTGGAAGTCACTAATGGCTGGTTTAGAGACCCAGTTGTTGTTTAGCACCGCCAACCACCCTCAAACCGACGGGCAGACAGAAAGAGTGAACCAAATACTAGAAGACATGTTAAGAATGCATGTAATTCATCAACCCAAGAAGTGGGAAGACTACCTACCACTGGTGGAATTCGCTTACAACAACGACTACCAAGAATCCTTAAGGATGAGTCCGTTTGAAGTCCTTTATGGTAGACCGTGCAACACCCCTATTAGTTGGAGTAATCACGTAAACATAATTTCTTTTGGACCCGACATGTTGAAAGAAATGGAACAACAAGTGACTCAGATAAAACAAAACCTGAAGGTCACTCAGAACCGACAGAAAAGTTACGCCGACCAAAAGAGAACTCCAAGAGAGTTCAAGACAGGAGACCATGTATATCTCAGAGTTAGGCCCAGGAAGAGTTCCCTGAAAATGGGAGCTTGTGCCAAGTTGGCACCTCGGTACTGTGGACCCTTTGAGTTTCTAGATAGAGTGGGACCTGTAGCCTATAGGCTAGCACTTCCTCCCACAGTAAAAGCACATAATGTTTTCCATGTTTCATTATTGAAGAAATATGTACATGATTCTAATCATATAATTGACTGATCTGTGATCCAGGTGGAACTGGAGGGAGAATTCCTACCAGAACCTCAATGCATACTAGACAGAAAGGAAACCCTACTTCGAAACCAAACCATTGCACAGGTCAAGGTGCAGTGGAGACATTTTGGCCCAGATGAGGCTACATGGGAAATGGAGGATGTCATGAAACAAGCATATCCGATTTTGTTTACCTCTATATATACATGTCATATTGATAGATAGAACATCGAGGAAGATGTTCCTTTAAGGGGGAGGGAATTGTAACATCTTATTTCCCCTAGTCTGTAAAAATAACTATACTGGACAAGAACTATGGCAAACTCAAAGATGTGAATGTGTGATTTGAATGGACCTTAGTAAAAAGGTCCATGAATGTAAAAAATGTTATATATATATATATATATATATATATATATATATATATATATATATATATATATATATATATATATATATATATATATATATATATA
>ML782066.1:0-35395 GCA_009831015.1 Picea engelmannii | reverse complement strand
TTCACTAGACCGGAGAACCAAGAGCGGCTCCCTGGCCCCGAAATGAATTACTCACCATGATGGTAGGTGAAGAGGCTCCTCATGAGTTAATGAGGGATGGGGGTGAACCGCCCGTCTGTGGAGGCCTCAGACCTGACCACCGTGGGGAAATTCCTACCACACGCAACCTCGTCAGAGAAGAAAGGGCAGGTAAAAGGTGTGGGAAGGGGGGGGGCATGAGGGGGGGATCACAGGAAAAAGATCGGAAGAACTCTGGAACAAAATACAGAGTGAGTGATAGTAGATAAGAAGGAGAGTAACCTTCGTTCTCGGTCACTGAAGAACAGAGACAGAGAGTCTCAAGCATCGTGTTCTAGCTCGGGGGTGGCTAGTGGTAAATCCATTCGGAGTCGCTGAGCCTATGGTTGGGTGGAAACAAGCACCCCTCTCAACAGTTTTATGATAACTGTTTATATCTTGTGTCTTGCATTGAATATCTTGGAATATATGCTTATGGTTTGAACACTTGTGAATGGTTTCTATGTAGAAATGTCTGCATGGTGTTTTGATCGGAAATGGTGGTTGCATGCTTAGGTTGAAATGACCACATTCGGTTTATATATATATATATATATATATTTGAACGAAGTCAGCTTTCAAGTCTGCTCTCGGGAGATTTGTTCCCCTTAATTACCTCTCTCGCTGCCCTGGATCGATTCCCCACAGGGACACCCTTTTAGGATCGTCCCCTTACATTCTTGAGCCGGGGTAAGTTCCCTGAAAGTACTACCGTCTTGGTAAAATCCTGAATTTGCTTATTATTTATCACGGACGTTAACAACTCAGGGATTTAAGAAGACCTCTCAGTCTGGTCATAAAACCTGGTGGAAATCTGCCCAGGAACCCGATGAAGGACTTTAAGGCCTAAATTTGAAAACCCTGCATGAGAGAGAGTGGGTCTCTTAGAGCACAGTGATTCGGCAACCGGGGAACCCAAGGGTCAGTTTCTTATATTCGCTAGGCATGAAATCACGACTTGCGAAACCCCGAAATGAGTATAGCGTGATTCGTTGTGATGTTTCGGCGTTTCGGTACCCAAGACACATAAGGGTAAGTTCCCTTGTACTCACCAGTCCCGAAATCCCGATTAGCGAAACCCCGAAATGGGCTAGCATGGATGAGTTGTGATGTTTCGTAAGTTTGGTACCCAGGATACCCTTCCTCTTGCTAAATGCACGAATGAGATCCTTTCGGAGGATCTAAGATCTGTTACAACCGTTAAATTGGATGAAGGAACGCAGGCGTTAATGCCTCGACCCCTTTTTAACCTTCGTAAGTAGCGAAGAAATCAGGACCGTCGATCCCAAGACCCATGGGAGTACCTGGGCCGTCCAACTATAGAGTACACGTGGCGGTCAGTAAGCGTTTTGGCTTTTCGGCAACCGGGAGATCAGAGGGTAAGAACTCTTGTCCTCACGACTCTCGAAATCCCGACTGGGGAAATCCCGAAAAGAACTTAGCCTCATATATATATATATATATATATATATATATATATATCGGCGTTTCGGGACTTCGGCCCCCGAAAAACTCATATGCGAGACCTCTTTTCATCGCACATTGTGAAATCCCGAAGTATGAAATCCCAAAAAGGTCTAGCGTTGGTAAGCCTTGGTGTTTCGGTGTTTCGGAAACTGGGAAACCCAAGGGTCAGTCTTCTCCTACTCGCAAGCCCCAAAATCCCAACTTGCGAAATTCCGAAATAGTATAGCGTATTTCAGAGTTCGGTGTTTTGGAGTTTCGGCTCCCGGGAAACCCAGGTGTGAGACCTTATGATTCTCTCATGTCGCGAAATCCCGATGGAAGAAACCCTGAAATGATATTAGCGCGAATGAGATACGATGGTTTGGTGTTTCGGCATCCAGGATACCTAAGGGTAAGATTCTCTTGTCATCGCATATCATGAAATCCCGAAGTATGAAACTCCGAAATGAGTATAGCGTTACTAGAATCTAATGTTCTGGTGTTTCGGCACCCGGGATATCTGGAGGCAAGTCTCTTGTCCTCACGACTCGTGAAATCCCGACTTGTGACAGTTCCAAAAAGGACTAGCACACATGGTTTTGGTGTTTCGGCGTTTCAGTACCCGAGATCTCCAAAGGTTAGTTTTCCTCGTGTTCGCTAGACACGAAATTCCGATGGATGAGACATCGAAATGAACAAGGGAATACATGCATCGCGAAAGCCGGGAGCACCTCTCCAGTAAGGCATGTGGTCATAGCTGCCGATCATATGAATGTGGTTAAGGGGTAGCAGGGTCTGTATCAGGTCTCGTAGGGATTCAGGAATCCTATTCATCGAAGAAAAGATGAAAAACGTCGAAAAATTGTGAATTCCGTAGTGGGTGTGTTACATAGTTATGGTAACATTTTAAGATTTTCCTCTAATACATGTATTGATAAAGGAATTTGTGCTCCCACTGGTGGTACTACTAGCATCCCTATACAAGGGAAAGAATAATATTGTGACACAACCTCATACCTATTAGATCCAGGGTTTAACCCTCCGTCCTTTGACCGATCTGGAGAATTATTGGTTGTTACTTGGGAATAAGACTTACCTGATTTGATCCATTGAGGCTGCTTACTATATTGACCAGGTCCTAGGAATTTCAGTTGCCCCTTCCTTATTGAGTTGATTTGGACATTGTTCGAGGGATCGTTGGCTTTACATTTACATTTTTCTTCTTGGCTTTCTACCATTGGTCCTCCTTCTTCTGAGTAGGTTGCTCCTCCTAGGTTTTCTTCTTGGTAGGATTTACACTTGAAGGGTATTTTCTCATAGTTTTTTGGTTGTATGTGTTTTTAGTTATCCATTGTTAGTTGGATTGTTTTAGGAAGCCCCTTTTCCAAGTCAACTTCCACAAATATGCGAACATTCCATCCCCTGGTTATGTTCTATCAATATACATGTTGAGCATGTTACCTATGCATCTCATCATGTCTTCATTCTAGCAATGCAATGGAAGATGTAACAAGCGAACCCAGACATGCACAACTAAATAGATGTTCGTTAAATTCATGTTCGTTGATTACCACTTTTGTAGTGCAGTCAACAACCAACCATGTCTGTGTATTACTGTCATTGGCGTACAAATGCATATATTATTGATCTTGTAATAAGAGTAATAAGAGCAAGTGAACCCTGCAAACAAATTCTGGAAACCTTTGTCAAAAATAAATTGAACCACCTCAATGCCTTTCTCTCCATCTCTATGTCGTTGCCATCACTCTATCGCTTTTATGTAGTTTCCATAAATCTAGCACCTCACTTGGTTGTTACCCCACTTATGATTTATGATATGTTGTTATCCAGGCGGGCTCTTCTTTAGCTTCCAACTTCTATTGTGAAACAACATTATGAATCTTAGTGCCAAACACTAATCCAGATTTTATGAGCAGAACGAAATGAATATAGATTATTATTAAAAGATGCTTAACACATAATAACAAATATACAGTAAAATTGGTTTCTATTCAATAAGGAAATAAGTTGAAACTGTAAAATGCAACGGGAAGCAAGTTTGCTAGAATGGTGGCGGCTTATCTCTGAGAAGAGATGTGACGACTGTGTTCATTCGTAAGAAGATGAGTATAATGAGGCTCCGAAGGCCTTTTTACAATAAACAAGAATGTCAAAACCCTAGACATCCAAAAACCTAACCCTAGGAGATGAAGCACATCAACTTCCTGGGGTCGTAACTTTTGCATATGATCTCCATTTTAGGCGCACGATAGCCCATTGGAAAGGTCTATCTGAGAACTACACATGTTGTTGTTAGACTCTTATTTTGACTATGGTCTAAATGTGGCGAGCCCTAAAAACTTTGTTTAGGGCCTCAAAACGACCTCGGAAGTCAGGGACCCGAAAACTAGAAAAAAACTGTCAAACTGGAAAAGTGCCAAAATAAGCTAGTTGGAATAGGTGGGAGGCCACCAAAATCCATCTAGATAAATCCTCCCCCCTTAGGAAGCAATGGTATCCATTGCATTGAGTGCCTCCATCAGATGAGGAAATTTATGTTGAATTTGGCCCCGGGTGAGCCACTTGCCTTGGTGCAGGAGCTGCCCTGCTTTGACAACTCGATAAAGCTGGATCCTTTGTTGGAGAGTACCCTTGACCTGTGTGTCCACAATCTGATCACTAGATTCCTATTGTATGCAGTCAGGGTTGAGCTCTGTTGGTGTCAATTGTTTTGTTATATCTGAGGTGTCCAATAATGGTGGGAAATAAGGCCGAAGGAGATCCACATTGAACACTGGGTGCAATCCAAAAAAAAGGAGGAATGTTGAGCTCAAAAGAATTATCACCCACAACCTTGGTGATGGTGTATGACCCATAACGGAGTAGGGGAAGCTTCCGATGGGGCCCTGTAAGGCGTTCTTTGTGAAATTGCAACCAAACTTTGTTGCCCACTTGAAACATATGTGGCACCAAGTGTTGATCATGGCGATGATTGTACTTGGCATTGGACTTCTGTAGGATATCCTGAACCTGTTGGCGGATGTGCTGGATCCGCTCAATGAACCGGGTGGCTTTGTTAGCTTCAATTGGAGCAGGAGATGAGTCAGTCGAGGTGACCGCAAGGGGTAGTGAAACATCTATGGGACCCAATGGTTGGAATCCCAACCCCACCTGAAAGGGGTTGTGGCCAGTTGAGCTATGCAGGGCTCGATTGTAGCTATGTTGAACATAGGGAAGACTCTCATCCCATGTGCAAGGGTGCTTGGAATTGTACATGCATAGGATATGCATGATCATTCGTTTTACGACCTTGGTTTTTCCATCTGTCTTGGAGTGGAAGGCCGTGGATTTGGTGAGCTTGGTGTCCAGCAGTGACTAGAGCCTCAACCAGAATGTGATGAGAAACTGACTGTCTAGATCTGAGACAATGGTTTATGGGATTCCAAAATGTACCCAGACTCGTTCAAAGAAGAGCTTGGCAGTGGCCTCTGCTATGATGCTCTTCTTGCATTAGAAAAGTGATCAACAACCACAAAAACACATTCATTTCCCCTCTTGGTGGACGGGAGGCTCAACATGTAGTCCATTGTGATGGATTCCCGTGGCTTGTCAGGAGTAGGCAGAGGGGTGTACAAGCCATGTTTCTTAGTGGTCGGTTTGGAAATAGCGCATGCAATGCATGACCTGATATACTTGTTGACATCCTGTTGAAGTTTCAGCCAGTAGAAATGTTTCTGCAGCATTGCCATTGTCTTTTCGACGCCGAAGTGTCCTGCCACCCAACTGTAAAGGGCTTCCCAGATCAGCTTCCCTCGCTCGCTTGATGGAACGCAGATATGGCCCAAATGACACAACAACCTGTCCTGGAGATGGAAATTAGTAACAACTGCGTTTGTGCCCAACATTTGGTAGGTGGTGGCAAAGTCTGGGTCTATCTCATAGAGTTGGGTCCATCAAGAGGTCTTGTGGTCGTAAGATTCTAGCATTGTGGTGAGTTTCGCGATTGGTGGTCTGCTGAGGAAATCAACAACTTGGTTGGTGATTCATGTTTTATACTTGATGTTGAGGTGGAATTGCTGCAAGTATGTGGACCACTTCTAATGGCGGTCATTCTGCAATTTGCCTTGTGTCTGCATGAACTGTAGTGGCTTATGATCAGTGTGGATGACTGTCTCCTTCCCAAGAATATAATGTCTCCATTAGCGGTAGGCTTTCACAATGATGTATAGTTCTTTGTCATAAGTAGGGTACTTATGGACAACATCTGATAATGTCTCACTATGATAGGCCACGAGGTGGTCGTGTTGAGTGAGAATGATGCCCACAACATAGTCCGAAGAATCTATCTCGATCTCAAAGGGCTGTTGCAGGTCCGGTAATGAAAGTATTGGGGTTGAGCACAAGTGTTGCTTCAAATAATCGAACACTTGTTGTTGGGATCGACCCCACACAAATTTCACCTTACCACCACCCCTAGCTACTTGGCTGAGGGCCCATGTAATATGGGAGAATCCCAACACGAACCTGCAATATAAATTGGCAAGGCCTAAGAAGCTATGAAGCTCAGTGAGTGTGGTTGGGGATGGCCAGCCACGGATGACTTGGATCTTGGTTGGATCCACATGTACGCCATGTTGATCAATGATGTAGCCTAGGTAATGGACCCTGTCCATGCCGAAGGAGCATTTTTCCAAGTTGGTGTATAGCTTGTGCTATCGCAGAGTGTGCAGAACATGCTGAACATGTTGCAAGTGTTCTGCCCAAGTCTTGTTGTAAATGAGGATGTCATCCAGATACACCACTACAAAAGTATTGGTGAATGGTCGCAGGATATCATCCATCATCCTCATGAAAGTGGTTGAAGCATTTGTCAAACCAAAGGGCATGACCAACCATTCAAAAATACCCTCCTTTGACTTGAAGGCGGTCTTCCATACATTTGTTTGTTCTATTGGGACCTAGTGGTAGCCAGAATTCAGATCAATCTTACTGAAGTATTTGGCCCCCATGAGCTGATTAAGGAGGTCATAATTTCGTGGAATCAGGTATCGGTTTCTGATTGTGATTTTATTCAGAGCCCATTAATCAATGCAGAGTCGTCAAGTTCCATCTTTCTTCTGTACCAACATGATTGGGCTCCCACAAGGTGATGAGTTGGGATAGATGTGCCCCTTGTGGAGCAGTTCTTAGATTTTTCGCTTGATCTCCTCATTCTTTAACATAGAGCAATGGTGGACTGGCCCATTGGGCAATGGTGCGCCACGGGTAAGATCATTGGGATTCTTGACATGACAGTGTAGAGGTACCCTGGTAGGGGAGGAGAAGATATTCGAGTATTCTTCCACGACCTTATCCACTTGCTTCTGCTATGTGGAGAGGTTGGTCACGGAGGCCCTAGATGTGGTTGCGATCTTTCTCTCATTCCGAGAGCGAAACATGAAGAAGACAAACTTCCCCATTTGAGAGATGACCTTTCTGCATTTCTTGGCAAAGATCAAGGAAATAACACTAGGTGGGACTTCCTCGGGTATCCTGTACAATTTCTTGTTCAAAGTAATAATAACACTGCAAGGCCTAGACTCATATACAACATGACGTTTCCATAAATACGGTTGGCCTAAAAGAACATTACAAACTTCGAGAGGGGCAACATCACACAATACCTCGTCTTTGAAGGGATTTATGCCATATGACAGGTGACATTGTTGGTTGATGTGGATATCTCTTCCTTGGCAGAGCCATCCGATGGTGTAGGGCTACGGGTGTGGGGTTGTCGGCAAGGCGAGTCGCTTGACAACCTCTGCTGAGATGAGGTTCTTCTGGATACCGCTATCAACGATGAAGTGCAGTGGGGTACCCTTCACCCACATCTGTGAATGAAAAAGGCGCTCGCCTTCTTCTGGCTCGTCTGGTTCACCAGGCTGGAGCTTGGTGGTAGCAACAGTAGCACTGGGTTATGCATCAATGATCCATCTCCCCCTTTCTGGTTCTGACTCAGAGTTGGAACCCGCATCTAATTCAGAGGCTTTCACCTCAGCCACCATCGACTACTTTGAGTGGCAATCAACAGTGTTATGCCAGGGGCTCTTATGGAAGTCGCACCACTTCCATGTATCTTTCTGTCTTTCCGGTGTCCTTCTTTGCTTGCGACTTGGACTGGTTGTCCTGAGGCTATCCATCTTTTCTCTATCCTTTGTTTTGCGGGTTGGGGCCACCATTTCCTGGCTTTTACTGCACGGGGTTCCCAAGCCCAAATTGCCGCGTCTTTTGTTTGAGCTTCTGCTCGATTTTGACGACTTATTGGTAGGCCGCGCCCAAGGATGAGATGTCCAGAAACTCCATTTCGGCCTAGATGTATCTATGCAAACCGCCGCGATACTTGAGAACCAGATGTTGCTAAGAATATTTGATACCCAACTTGGTGCACAAGGTATGGAAGATATTTGTGAACTCGGGCACTACTTGGTCTCTTTCCTGCCGCAGTGTCATCCATTTTGTGTACAGGTTGTCATAGCTTCCGACAAAGTAGTATTGTTCCTTAATAACATCCCTGAAGAACTCCCAAGTGACCGCAACTGTAAATAATGAGGGTTCCTCTATTTCCTTTTGCTCACAGAACATTTCCCAACAATCTTTGACACGGGGAACAACTTTGAGGAGCACAAAAGTAATCTTTTCTTTATTCGAGAAGTTATGGACAGAGAAATACCCTTATAGTAGATTCGACCATTTGTCTACAACATCTGCGTCTATCTAACCTTCAAATATAGGAATATCAAAGTTGATTTGTACCTTGAAGGGGGTGACGCCTCCGTTTGAGGAAGATGCGTCACTTGTTGGTAGTCGCCGAAGGATTTGCGCAAAACTATCCATCGTCTCATTCCTCTGTTGCGTGAGGGCTTCCTCGAGCAACATTTTGAAAGGATCTCCTATCCCGTTGTCTTTCTTTTCTCCCGCCATGAGAGGTCGCTTGGGCATGCGATGACTTTTGTCCTGAAGAGAAACAAGCTCGAGATCCAATTCTTTGTACCCTGGCCTCATTGGGGACATGCATTAAGAACGATAAGGAGCATACTGCCCTGATACCACTGATCCAGATTTTATGAGAAGAATGAAATGAATACATATTATTATTAAAACATGCTTAACACAAAATAATAGATATACAATAAAAATGGTTTCTATTCAATAAGGAAATAAGCTGAAACTGTAAAATGCAGCGGAAAACAAGTTTTCTAGAATGGTGGCGGCTTATCTCTGAGAAGAGATGTGACGGTTGCGCTCATTCGCAAGAAGATGAGTACAATGAGGCTCTGAAGGCCTTTTTACAATAAAGAGGAATGTCAAAAACCCTAGACATCCAAAAACCTAACCCTAGGAGATGAAGCGCCTAAAGTCATGTGGGCCCCGTTGGGGTAAGTTAGTACATCAACTTCCCGGGGTCGTAACTTTTCCATATGATCTTTGTTTTAGGCGCACCATAGCCCGTTGGAAAGGTCTATCCGAGGACTACACATGTTTCCATCAAAATCTTCCTTTGTTTATGATTTGATTGTGGCAAGCCCTAAAAACTTTGTTTAAGGCCTCAAAACGACCCCGGAAGTCAGGGACCCAAAAACTAGGAAAAACCTGCCAAACTAGAAAACTGCCAAAATGAGCTAGTTGGAATAGGTGGGAGGGCACCGACATCCATTTGGATTAAACACACCCCAAGATCTACAAAAGTTGTATAACCCAAGCTGCTTCTCACCTTTGGAATATCCAAGCTCTACAAAAGTTGTATAACCCAATTTGCTTCTCATCTTTGGCTTATCCGACATCTTCTTAGCTTATCGGATTCAATTGGTCGATCTCCATCAGCATCACGACCAACCATGTAGCCTCCTTCTTTGCAGTAAGTTTCTATCAAGAAGCCAAAGAGGTATAGTATTTTTTTATATCATCATCTACTTTCTTTGTTTATACAGATACAGACATAGATACCTAGCATAGGTATTGTTAGAACATAAATTTCGCAGATACACAGAACAAAAACATAGGCAAATAGAGAGAGTGAGAACATACATGGGCAAATAACTAGATAAAGTGAAAACTATGTCAGTATTATTTGCCATGCCCTCTATTCTTATAATTATGATTGTATGCTACTACTATTGCTATGATTTCTATGTCCAACAGTAAAGAAAGCCATTCAATACATCCATAGAAACAATTTTGCATCCATAGAATCATTAATAAGTCTTGAATCAACAACAACAATTGAGAGTAAAAGTAGGAGAGAACTATACACTATTTACTATGATACTTTCAATTAATAAGACAAAAATCATATTTAAAGAATTTGTTGTTGTAAATTACAGAGAAAAAACCATAAATAGAAGTAGAAGATGAGATAGCATCCCAATAGAAGTATGAGTAGATGTTTACTGGACCTTGTATGCCAATCAAACCCCTTCTCACAGGGTAGGGTCACAATACTCTTTAAATCAGGGTTGATCTGCGCAAGAACCATTTACGGGTAAAACCCTTTGAAACTCATGGGGCTTGGTTTGCACCCCTAAAGGTTGAAATCTCATTTGATTAATATGCTGAAAGAGATGAATTAGACTTTACAATAGAGGTCGTGTTGGTTTAAAGAAAATACATATCTCAATGAAATGGATAGTGGGGGGACTGACAACCGACCGTAGGGAGGGGCACACTGAAGGTGGTGACCGGAGAATAAATATACTAGCACCCGTAGCAACATCCATTACTTCAGGTAGAGATCGAGTGCCATAGTCTCAAGCTCCCCTTCCAGTCCTAGCCTCACGTCTGGAGTTGGTGGAGATTATGAAGAACCAAAACTCCCCTTTCTTGCTTGATCAAAGCTTTTCCCACCCACGCCATATATTTAACAAGCCGCCTCATTCTACATCAACAATATCAATTTTAAGTCTTTGTGGTGTCTAGTTTGATTCCTTGAGTGTTCTGACCTAGCAGCAAAGGGGTACAATCCAACCGAGATTTGAGGACAAGAATATGATTGATTCACAAAGAATTTTGAATGGGCATAAGCCCAGCTGCAACGAGCCCTAGAAGGGAAGGTCCACTACCCAAGATACAAGATTGTTTACACATATTTAACATGCACATGACGGATGTCGAATGCCTTTATTAAGTTTCTTGACGAGGTCCAAATTAAATTGATCCTCGTATCCTTGTTTCAGGTGTGCATATAAGTAAATTGATGCCCGTAAGGAATTGTTTTAGGGTGTACATGCTAAACTCCACATCAATTGTACTTTGCATAAAGTTTATCTTTTATATATTATGAATTCTCTATCATTATACATTGGCATGCAATTGTAAATGAAAACTTTTTGGAAACTTTTTTTTTTTGGTCTTTCTTCGGTTTCTGTATTTTTGTTTTCGTATCCAACTCTGAGCAACTCGATTGGAATATCTGAACTGCCAGACCATAATCTGTGATTATTGACATACTACCTATCTAGTTATGCATGATTTTTTTTCTTTCATACATTTATATTAGAGTTGAGCGGTTCAAGTTATGATTTTGATTATCTCCAAGATCCACTCATGTTAAGTATGGTCATTCGATGGCTTAATAAAGTTGCAGTTGTGCGTAATATTATTTCGACAGGGAATCGAACTAATCTATGTGAAACCATATGTTCGATTCATTTCCATGACTCCAAGGCTCGATTACTATAGTAATAAATTTTATTAAAAATTGATAGGGAGTATAGTATGCATCCCATAATCGTCAATGTAAAATGGGAATTAATTAATCAAGCCTTAAAACTCATATATTTTGTCATTAATAATTCAAATCATATTTAACCCCAACAAATATAATTAAATTCAACTTTACTATAAAAGGAAATAAATTGAAAACCGAATAAGGTCATGAAAGTTATGCATGTAATTATTCATAAAGTTCCTTTATGGGGGCAATGCCTGCTAATAGATTTTAAAATATGAAAAATGAAAAGATAACATTTTGAAACTCAAATTTAGCCTCATGGAATAACACAATTGGTAAGATGTGCAAATACTCTCTCGGTCGGGAGAGAGGTCACGGGTTCGAGCCTTGTGTCCCTGGGGTTGGGGTCGCGGTTTAGCATCCCATATCATCCACGAAGTGGAGAATTTCCCTTGAAAAAAAGAGAAACTCAAATTTCATTATATTGAAGTTTAACTTTCATAATTCTATAGCTTAGTGTATAAATCTCTAAACTATCTTAACCCATTTATCTTAACCACTTTAAAAAAACTTTGATTTACCAATTTATCTTAACCACTTTAAAAAACTTTGATTTACCAATTTATCTTAACCACTTTGAACTGGGAAGATTTATTTCATTTGGTTCACTATTTAAAACAACTACGAGATGTAGAGAATGTAGTTTCTGTTTAAATCAACTTGCAAACAACTTCTCAACAGCTACAATATTCTCCAGTTTCTCAAGCGACATAAATGTACATAATGTATTTTCTGTTCAAATCAACTTGCAAACAACTTCTCGGCAGCTACAATATTCTCCAATTTCTCAAGCGACATAAATGTACATAATGTAGTTTCTGTTCAAATCAACTTGCAAACAAATTCTCGGCAGGGACATCGCCATGCGGTGGCTCTTGTTAAATCTATGAAGAAACTCATGCAGCTTCTTTTACGAAAATAACATTTCATATTTTATTTTTCATTAGCATTATATTTAATGAAGTGCGTGTAAGGTTCTCATGCAAGTGACACCACACCACATTTGAAGGAAATATTGTTTAAGCATCGACTCTTTTATGATACGATATGCATCTAAGCTTAAATTGCGAGCCTTTTATGATACGATATGCATTTAAGCTTAAACCTCGAGATCTCCACCAAGTTTCCCGAGAGAAGGGTTAAATATTCCATGCTATTAAACACCATGAGTGTTTTAAAAATCAATTTCCCTTAAACCGTTCAAAATATACATACTTTAACTTTATATCATTTTTAATTAAATATTTTTCTTTAAAAATTTAGTTACTTATTTTCATCATTAGAAGTTTTTTATTTATTTTTATTTCTCTTACGTGAAAATTATGACCAAGTTATTTTTTTAACATTTGAAAAATGTCAATCTAAAAAAAAGTTGTTAACAACCAATCTTAGGTTAAAAAGCCATAAGCTTTTTACAAGTCCAAAGGAGAACAATAGGGTTACTATAAGTACCAAGACATAAATTTATTTTAATTTCCAAACACTTAAGTAACGTAAATGATTTCTCTAAAATAGTTATCACAAATTGTATTTATAAGATAGGGATTAATTATTATTTTTATTTCTTTAACTGTTTATTGAGTAAAAAATTATTGTTGATGAAGATAACTATTAACATCTATTGGGATTAAATTTGTTTTGTCGGATCTTAAGATAGGTAAGGAATTATTTGGTTTGCTTTAGAATTTTATTTATTGTTGATGAGTTAAAAGGTTAGGAAGGTTGGTATTGTAACAAATATTTTGAAATTATGATTTAATGTGGGTGTACGCAATACATTCTAAGAGGAAGTGTTTTTCATGTTTAACCTTCTTAGTGTCACAAAGATGACAAATTCTTTCAATCCACAAAGTTTTAGGAATTGTCCAATGCCCTCTTTCACTATGGAGCTCGTGAGAGTTTGTTCTTGTTTTAGTAACGCCGATTTTCATCTTTAAGCTAGTTTAAACATAGATATACTTTTGAACTTCTATATTATGGTTGATCACCTTCTTATAGTATCTTAATTTTCTTTTATATTCTAATTCTTTATCGCACCACAAAATCTCCTTGAGCTAGTTTAAACATAGATATACTTTTGAACTTCTATATTATGGTTGATCACCTTCTTATAGTATCTTAATTTTCTTTTATCCTCTAATTCTTTATCGCACCACAAAATCTCCTTAAATTTACATAAATGATATTTTTAATAATATCGTCATTTTGCAGAGTAACCTCTTCCTTGTTCCCCAATGATTTACCCAAGACTTGGCATCTTTATGCCACCCTTGCTTGAGTTGCAGGTGACTTTAACTAGAGTTTGAAGCAATCTTATGAAGCCTCTTGTCTTCCATGTTGTTTATCTTATTCTTGTACACTAGGCACTTAGTCATAGTAATGCTCTCATTGGGAGAATGACTCACTTGTATGAAGAAGATATGATAGGGTGTATTGCCTTTAATTTTGAGATTATAAGTTACAAAATGCTTTTGGATTTGCTTAATCTTTCTCCACGATTCGCTAGAGATATTGCAGCCCCAAACTTCACAACCATATAAAATAACAAGAGTGACAAGAGTCTCAAAGAGGAGTTTCTTCTTATCCCATAACAAAAGGTCCTCTAACTTACAACTATTTTCAAGTCCATATAAGCTTTCCACCCTCTATTTAGCCTTTTCTCCATGTATTGTTTCAATTCAACTTGTAATGAAGATCAATTATGAGATATTTGTATGAAGTCACTCCCCCAAGTTGTTGTTGTCATACACAGAATTAACATAAGTGATCTTTTATGATTTAATTATCATAATCTTCATTTTGTCAGTGTTAACAATCATACCTATACTAGAGCATAAATCCTTGAGGAATTTTGGCTACTTGTCGAGATCATATGGAGTCCTCGCCATAAGAACAATATCACTAGTGTAGCAGAAGGATGATGACTATACTAACAAGAGTCAAGCCAACACAACCTACTTCTTCCAAACAACCTTCTAGCTTGTTGATTATGCCAAAAAGGGTAGGGGACGACCTTGCTTAGCTCACATATTAAAATTAATTTCTTCCAACCATCCCTTAGTGTTCCTAAACTTGGCAATAACGTTCTCGTACAACCTTATCGCAACAATTCTCAACTCGAGAGGAACTTTTAGCTCTTCTAACCTATTCCAAAGGTAAGTTCTGAGCATTGTGTCAAAAGCTTTTCTAAAGTCAATGAAACACCACAAGAGATTGGTTTTGTTATTGCAACACTCCTCTGCAATGATCCTCAACATAACAAGGTGATCCATAATTGAATGATAGCTCCTAAATCTCGCTTGGCCTTTAGCTCATTTTTCGTGACTTTCTAGCCATACACCGATATTTTTTTCCAAAATAATTCCATATAACTTGGCCAAAAGGGGGCTAATGATAACAATCATACAGTTTGAGGGGTTATTTTTATCCCCACTTTTAAAAACATGTATAATGAGGCTTTGAGTCCATGGTTTAGGGAAGCCATGCTTGACTACTATATTAAAGAGATTGTGGAAGCGAGGGATGACGAAAGACCCTCCAATTTTTAAGGTTTCTGCTTGGTAGCCTTTGATGTCTTTAGCTCTCCCTTTTGCAAGCTACTTAACCCCAAACTCTATATCATCTATTGAAAAAATTTCTTCCTCTATAAAAATGGTTTGAATGTTGTCTATGACATTAGGGGATTTGTAAAGATTTTTAAGATATGAATTCGAGTCCCTTATGGGAATCATATTGTTTTCTTTAGTTTGATGAGTCAAAATTTACCTCCAAAGCTTCTTAGGATCTAGCTCATATAGGTGCAACAACTTCTCTTGCTTTCTATTTATATAGTACATTTTTTCTCTTTTGATTAGGGCTTTGTTTCTATCTACCTTGTCGGATTTGAAAGATTCATTAGAAGAATCCCCGATGTTTTTTTAGCAATGTTACACTCTTTACCATACCAAGGGTTGGTCGTTCTATTTTCCTTTTTACTCAACACATCTATAGAGAGAGGATAGTCATAAAATTATGATAGAGATCGTCAATATTGTTCTTACTTGATAAGACACTTAGTTCATGATTTAAATCCTTTAAAAATATAAACTTTACTTTTGTCGAAGATCAAGTGCTTTTGGTTATCATAATCTATTCAATGAAAATTTTGTGATTAACAAAATTTAGAGTTAAGATTAGAGATCTATGACCATTTAAAATATCAAAATTTACTATTTAATTATATACAATGTAATAAAATGTAATTTTTACATTCAACAATTAATAATTAAACTGAAAAAAAATCATAAAGAAACAAGATTCATCTATTCTCATAAAAAAGTAAGTGGAGACACGTAGATAATAAGAATTACATTTTAAAATAAAAATGTACTTATATTTATAAATCTAATTCAAAGGTTAATAATTAAATCCAAAAAAATAAAATTCATAAAGCAAAAAAATTCATCTATTCTCATAGATAAAAAGTTGAGACACCTAGATTATAAGAGTTACATTTAAAATAAAAAAAATCATACTTGTATTTATAAATCTATACTACACAACACAATATATTAACAAGGACGTTATAAAAATGTGTAAGCAATTACAACGTTATAAAGATGTATAGGCCATGGGAACGTGAAGTGAGCATGGAGATTATATGCAGCGGAGCGGAGCTATCACATCAAAGCTTCGGACATAAAGACCCCCCGGTATGCTATATCCTTTTAAATATGAATTTGTGTGATATGTTTTGGTTGTAAGGCACCACTAGTCTTATCGAACGTCTTTGTCATGGAAAATCGTTCAAATAAATATAGACCACTCATTCTTTCATTTGTGAAATAATATGCGGATATATAATGAGGCATATTCCAAGGAAAAACGATACGAGTCCATGTAGAAATCACTTGATCAAACTTTAATAAAATATACGTTCGAAGATCAAACTCGAGTACAGGATATGTTCTCTGCGTGATTAGTTAGTTAGAGCGTGCGCAGGCCCACCCCTTTCTCAGGGTTCCGTAAACGCCGAGAGGCGGAGCGCCATCTGTACGGAATAAACATAAGAAGACCAGATTACAACATCTGCATACTCTGACGTGGCGGGTCATTAGCGGTCCACCTGGTGAAACTTTATGACACTAGTAACAGAGGCCATGGGTTCCGAGGATGGGATTTCTCTTGCTCGCTCCTCATCCTTCTTCATATTCACAATCCAATCTGCCTGCAGCAACAGAAGCGACATAACAACAAGGGTTTACGAAGAACGCATGTTGATTGGTTCTCTGGTACGTTAAATAAATAGGTAAGTTGCAACAGATGACTCAGTGGTAGAGAGAGAGAGAGGGGTTTTGGTGTTTATCGGATCAGAACCTGCCATGGCTTGGGGCTGCTTCTCTACCGTCCATCTCCCAGCACTGTACGCTAAAAACTCGGGCTGGCTCGGATCCGGGGCCGAAGCTAAGCCCCCGTTGGCCTCGTCCTCCTTGATATTTCCTCGTAAGTATCTGTAGCTTCACTCAAAGCCTTCAAATTTTGAAGATTTAAAGTTCTGAAGCTTCAAAGAATTCTGGGTTTCAATGGCGTCAGCTTAAATTAAAAACTGCAAGGAACATACTTTATGTGTATGTTTGATTACCTTTCTGCCGTTCCAAGGGACAGTTATGATTACGTTGTACTTGTAATATTAATATAACAGTGTTTTTTAAATTGTGACCACTAACTCCAACGAATCCAAGAATAAGACAAAGTTGATGATATGTTGTCGAAAATTCAATTTCAGAAATCCTAGATCATAGATCGGAGGAGCAAATGCTAGGAAATAGAGGGAGCCGTATCTTAGTCCAATAAACCTATATGATCAAGTAGACATTAGTATGACCTCCTCCCCACAGAAGTTATAATGCCAATCTTAGAGGAGAATGTTCTGAGCACAATTACCGAAGCTTCATTTTAGGCAGTACTATTGAATTTAGTTTTTAACGTAAACGGCTGTGCGGTTCTGTGGTTAATTCAAAAATCAGTTCAATTTAATTCAACAAAACAGTTGAAGAGATTGTATTTCACTTGTCAAATTTCTACCAGTCAAAGTAATGTTCCTTTTTTTGGAACTAGCTTTCTCTTATCACAATGAGTCTAACACTCCCAGATTTAGCATTGTGGGGAACCATTAGAACCATTCAAGCCATGGGTTGGGGGTATCCATTTTCAAGCCATGGGCGGGGGTATCCATTTTCAAGCCATGGGCGGGGGTATCCATTTTCAAGCCATGGGCGGGGGTTATCCATTTTGCCAAAGTTGCCTAGGACCTGCACYTGGTCCCAACCAATGTTGTATGCACCAATGCACATCCACACGACTTGAAAGTGGTGCAGGYTATATTAGCTACCCGCTTTTACCAACCTACCATGGACAAAAGTAATCTTCTTATGTGAGGTGCACTTTATAGTTCTCTATCTGCTTCCWCCAWGCTCTTCGTTGACCTTGGTGGACAATAATGTTCTTGTACAGAATGACAACACTTGATTGACTCCTATTGTTGAGGTATGATGAGATCATGGTCTTAGATACAATGACTACATAAAGTTGGCACAATATGAGTATGAAAAGTATATGTACACTCAATCAAACATGGCTTTAGAATAAAAAACATCACACATTTAGAAAAATACAACGAAGAGAATGTTAGCTTAAGAAAAACTCAAAAAAGTGTCAATTAACACAGGAACTTTTCATATTTTGCTTCCTCCATGCTTTGATGGCTTGCATGTTTTATTCATTGACATATAATTATCCAACTATGACAAAGGCGATTTTACTTGTGTTTGGCTACACATAATGTGCAATTTATAATTAATGATTACGAAGTAAAACACTATCCACATGTAAAACCTCATCATATTCATGTGCTGCATATGATTTTTTTTTGGTAAGTAAGCTTCTATATTAAATATGGACAAAATTTTACATATATGCTTACAGGGGAGGCTCTGCAGTTCCAGTCCCACAGAGACCATGATAGTCCCCGGGGCTTCATATCACAAAAAACAAAAAGTATAATCCCTGAGGGGAAACCAGGTCTTAATACTTAACAACCTAATCACCAGTCTGAAATTGCAATGCCTATCCAGTTCATGTTTGACTATACTTATTACCATATCTAAAAGCCTAGATAGCATAATAATAGAAGGAAAAATAAAGAGAAAGATGCCACTTTTCATGCTGAACCTGAGAGCTGGTAAGGTCCACAGTCTCCCGATAAGCAGCTGCAGCTGAGGTTTCAGTACCCACATAGTTCCTTGCAGGAGGAACGAAGTTACCTCCTTGACGTTTGGCGAGCCAGGTGACCACTTTAGTTAAAGCTTCCTGCCTGCTCTTCAACTGGCGAAAATCCTGCTCCTTGGGGAGCATAACAATGGTCACCATGGTTTTGGTGTGCCAGTACAACTTAAGGGTGCGGTTAAACTTTGAATTTCTGGTCCGGGTACATCCCAAATCAAGAATGAAACTCCCAACATGAACCTCCACATCGTCATCATCCTGTAATTTCCTGATTTGGTGAACTTCGTCCTCAAGATCTTTCATCTTGGCTTTGTCTACCTCTGGGACAAAGTCCTCATAGAATTCGGCTGCATCAATGGCAACTTTCTCTACATGGGAGGGCTGCGCTGAGTGGGGACGGGAAGGTTTCCTTCCTCTCGGAGCCATTTCCAGTCTTGAAAAAAGGAGAAATAAACTAGTTGCAGAATCAAGAGCAGTGGGAGAGTGATCAGTATACCCGAGAAAGGATGAACCTGAATCCCAGCCCTCACAGACCCAATTTAATGCGCTCATAATCAGAGTAAAACCCCTTGGGCTAACCACAACAACTTCCATGATCGAGCTAATCATGAGGGGGGAGATGATTTGCAATCGTGGGCTCTTCCTCTTCATTATGCAGCTGATGTTGCTCCATGGACGAATGACGCTGCCCTCCTCCATTCCTGATGCTGTTCTTGAAACGCGGAAACCTCGCTAACCTCATACCTATCATGCGAATGCAAGGTGTGAATGAGACGGTCATCTGCCTCTGCCTTATCATAATTACCCACCATCTTGTGTGACCTCGAAAGGACCTTGATGTGAACAGGGGTATAGTCTGGAGAATTTGCCAAAGTGACAGGTGTGGGATGTTGCTGGAAGCCTGCAGCCGTTTGGTGTCTCGGGCAAGGCACCTCCTCGGTTGTGCCCACCGCGCAATCATGAGAACCGACAAGTACCCCATATGGGGAACGTAGTGCATATGATTCAATACAAGAGAAAACTCTATTAAATGTCAAGGATACACTTATTGGGTAAACTATTCAATTGCACAAAGTATCCAATGATGTGTATGGCTTGGGTATTATATCCAAGTAAACAAATCTATGGGCGTTGTCTAGTCTCTCCACATAAATCCCCAAGAATGAATTAATTAGCATATTATGAATTCTAGTAGTTTGTAGTAATTTTTTCTTGTGTGATTTGCCAAAAATTCAGGCTCATAGGCTGAGCTCCTCTCGTGCATGAACAGTGAATCCGAATGTGAATTTTTGCATTTTTTGGGCTCTATTTATGGAAAGGTGGTTATTACAGCTCAACCCCTTGTGATTTGTGTTCAGCGTTCCTACAGAACTTCCCACTCAACGCCCAAGTTTGAGTTCACTGCCCTTCCTATTGTGGTCACTAGCAATTTTTTTTGTAAACAGATCATATGGATCTATATTTGCGCATACGACCCAATATATGTGCTCTCTTTGCATCTGTTTTGCTGAGTTATTTGGTGTATGGCATGATTATTTGAGGGCATGTTTGACATAGCTAGTGAGTTGCTATCTATTTCCTCCTTTCATTCTGCTCGAACCACATGACATGTCTGAACAAGTTTGCAATAGTGATGCACTATCGAGCAAAGACCTCCCGTCTCATATAGATCTATGCACTGATTGGAGAGTTTCCTGAGCTCCTTTCTCCCCTCGAAGTAGAGTCTCGAGTCAAATACTTTTTTTCCTTTATTCTTGGGAGATATAATAAAAGTCAAATACATTTTCCTTTATAAGTTATTTTAAGTGGTGCAGTAGAGGAGATGATGAAACCTTTTGGTTGAAAGGGTGGAGATTGTAGCTCAAGACTCTTATCCTACCTTTTTCACCACAAAAATCATTGGAGGTAAAATTGATATTGAAAAGGGGAAATTATTTTTTGGAACATTTGGTATTTGGAGAATTTTTTTGGAGGGAATGTCAAAATTTCTTTCAATTTCTTTTTTTTTGAGAAGACATGGGAGTATTTTGGCCATATCTTTGGCATTGGGACTTTGATTTTGATTTTCTCTATTGCATAGTGGAGCTAGTTCAATGAGCTTACCAAAGAATGGGTGTACTACTTTATATATTTTTCACGATGGAAGTCGTTGACAAGGATGAAGAATTGGCTCTTCGGAAACTCCAAAAATACATTAAAAGAAAGATGCTATTTTGTAGGAATCTTATGACAATATTTGAAATGAAGTTGCTTCCCCATAAGATACTAATGAGAAGTATCATGAAGAGATTGCTTTGTTGCAAGCTATTGTTGCTAAATTGTAGGATGATAATACAGGGTTGAAGGAGCAAGTTGATTCATTGCAGGAAACTATTACTTGGCTACAATATGAGGTTGATTTTTTTGTAATGTCCCACTTAAATTTTTTGTGGATTTTTACTTAGTTTTTCAGTGTAGACATGTAGACAAACAGTTTGCACACAAGTAATCCCAACAAACAGTTTGTATGTATTTCTACTCACTGCTATGACTTACAATGTAACATCAATCATGATATCCAGAAATATTTATTGCATTAAAATTTGAGACAGCAGGAATACATAAGAGATCTCAGCAAATAGTATAACAGCAAATAATAAGGAACCTGATATGCAGTTCTGTAGGCTGCCTTTTGCAAATACAGTGAAAGATATGACCTGTAGATGATACCTTGCATGCAGCAGTTCTCCTTGATGATAACAGGTCATATATATATATATATATGACCTGTTATCATCAAGGAGAACTGCTGCATGCAAGGTATCATCTACAGGTCATATATTCTGTTGAAGATTTAGAAGCCTGTAGGCAAAGAATTTGACCCAGCAATTTGTGTTTAGCAGCTCAACAGTTATAACTCGGCCCAAGTAAGGGGATAGCCCCCCAACAGTTCAGAAGTCGGTCACAAGGGAGGAAACTCGACCCCAACAGTTACCAGGTCCGTTCAGCAAGAGAATTCTGCTCTCTTTCCACTAGAAATTGACCCATCCTAGAGAGGAACTTGGTCCTTGCGGAAGAGAAGACCTAGCTCCAAAGAACTCGGCCCTAGATGAGTAGATTCGACTCCTAGGTGAATGAACTCAGCCCCACGATGAGTAAAATCCGTCCAGCAAAAGAGCTCAACCTCCAAGTGAGTAACTTGGCCTCCAAAACTCAAGGGAACACAACCACAACTCAGCTCGCCCCTCTTCAATATGAAATTGGCCTCCTCAAAAGCATTCGGCTCACATACAAGCAAAAACTCAGCCACCAAGAAGAGAACTCAACCGCCAAATGATAAACTCAGCAGCAAATGAAGCACAATGAAAAGATCTGAGTGACCTTCTCACTTCGATCAGCTAGGGTGGATGGTCTCACCACCGAAACCAATCTTCCAGTCTTCTCTAGGGTTTTTTGTCCCAAGAGCCAAAGCCGCAAGAGCTCTCTCAATTCATTTTTAGAAAATAACAATGCATTATGAGAGAGGGTGCCCTCATTCTCCTTTCATTTCCTCGTCGACCCTTTTTCCGCCCTTTTTACCCTTTTAATAAAGTAAAGTGACTTTATCAACTCGAAGTCACTTAAAACACCTTTTTACCTAATTACTCAATGTCACCTTTTAAAAAGATTATTTTCCTGCTCGGATGACATTATATAATTAATTAATTCCCTTTTTCTCCACTGACTATAGCCTATGGGAATCAATTAGGTTATTACGTCGATCTCCTGGAGCTATTATTTGGAAAGGCACATTACAAACCTCCCTTTCGGAGATTGCTTGTCCTCGAGCAACTGCAAGTTAGGATGCTGCAAGATCTGGTTGCCTTCCCACATGGCAAATTCTACTGGAAAATCTCTCCACCTGAATCACCCTGTTTCGCAATTTTCTCTCGGACCTCCAATACCTCCTCAAGAACAACACTAACCACCCCTCCTCATCCAATGGAGGTAACTTTGTCGAAGAAGTGCCCTGTTGTCCTAATGCCTTCTCGAGGCACGAAACATGAAATACATTATGGATCTTACTTCCCTCCGGCAACTCCAACTCATAAGCTACCTGTCCAACTCTCCGGATCATCCTGTAGGGGCCATAAAAGCGGGGCTTAAACTTTTCAACACCACTTTTCTTCAGTGAAGACTGTCTATATGGCTGTAATCTCAAAAATACCAAGTCCCCCACCTCAAAAGTGTGCTCGACTCTGTGCCTATCTGCATAAATCTGGCTGCTGATTTTGTACCACCTGTAAATTCTCCTTGAGAGCCTTGAGGATGTCTTGACTCTCCTAGATCCAATCCTTGGCTTTGGGAGCCCTACTATCCCTAAATGCCAAATCAACAAATGAAGGAGCATCATAGCCATATAATGCTCGGAATGGGGTCATACCAATGGACATGTGATAAGTGGTATTATAACAATGCTCTCCCAAGTGTAACCACTTGATCCACGACTTCTACTTCCCGAACACATAGTTACATAAGTACTCCTCAAGCCACTTATTCACGATCTTTGTCTGACCATCTGTCTGGGGGTGGTAACTAGTGCTAGGAGTCAACTCGGTGCCAATCAACCTGAACAACTCTTGCCAAAATGCACTAAGGAATCTGCTGTCTTTGTCACTGATAATGTATTTCGACAACCCATGGAGTCTGAATACCTCCTTGAAGAATAACTCTGCTACATGTGCTGCCTTGTACTTCGAGGAAATGGCAAAGAAATGTGCGAACTTGGTCAATCGATCGACCACCAACGTCCTCCAATAAAGGGTAAAATGTCACTCTTAGGGTTTATGTAGCAGCTGCAAAACTGAAAACTGAATCTTGGAGAGGGTGTGTCGAGGCTAGCCAAGTCTTTATAAACTGTGAGATGGTCTCTTCCAGGCTTGCTTTGATACCATGTTGATATTTTGTTTATGCAACTAACGGTGATAGTTCTTCTTTCGTTATTACAATTATTTAGCACTTTAACTGCATATATAAGATCACTGAAAGAGAGACAATCACAGAAACAAGATAGACACAAAGATTATCCTGGGAAACCCTCTAGGGGAAGAAAACCCATCAACTTCTTCTAAACAGATTCTTCAACCAAGAACAATACCAAGACATAAAATAGAGTCCTTTTGCTACGTCACCCCCTCTCTCCAAAACTTGTGCACCCTTCTCTCTCTTATGCTTGAGTAAGATAAGTGTATAAATGAGGCGTCTAGCCTCTCTATTTATACACATGTGACTTGCCCTTTTAACTGCTAGGGTCGACTTGACAGTTTAACTTTATTTTACAATAAAGGCCACTATGGGGCCGGCTTTACCAATACGATATAATATTATTCTTTTAGGGTTTTTGCATGATCAAATACAATAGGATAATATCTTTCGCAACTACATATTCTTCAACACCAAGGAATACCGAAACGGAGGGAGGCGATCAATCAGAATGCCCACAAACTCTAAAAGATATGAAACCCATGTGAACCAACCTCGAGCTCGGCCCAATGGGCTAGAGAGGGCAATGGTCTTGGAAGAGCAATAAGCTAAGTACAGGTACTGATCTCGTCCCTTTGCTGAGTCAGCTAAGCCCCAGATGTGATTTAGAAAAGAAACCAGTCCGAACACTGTTTCAAGTAGGAAGGGCCGAGCCCCAAACTCTGCTAGGATGATGTGATGAGGAACAGTCTGCTTGAAAAACAAAATTTTCCAAGGAAATACTTTTATTCATAGAGTGAGACTGATTAGTCTTGGCCAAATTTGCCTTGTTGTCATTATCATCTTGGTTAGGTTCTTTGAGTTGTCCAATCTCTGAGTTTTGGGCATCTGTTATCAACGTTCCTATTCAAAGGCCATCCGAGTTCACTTGAACCCCTACATCTTCTTTCCTACTCATTAGTCTGGACTGTTATAGTTCCAATGTCCCTTGACCTCTTGGGTGCTTTCTCGAAGCCCAATTCTTTTGCATACTTGGATAATTGCATTCTACAACAAGATGCCCGTAACAGTGGCAGTGTACACATTTGAAAGGAATCCCCTCATAGTCTAGATTGACATAGAAAAGATCAACTCCCCTTCTAATATCCATTGATTCTCCCGGACCTTTGCTCACCTCCAGCCCTACCAAGATTCAAGCCATGCCATAATACCCAGTCTCTTGAAAGGATAAGTTTGCTTCGTAAAACGTACCTAAAGTGTTACCAATTTTTTCGAACACCTCCTCGGACCACAAAATCAATGATAGTCCTAGARTATGAACTCATACCAGGAGAATGCCCACACTAGTCRACTGAGCATCAAACTCTATGTGCCATTTCTTTAAGAACATGGATTGAGATCCCCACTTCCAGTATTGGTGYGATATTTTTTTTGCYTCGTTCATCCAAAAATCCCAAACCAACCATCCTTTTACYAGGATCAGGGTGTGTGGAGAGGCAAATTGAAATTGAGCTTGATCCAAYTCTTCAACTCCTCACTACTCATGCTCTTCYAGGAAAACGTCCTACCAATGCTGGATCCCCCATCTCCATTATGTCATTTAGTTTAGTTTTACCACCTAGGTTCACATTGATGGCCTCCTGTGTGTTTTTGATACATTTACACCTCTTTGGYTTTCTTGATCCCTCCTAAGATTGAAGTCCTACGACCTCTGAATCCAAGGATGGGGCATCACACAACAACTTCAAATCCAACATGTTGCAAYAAAACCAAAATTGGAAAAACAATCCCGTTGACCGATAGCACAATTGAAAAGGAAATCAATCTCTTTACAAGCCTCATTCACTATGTTTTCAGATTCATAAATAGAGTGCAATAAACCATCATCCTCCTTTGACCATGCATTCAGGGTGGATGGATCTTCATGATTGAGTTCGTAACTCCAAGCATGGGGTGAAACGCTTAAGCAATTATGGGCCTTGGATTCATTGCTTAGAAGTCCTATCGCCCTTTGCTTTGTTTGTCCCAAGGTTCTAGCACCCTGTACACCCAATTCCTGCACTAGCTCACCCAAAATCGCCACTGTGGCCTCCTCCTGAGGTTTGGACTCAAGATGGTGTAGTTTGTTGGAATCTTGCAATGCATCCAAACAACCTACAACAAGGATGGACCAATTCGCTTGTCCCTCCAATAGATCATCGGTGAAGTCGACAACTTTCTCCTCATACCCCATTCTGCCTTTCATGTGGTCTAAGTCTGACATCATCCGTGACAGGTTCGCCCTGTGTCCACCTTGACTGCTCCTGTGGAAATCCTACTACAGAAACCCCATCATATTCCGGATCAATTACAACATGCCAAGTCAAAATTTAAGCACTACCTTGTGGACCAAAAGGATTATTGCTCGTGAGAGCAGTCTTGTAAATGATGAGAGAAAAATTATGGCAGTCGTGCAACCCCAATCTTTGCTGCATGATCATAGATAAAGGCATCGAGCCTGCTTTTCAACGTGTGCTAGTCTGGTTTGTTAGGGAAGCCGTGTAAGCATAAAATACCAGATCTGAACTGAGAAAATAAAAACCAGTATGTGCTGCTGCAATTTGCTTGAAAGAGTAGGTCAATTTGCTTCGAAGGCATTTCCACTATCATTATCGTTGATTCATTTTATCATTTGTAGCTTCTACATGCATGAATAGGTATCCTTGCTGCCCTCCTACTGATTACTATCATCCCACACTCTTACAATTTATTTGAGAGAAAAGGGTTTTGAAATTGTCTCTCAAAAGCCCTAATTTCCTGTCACTTTACATCTATCGAGTTCACTGTCAAAAAACTGGGAGAAGTGGTGGCTTTACATCTATAGATGTCACTCTGTCGAGTCGTGCAGGATAAAATTTAAACCGTATGAAAGTGGATCAATTGTGCATTACCTGGAATAAGGGTGGTTTGAAGGTGCAATGTTGACCTGCACGCCAAAATATCGCCTAAACATCTGCTACTTATGGATAAAATAATGAGCATTTTCTTAACCTTAACTAGTTTACATGCACTAAATTTGTTTAGCACCTAATTAATTCTTAGGTAAATAATATTTCAAGTTGTCATTGTCGATCTGAATGTGACACAAAACAACCACCAAATCAGGTTCCCTCTCTTTGCGTGCATGAATAATTGTTTTTCTGTCTTTCCTCTACTTGTCCAGTTCTTGTTTTATAAAGAAAGTATGCTTCCTTACTGGAAAAGGACAATTTTAAGGACTCGTCTTTAATTTTTTGCTAGTGTGCTAAATTAGTGGTGACAGGTTCAGCCATGTAAATTCTTTGGGTAAAACCTTTTCCAGATTTTCTGCAACATTTTTCTTGTAAATAAATTCTTCCAAAAAATTGTGGAAGATATAATGTGTAGAAATCATTGGTAAATTTTCTATTTTTTTGTTGCTGATATAAGCCTATTAGCCTGGTTGGATTCAGATCTCTCAAGTGTCGTACTTTTATTTTGGCACATTTTTAATAGAAATGACGAGCTATTTGTTACTAACTATAACCCTAAGTGTTGAAGTTGTTTGATTACATTGAATTTTTGTCAGAATAGGCTGTTTATTATTGTACTTCATTTATTTTTCTGCAGCATGCTGGCAACACAAGAGGTTGCACCGTTTTTCAGAGATCTTTTATGCAAACCCAGCGTTGGGCATCTTGAGTAATGAGGTTTCATTTAAAGGTATCATGCATTACTGAATTTTGAGCTGCTTTCTCTCCAGGTTTTATCTATAGGCACAGGGATTTGATTTGGTTCATCTTTGAATACGTTGATGTAAAAACCAAAACAATCTTTTTTGTCTACTTTTATTGCATCACTGTATTCTCTTAATATATTTCATGCATTTGCTTTAATCGAAGAAGTTGAGAGACAAAATTTTATTGTCTCTACCTCTATAGGCAGGGAATTTGCATTGAATGGAACTTAACATTCCTTATTCTTGGGGAGATATGGGACCTACCAGATTGACAGGCAAGGCTGATTTTAGTGTGCAAAACTTTCATGAACATTTATAGATTGCATATATACCCATGGCCATAAAGAGATGGTGAAATACTCAATATTTTCCTTTCTAAATTGCATTTATATGTTGAATTCTACTTCTATGTTGAAATCACTTACAGACCCACCAAAGTGTGCTCACTGCTCATTACCAATTATTATTGTGTATATTTATTTTTACACAATAAATATCACCTTATTATTTTTCCTCTATCATGTGATGTGTATTGGTTCCACCCATACATGCACACACAAAATCATGTATCTATGATTCTACATATATCCATAAATACGCGTGTACACACTAATGTATTAATGGTATATACACACACATATAGTGTACACAAACAAAATGATATTATATATATATTTTTTTTGTTTGCTAGTGTGTCCGTTACCTATGGAACTAGCCCGTGGTCTAAGAAACTGCGACCAAGGGGCATCTAAGCTGTCAAAATCACCCGGGGATCGCACTCGGCCTGGGCCACACCAACCCTTAACATAGCTGGATTTTTTTGGGTGTCTCCTCCCGACTACCACAAGTTTCGAACCTTGGCCACCTTATAGAACGAAACCCTCGAAATCCAATCGCGCTAGCGGGATTTGACATGATATTATATATATGCACCCTAGTATTTTTTTCATTTTTTCTTGGAATTACCTCTTTGTTTTCCCCAAGGAAACATTGCAGGGAAACCCAAGGGATGCTTCCCCACATTTGTGGATGGCCTCCCTAGTAAACCTGTTGGCGTAGACAAGTGCGCATAACCCAGGGGGATTCGAATTGGGCACTTGCTGGCATAGAACTAGCCAAATGCCCAACGACATTGGCAACAACCAGTGAGCTAACCCCTTGGGCTATTTTCTTGGAAATAGTTACAATGATGACAAAAGATGCGTACAAATTCATAGGAAACTCTTGCCCCCTACCCTTTCAATTCTAGAAACAATTGTAGGATGAAGAGGTGGATTAAATGCTTAAGAAACTCCTTGGAAATGTTATAAAAAACGTACAAATGTTTGAGATGTTTCTTATCTATAAATATTTTCCAAGGAAAAAGTGAAAATAAGCCCTCCAAAGGGCGTGGGACCCACATGTGACCTCTTTGTGTGTTAATAAACCATAAAACATTTAAAAAGCCCTAAAATTTCTAATAAACAAAAAATGGATTTTTTTAGAGTTATGATACGTCAATTATTTTTTAGAGATTATTTTAATCAATATAGTTTAAGATACTTTATATGTCATTTTCCCATATCCTAAAAGCCCTAAAATTTCTAATAAACAAAAAATGGATTTTTTTAGAGTTATGATTCGTCAATTATTTTAATCAATATAGTTTAAGATACTTTTATATGTCATTTTCCCATATCCTAACGCTTTGCAAGTGTTGTTTCCAAAACTAGTACTGATTTTTGGAAATCAAAACTATTTTCCCATTTCATGTGATTTTGGATTTATATCAAAAGTAAACCAATGGGCCGAGGTCTCATGCTAGCCCCCTTGCTCTACATATGTGATAGGGTTCAACATGTCTGACTTAGAAACAAGTCTAATGAATAAATATCTAACTAAGAAAACCTATCCATGCTGCCATTTGCTCAACTATGCTGACTATAAAAGCTGATTTTTTCCCTAAATTAAACTTGGATGAGTCACCATTAAAGGTAGCTCTACATCATCTTTTCCATTGAAAAAAATACTTATTAGATGAATAGAATTCAAAACTTCTCTCCCCCACTCTTTTTGGGGTCTACATTGATGAACTTGATCACTTCATCAAGGAGAACACACGTAGATGTTGGTTGCATTCTTCGTTAGGTCTTGATTTCACTCCTCTTGTTTGTAGATGACATGGTCTTGTTGGATTCTTTTCCAGAGGGCTTGCAACAATAACTAGATGCCCTAGAATAGTTTAGTGACCTTTAACTGTTGATGGTCAGTCTTGGTGAAACTAAGGTTATGGCCTTAAACACCACTAAAGAGGCCCTCTTGACCCTTCATTTTACCTTCAGAGGGAAACAAGTGGAGACCACTGTTGCCTATATGTATTGAGGGGTCCAGTTTACTTGTCCTACCTTCACCTTGAAGCCTATTTCCCAACCTTGTGTCTACAAAGCCTATGCTTCATTAACGGTGCTTGAGAGAGTGCCTCCAGCCTCTCTTCTAGGATATCCCATTGAAAATGAAACTATTTGACTAGTTGGTCAAACCTACAGTGTTTTAGGGTTTTTGAAATTTGGTGTCCTATCTTGGAAAACATAGAGTGGGCTCATGTGGAGATAGTTCAAGGGATCATGTTTTAGTGACTCATTAGTTGCAAATGGGTTGTGCCCCCTAGAGCATCATCCAAGTAGAGTTTGGTGTGTCCCTCCTTTGACTTGAGACCACCTTTGGGTTCATTATTTGATTCCATAGGTTGTGATTGTTGGAAAACACTTTCTTAGGTTGTGACAAATACCCTTTCTAAGTATTTTGTTCCTTTGAGAAATTAGCATCCTTAGACTATTCAAGTAGATAAGATCTACTCTTGTATAAGATCTCTTTCGACGCTCCTCCCTCAAAAGTGACATCCAACTATCAAGAKTGACATCAAGAGTGATTAAGGCAACTATCAAGAGTGACATCCACATGATATACACTTGGATCTTTTGGATTCCACTGCGTAGACCACTTAGTCCRACTCTCTATTTTGAGCACTTCCTCCATATATCTTTGAAGGTCTCATTTGTTCARCTGAGCTGCYTCTGACACCCTTTGATGCATGGGCTTTATATTCCTCTTGGGAAGCTTTAGGGTTTTTTTCATTGGTTGAGGGAGCTTCTTCTGYTKTCTTGTTTATTATGAGATTTGTGGTAGATACTATTGGCTTTTTAGGGATYGAGGGGTTCACTTTCTGTCTTCTTCAGATACATTGATCAKARGTATTTGGTTTTATACATCAAGGAGGTAGTTACCTTGAGGTGTCGCATGCTACAACATCCCTCCACGACAGTGACTTGAATTACCTCTTTCTAGCTTGTCACTACCACTGAGAGGGCTAAATGCCCAACAACTATTACTCAAACTGATGATATTACTCAAACTGAYGATCATAGGTCCATCAAGCATTGTGCCTTGATGCACTCCATCTACATCCATATGCATTTAGTTTTTGTTCAATACACTTCCATTCTTAAGATCATCTTTAGGATTACCCACATTATTCATATTTTTGTCAACATCACCAATAATCAAATCCCACCAACAAATTGTCAACTCTGCAAGAACAATACCTCTTCAAACTGTTGTTGAGAAATCGCTTGAGAAATCGAGTCAAACATTGCATAAGTCATTGTGAGAAGGTCACATGTTTGCTTAAGGTCAAATCACCATGAATGGTTTAAATACGTGACATTTCTTATATACCTATCACCACCATACATAAAAATTGTGACTATTGAAAGCACTGATTAATTAATTAAAAAAATACTAAAGGAAGGTATAAATTAAGTAATTCGTATAGTATATATCGTTGTCGAGGATAAAACTCATTCATTGTGACTCCCAAGCTATGTGCGTTTTATAACCTGGCTGTACATAGTACATGGATAGGTGGCATTGCCTTGCGTCATAATGTTGGCATGACATGTGGAGTCCAGCGAGACTACTCTTCGACATTAATGCCATGTGGTGAAAACTGTTGTACTTTGTATGGCAATGTCAACCATACTCGTGTTATAACCTACACAACTTTATGGTATAACCAACGATATTTATTGTTGTCCATATATTGTTACATAAATTCTATTGATATTACTATATATCTATTGTTGGATCATATTTATCAAGAAGGGGAAGGTATGTAAGGTTAAACATTTACAAAATACCCAAAGGTTCTAAGTCTTTGAAAATCTGGAAGATGATACGATTGTTAATTTTTCGTAACCCAACACCGACAAATAATTTGAATAAAAGCACAACTAAGTTATTTAATGAAACATACAACGGAAACAAATAAAACGAAAACCACACACATTGCACAAGAGATTTCTGGGTAAATAACCCCTGGAAAAGCCCCGAAGGGAAAACCAGTTCTGTTAGATTTATTATTATTGATCTGGGCTCCTTTCTTGGGATAATGGCCCACTTGAGGAATACAAAACAACAGATGGCCAAGCCCTACAAATGTCAAGATCATTCCTTCGATCTTGTTAGTTCGCTGCTATATCCCTTGCTGCCCCTTTGATCCTTTCCTCGACCCCTGCCCTGCACACTTGGATGGATGTCCTTCTCCACCTAATCGATGAGAGTTCACTCTCTCACTCTGTGTGTATCATCCTCTCACATAGGTTGCCTTTTATAACCTTGAGTTTACCCTAAATCCAAAACCCTAGATCTCCAAAGTGATCAAGGGTTGAGATTAAATCTCACCTTCACTTTAGATCTAACGACTAGGACTTAATTTAATTACTAATGCTAAATACTTGGGCATTTAATTAAATTAAACTCACTTTATTACAAAAGTACAGTCACTTTATTAATCACTTAATAAAGTGAATTTCCTAAGGTTCTGAGAGGCATTAAGGATGACTTCCACATGCTAGACACCAAGCCAATGTGGAAGTACTTGTCCGATGCTAAATACATCAACACTCTTTTTTAGCGAGGAATGTACTTCTACCACTTGGAGGTGGTTCTATCTTCGTTGTCAGATCTGCTACCATGGCTGCTCTCCAATCCACTTGATTGGCTGCTCCCTCTGAAACGAAATCTATCCCTGCCATCTCGCTCAGACCCTTCGTCGAAGACTTGCCTTTGATCATGCTCCTAGAAGTCTCCTTCTCCTGAGAATCTTGGATGGTCATCTCGTACCATGACTCCTTCTTGACAGACTTGAAAGGCCGCTCCTTCCCACATGAACCTGAAGGTTGACTCCCTTTGAGCTGCTCAACCTTCGAAGCTACATGCTCCTTGTTCTCTGCCACTCTACTACTTGCCATTGCTCGCATAAGCTGGCCCTTTAGCCTATACAAGTTGCTCTCTCTAACTCCAAGAACAATTGGTGTGTTTGAGCTAGATCCTCTGGGCTTGATCAACGCATGTCTATCTTCGAATAGTACGTTAAAGCCCTTCTTCTCAATCGCTGAGATTGAGAGCACATTCCTGAGTTCTGGCGCCCATAGCAAGTCCATCACTCTTAACATGCCTCCTGACTCCATTCGGAATGGCACTGTCCCAGATCCTTTTACTGCATGCTTGGTGCCCATACCAAGTTTCACATGCACGTCTGAGTCCGACTCTATGAATTTATTGAACAATTCTCGTGCTTCTATCGTATGCCATGTGGCCCCACTATCTATTAGCCATGCACCAGTTGATATGGTGCCCAAGGAAGTCTGGGAAACAAGTAAGAACTCTGCCTGTTCATGCTTCTTGGCAAACTCATCCGCTTGAGCCTTTACCGATGTAGCTACCTTTGGTTGTGTCCGGTTTTCTCCCTTCTTCCTCTTCGAACACTGTGAAGCATAATGTCCCTTCTTATGACAGTGAAAACACTTGACCTTACTTAGGTCCTTCCTTGTGCTAACTTATGAAGGTGAATCTCCACTTGTGTTCATACTAACCTTCCCCTTGCCCTTCTTTGCCTGACTGGCAAGTGCAAGGTTGTCAACATCACTATCCTTCTGTGGGCCTCCTAGAGCCTCTCGACGAGTCTCCTCCTAAATGCAATCATCCAACAATCGCCCGAAGTTTGGAAGCTTCTCGCAAGCATAGATGCCTTCGGTGAATGAAGTGCAAGGCTTGGTGAAACCATTCAAGGCCATCCTCACTAACTCCACATCTGTCACTGTCTCGTCGACTGCTCCCAACTGATCTCGAACCAGAGTGATCTTGGTGAGATAACTGGTCACTGAATCAGTCTTGGACATCTTGGTGTTCCTTAGTCAGTCCCTCAATACCATCTTCCGATTCTCGTTATTACTCTGAAAAAGATTTGTCAGAGTCGAGAACATCGCATTGGCCGACGTTTTCTCAGATAGGTGAGTTATAAGATGACCCCTCATCGAATCTAAGATCATCGACATTGCCTTGGCCTCCCTTGCCTCATTCTTGGCCAGCTCTGTCGGATCTGTCGGCGCGATCACTACGGTCTCTACATGACTCCACAGTCCTTTCTCCCTCAGGGGAAACACGATCCACGCTTTCCACGAAAGAAAGTTAGAGGCACCCTCCAACCAGTCCTCATACCTCAACCCAACCGTTGCCATCTCCTAAATTTGATCACAACATTGAAAAATGTGCCTAGTTCCTTAGGCATGAAAAACGAGGAAATTTTTTGGCTGCTCGGATCTTTGCTCGGGACCTGCTACTTGCTGCGCGCTACGCGCACCCATTGCCTGTTGTTCGGACCCCTGCCCAAAGCTGCCTGCAACATTTTGTTGTTGCCCGGGGCTCTTACGGTCTTGGCTGATTGCTTCCCAAGCCTTTCTGGGTATAGCAAGCTATTTTCTGGGTTGCCCGACGGCTTTGCCCGGATCTTTGCTGTGATGGTAGGCTTGCTGGCCTTGATGGTCGGTTGTTTGGCTCACCGGTGGCGGCTCCTGGCCCTGCCAATGGCTGTTTGCAGCCCTGGCAGCTGTTGGCCCTACAACTCGCGACCTCCCTTTACTTGGTGGTTGCACCTTCTCTACCCGTTGCTGGCTATTCCTTGCCCACGCGACTCTTTTGTTTTGCTGCTCCACACACTAGCATACAAGCCCACGACCCCTGTTGTAGTAGCTGAATCCTCCTCCTCAATTGGTGGTTGTGGTTGCCAGCTGTAGTTGCACGACCCAACGCCCACACCTTCTATTGCCCCTGCTCAACGTCCTGTTCGATCACACTTCAGTGCGATCCACCTTTCACTCCTCAACACGCGAATTTCCTCAGCCCCTCCCGGTCGTCTTCTCCTCTGGCCCGTGGACTCTTCAAACAACAACTGCAATATGCAGCTTCTCGACCCAATATCAACTCTGCAATGTATGATCTCAAGTGACTGTCTACATACCTCTTGTTTTTTTTATTTAAAAATTTTCCTTGCAGCCTGCAAAATTAAATTTTCCTGTGCTGCAAAATAAGCAATTGTGCAACTTGGTTTCCCTCAGAGTTCAGGCTCTGATACCATGTTAATTTTTCATAACCCATCACTGACAAATAATTCCGAATAAAACTGATTTATTGAATAAAAGTACACCTGAGTTATTTAATGAAACATATAGTGGAAGCAAATAAAACGGAAACCACACACATTGCACAAGAGATTTCTGGGTAAATAACCCTTGGAAAAACCTCGAAGGGAAAACTAGTTCTGTGAGATTTATTATTATTAATCTGGGCTCCCTTATTGGGATAATGGCCCACCCGAGGAATACAAAACAACAGATGGCCAAGCCCTACAAACCTCAAGATCAGTCCTTCGATCTTGCTAGTTGGCTGCTATCTCCCTTGCCGCCCCTTTGCTCCTTTCCTCACCCCCTGCCCTACACACTTGGATGAATGTCCTTCTCCACCCAATCAATGAGAGCTCACTCTCTCACTCTGTGTTTATCTGTGTGTCTCATCCTCTCACATAGGCTTCTTTTTATAACCTTGAGTTTACTCTAAATCCAAAACCTTAGACCTCCAAATTGAACAAGGGCCGAAGCCTGAGATTAAATCTCACCTTCACTTCAGATCTAACAGCTAGGACTTAATTTAATTACTAATGCTAAGCACTTAGGCATTTAATTAAATTAAACTCACTTTATTACAAAAGTACATTCACTTTATTAATCACTTAATAAAGTGAATTTCCTAAGGTTTTGAGAGGCATTAAGGACGACTTCCGCATGCTAGACACCAAGCCAATGTGGAGGTAC
>ML782065.1:1195354-1222436 GCA_009831015.1 Picea engelmannii | reverse complement strand
GGTGAATACTAGGGTTTGTCGTGGTACTTGGGGTGGATTTTGCATCACACTTTTCAATACTACTAGAGGGTGCCCCGCAAAGCATGGGTACTTGCACCAGATAAGGATGGTTAGTGGAGGTCGGGATAATCGCTTCTCATTCCTTCATTCATTGGTCCATGAGACTTAATCAACCCACATCTCCATATTGAAGGCCTTTACCCTACCTTGTAATTATTTTGGTCTCAGGACCTAATCCACCTGATTCGAAGTATTGGCAAGGATTATTTGTGTCTATTATTTCCATATAGGATTTTTCTAGTGGTGTAATCAATGATAGTAGAATTTCATAAGGTGGCATGTAGCATGGTCCCACAGAGAGTTAACACCTTAAAGTGGTTGACCAAACACCTCATAGATCAAGGATAAGTCAAGGCCTTCCTCCTGAAGAAGAAGTTATAAATAATTCTCCTCTGCCTCCTTTAAAGTGTCAACTTGATATGTCCGACACTTTTTTATCGACTCGTCAGGTCAATATCATAGAATAGAAACCTACATAAGTTCATGCTTTGGAACCCGAGGAAGTAATTTTTGAGGATATTGGATCAAAATAATTCTCTCCACATCTCAATCCTCCATTACCTAGGACTTATCTATTCCCTGTAGTACAATTTCCACCTCTGAGATTGTAACTTATCGATAGCATCCCTTTTTACTAGGTCTCTATGGATGAAACTACACCAGTGTTTGGGTTGGAATCCCTTACAACCCCCACCTCAATGATTGTCACTGGATCTATATTTCCTCCAGGTGTTTCTAGTAAAACGAATAGTGTCAATCAGTCAAATATCGTCCCTTTGACCAACAAATTTCCTTCGTTGGTTGTTGGTCCCACTTAATCTATGAGTGCAATTGTATCTCTATCATCGACAACAAATTATTTTTCGTATGGTATGTCACCGATAGACATGTTAAATGTGTTGGATGATTCTCAGTCAATGTCCCATGCACCCAGTGTTGGTTCAGGGGGAATTTTGGCTCCTTATCATGAATTTCCTTGGGGTAGAGGTCATATTCCTTTGTCCTCCACATTCATCGGGAGTGGGGATTTCCCTCCTTATATCCCTAACCCTACCTGGGGTTGGGGAGCTTCTATGGGTAGAGGATCTCAGTCATCTAGTATACCATCCACTTCGACCTCGTTCATAGTATATGGTCAGTTTGGGAGTAACCCTTTCACCTCGTTTATAGTTTCGATAGGGGGCAAGGCCTGTTGGTTGTGGAGCCTGATTATCTTCCTGATTCAGAGGTATTTTGTTTTCAACAGTGTTTATACCCCATGCAGTATTTACACCTGAGAAGTATTTACACTCTTCCATGCGGGGGAGTGTAGAGGGGGGTTACCCCCTCTATGGGGTCTAAGGGTTTGGGGGAAAAGCCCCCAAAGGAAAATTTTCCTTATAAATGTATATTGTAATTTCATTGTAAATCTGGACCATTCGTTATAAGGTCGCAGATCTAACGATAGAAATTATGTTAGGGTTTTTTTCCCTATAAGGAAACCCTATGTTATGAGGGAAATGTATTGCAGCTATGAAACATAGAGAATATTGTAGTCTAAGACGAGATACTGTGATAGAAAGAAAATGAAGTTACAACGAGTTTGTTGTAGGTTGTATCCCTTCATATACTGGATAATAATAATGGAAGGACCTGACAATTTCTTTGGTGGACGTAGCCCACATTGGGTGAACCACGTAAATGTGTGTCTCTATTGTATTGTGTATCTTCTATGTTATTTTTTTGTATTTGTTTTATTTTATTGCTCCACTGTCCTACTTTTTCTAACAACTAGTATCAGAGCGAAAGGTAACTCGCAAGAAAGGAGGGTTCCTAGTTCGAATGGGAGAAATGATGAAAGATGGAAAGTTTAGGGTTGAGAAATTTAATGGCCAAAACTACCAATTATGGAAGATGCAGATGGAAGATTATTTATATCAGAAGGATATATTCCTACCATTGGGTGGAGTAGCAAAGAAGTCGATGACCATGAAGGATGAAGAATGGGATATTCTTGACAGAAAGGATTTAGGAACGATACGATTGAGACCGATAGCGTTGGTGGCTTTCAATATTTCAAAAGAAAATACAACGAAGGATTTGATGGATGCATTTGGCTAAATTGTATGAAAAACCCTCGGTGTCCAATAAGTTATTTCTAATGAAGAGATTATTTAATATAAATATGTCATAAAGTGGGTCTATTGGAGATCATTTAAATGATTTTAATATGGTTACTAATCAACTAAGTTATGTAAAAGTGGACTTTGATGACGAAGTCAAGGATCTTCTAATCTTGTGTTCGTTGCCAGAAAGCTAGAATGGCTTGGTCATGGTTGTAAGTAACTCTATCTCTGGGTCAAATACTTTAAAATTTGATGATGTTTTTGGTGTTATCCTTATCGAGGAAATGCGACAGAAAAGCATAGGTGAGACATCGGGTAATGCGTTGAACATGGAGAACAGGGGAAGAAAAAAGGATAGAGGAAAGGGCCCAGGAAACCGAGGTAATTCTAAGAAGGGAAGATCCAAATATAGACTTGGAAAGATAGAGTGTTGTAATTGTGGGAAGAAAGGACATCTAAAGAAAGACTGCAGAGCTCCAAAGAAATAAAGAGATGGACAACAAGAGAGAAATCAGGAAGAAAATGTAACAGGTGATGTGTTACAATATGCTTTGTTTCTTTCTGTAGATAATATTTTTGAGTCTTGGGTACTAGATTCAGGGGATTCATTTCATGACACACCCCATAGGAAACATTTTATATATTATGTTCAAGGTGATTTTGGACAAGTTCATTTGGGTGATGATGCACCATGCAAAATTGTTGGAATGGGAAAGGTAAAAATAAAGCAACACAATGGAAACCAATGGTTGTTGAAAGAGGTAAGACATGTTCCATATTCAAGGAAAAATCTAATTTCAAGGGGGATTTTGGAAAGTGAAGGTTGTATATCCATATCTACAGATAAGATTTGGAAGGTCATCAAAGGATCATTGGTGATAGCAAAAGGAAAGAAGGTAGGTACATTGTATTTATGTACTGGTAATACTGAATCTTCTATCTCTTTAGCTTCTACAAGAGTGGATACAACACTATGGCATCATAGGCTGGGACACATGAGTGATAAAGGAATGCAGATACTTCACAAAAGAAATTTGTTTCCAAGTCTTAAACAAACTGATTTGGACTTATGTGAGCATTATGTTTATGGAAAATAGAAGAGAGTTAGATTTCTTAGAGTTGGAAAAGAAAAAAAGAATGAATGGTTAGAGATTATGAATACAAATGTATGGGGACCAACTCAGGTATCATCTCTTGGTGGCTCTCATTATTATGTTACTTTTATTGATGATGCAACTAGAAAAACTTGGGTTTATTGCATTTGACAAAAATATGATGTTTTTGATACTTTTAAAAAATGGAAAGCTTTGGTTGAGAATGAGACAAGAAAAAGTTTGAAGTGTCAAAGATAAAATAATGGAGGTGAATATTGCAGCAAGGATTTTGATGGTTATTGTTCATACCATGGGATGCATAGAGAGAATATAGTTCCAAGAACACCACAAGAAAATGGTGTGTCAGAAAGGATGAACAGGAGAATCATGGAGCATGCAAGGAGTATGAGATTACATGTTGGTTTTCCCTTATAGTTCTGGGAAGATGATGTAGATATTGTTGTTTACTTAATAAACATATGACCTTCAAGATCTTTAGATGGTATAATTCTAGAGGAGGAATGGACAGGAAAAAAGGTAAACTATTCTTTTTTGAAAACTTTCGGTTGTGAAGCATTTGTCCTTATTGATAAAGAAAATAGAACAAAGCTTGAGGTAAAATCCAAGAAGTGTAACTTTGTTGGATACGATGTTAATGATTTTGGTTATCGCTTATGGGATTATGAAAATAAAAAGATCATTAGGAGTAGAGATGTCATATTCAATGAGAAGGTCATGTACATAGATCAATTACAAGGAAAGAAACAGGAAAAATAAAAACAAGAATACACAGTGTTGGATGAGATCACTGAAAAAGAAATTCCAAAGGAAAAAGAAAATAAAAATGTTTAACAACAGGAGAAACAGGTACCTCAAACACCTTCAAGTGTTGTTATAAAATATACCAGGTTAAGTATTCCCCCTGGACGATACTCTCTTTCATTGTATTATTTATTGTTGATTGATTCTGGTGAACCAAAATGTTATGAAGAGGCAATGTAGGTAGAAACCAAAAAGAATTGGGAGCAAACCATGAAAGAGGAAATGAATTCCTTGGTAAATAACCATACTTGGGACTTGTCTTAGTTTCCTACAGGAAAAAGAGCATTGCAGAATAAATGGGTTTACAAGTTGAAGGAAGAAGATGGAGGAATAAAGTGGTACAAGGCTAGACCTGTTGTAAAGGGGTTTGCACAAAATAAAGGTATAGATTTTGATGAAATATTTTCTCCTATTGTTAAAATGACTTCAATTAGGACTGTTTTAAGTCTTGTGGCAGTAGCATATTTGCATCTTGAATGATTAGATGTTAAAACAAATTTTCTCCATGGGGATTTGGAGGAAGAGATTTATATGTAGAAGCCACAGGGGTATGAGGCCAAAGGGAAGGAGAATTTGGTATACAGGTTGAATAAGAGATTGTATGGCCTAAAGCAATCTCCAAGGCAGTGGTATTTGAAGTTTGACAGGTTTATGATAGAACAAGGTTATAGTAGATGTCATTTTGATCATTGTGTTTATTTCAAAAAGATAGAAAATGGAAGCTATATTATATTTCTATTGTATGTAGATGACATTCTTGTTGCAAGGTCTAATATGCATGATATAAATGTGCTCAAGAAAAAAATTCTCATTCATTTGCGATGAAATATTTGGGTGCTGCAAAGAAAATCCTTGGTATGAAAATAACCAGAGACAGGAAAAATCACAAATTGACATTGTGTCAGGGTGAGTACATAAAGAAGGTGTTGGAGAGGTTCAGAATGAAGAATGCAAAACCAATTAGTATGCCTTTATCCATCCATTTCAAATTAACTAAGGAAATTTTCCCCAAGACATGTCCATGGTCCCTTATTCATCAGCAGTTGGTAGCTTGATGTATGCAATTGTTTGCACAAGACCATATATTTCACATGTTGTGTGAGTTGTGAGAAGGTATATGAAAAATCCAGGTAAAGAATATTGGGAGGAATTAAAGTGGAGTCTTAGGTATTTGAGAGGTATTGCTACTCATGCATTTTTTTTTGGAGGCTTAGACACTTTTCTATAGGGATATGTTGATTCATATATGGTAGGTGATAACGACAACAGGAGGAGCACCACATGGTATTTTTTTACTATAGGTAGAACATCAGTAAGTTGGATTTCAAAATTGCAAAAGGTTGTTTCACTTTCAACAATAGAGGCAGAGTATGTTTCTTTTACAGAGGCTAGTAAAGAGATGATTTGGTTACAGAGGTTTATGGAGGAATTGGGAAAGAAGCAAGAGAATAACAGGTTGTACTGTGATAGTGAGAGTACCATTCATCTTTCAAATAACTCAGCCTTCCATTTGAAGACTAATTATATACAGTTGAGGTACCACTTCATACGATCCACCTTGGAAGATGGACATTTGAAGTTGAAAAAGATATACACTAGCCAGAATCCTATAGATATGTTAACAAAGGGTGTAAATAAGGAGAAACTGAGTTCCTACTAAGTTTCAATTGGTATTCAAGAATGAAGATGAAGATGAGAAATTCTCTAAGTCTAAGAAGGTTCAGAATCCATCATATATAGCAGTGGTGGAATTGTTGAGGTCAGTCTCCAAGTGGGACATTGTTGGTTATGGAGCCTGGTTATCTTCCTAATTTAGAGGTCTTTTTTTGTCAGTCGTGTTTATACCCTATGAAGTATTTACACCCCAGAAGTATGTACACTCTTCCACGTGGGGGAATGCAGAGGGGGGTTACCCCCTCTATGGGGTCTGGGGGAAAGTGGGCCCCTGGCGGGTGTTCGGGTGCTAAGCCCCCGAAGGAAAAATTGCCTTGTAAATGTATATTGTAATTTCATTGTAAATCTGGACCATTCATTATAAGGTCACAAATCTAATGGTAGAAATTATGTTAGTTTTTTTTTCCCTAGAAGGCAACCCTCTGTTATGAGGGAAATGTATTGCAACTATGCAACATAGTGAATATTGTATTCTAAGATGAGAGACTATGAGAGAAATAAGAGGAAGTTACAGCAGGTTTGTTGTAGGTTATATCCCTTCATATGTTGGATAATAATAAATTAAGGACTTGGAAATTTCTTTGGTGGACGTAGCCCACACTGGGTGAACCATGTAAATCTGCATCTCTATTGTATTGTGTATCTTCTATTTTTTGTTTCCGCATTTGATTTATTTTATTGCTCCACGGTCCTATTTTTTCTAACAATGCCTTCTAAGGTAAATATGTTTCCATGCAAGGACATTTATCCTTGCAAGTGACATCATTGGGGATTTCCCCTATCCAAGGACATTGAAATCCCACACAAGGCATGTCGGAAGGAGGAAACCTCGATCAGTTTAACCCCATTCCATGAGTATTTCCTTCGCAATGGAGGTCTATTGGGGGAACCCTCGATTTTCATTTTAGGAACTAGATGGGTGGAGGTTTTCCTCCATTCAACCAGGGTCAACAAAGTTTTATCCCAAGCCATGTTCCTTCCAGAAACTCTTTCTGGAAACCTGGTGCCAACTACAATATAGGGTCCTCTTTTCAGGTTGCTAATCGGTTCATGTTGCAGCCTAGGCTACCATTTGTGGCAATCTTTCTTTTTCCAGACCTATCCAAGGTGATGAATAACCCCATTCATCCTGATCCCAGTTGTATTGTGGTCGGAAAAAAGTTACCTTTGGACATACCCAAATTCGAAGTAAAAATTTGTGAATATCCACATGACCACGTGATGATGTTCCATTTGTGGTTTTCGTCTAATTCACTAAAGGATTACTTGACTCACTTGCATCTATCTCAGTACACTCTCAATGGCGATTACTCCAAGTTGTACATAGAACTATATAGGATGATATACCTGTCATTTGGTGATCTATACATGGTGTTCCTTAACCACTTCCAACTCCCTATTTGGTATGATGTTGGTACAGAACTGTTAGCTAAATTTGAACAAGACAAGGATACACACATTTTGAAAGAAGAGTTTGATTAAATCCATAGTTCCACCATAGTTTCTCCTTGAGTGGTTCTTGAAATCATTAACCCTGTATGTTTCGAAGGACATTGTGAATTTGGGAGTATTTTCAGAAGAGTAAGGATTTTTAGGGCACAATAGCTAGAGATCATTTATTATCGATAGGACATGCTCTATGAGATTATGCCATATGTGACAAGGTCTACTCTCAAGTTGGAAAATCCAAATTCATCTCCACATGTCGATGGAATTTTGGGTTCCGCTCAAATTAAAGTCTTAGATCTGGTCATAAACCAGATGCAAAATTTGGATATCCAACAATTTGTGGTTGGTTTTTCCCTTGGCTCGACCACCCCCACCACTGAGTCATTAGATGTACTTTCTATGCACTCAAAGAATAAGAACGTCCCTCAACATATTATAGACAAGAAAATAAAGGGAAAGAAATTTGGTGGGGGAAATAATAAAAAATCTGATAAGAATGTTGAGAGGGGAAAATATGAAAAAATAAAGGTGAAGTTTCCTTGTAATATTTGGGGGGATAATCATGTTACACATCAGTTCCTGCAAATGGAATAATCTTAGTGCCATATGAAGTTGAAACAACAACAACACCAAATCATTGTGTTGAACAACCCTTTCCCACAAGGGAAGAACTTGCAGGGTGGTTCTTCCAACCTCAACCAGCAAGGGGGCACATCAAGTGCACCCCATATAGATGGATACCAAGGAGTTGTGAGTATGCTCAGTCATAAGAAGATATATACCATCAACTTGATGACTATAAATCATGATTATAATAACCCAGAGTTGATAGAGAAAGGAAAAAATGCTTCAGAGTTTTAGGCACCTCTACACATAGAGTAACTTGAGAAAGAGACAACACCATGCATATCTAAGGGGGTATATAAATGGAAAATGCACAAACCTAATGAGAGAGTCTCCCCAAACTACTCTATCATCGAAGACTTGGCTCAAACACCATGTGCAATGACTTCTTTTCAATTACTCCAAAGTTACCCCATGCAATGCACCACGTTGTTGTCTACAATAGAATTTCTTGATTCTTCTAGTTAGCTCGTGATGAAGTTTTATTCCATTGATGTCAAGCCTCATCTTCCCTATCATGTTTCCTTCTAGATTAGTGTCATTTATAATAATCTTCATATTAAAAGGACCATCATTAATGAATGGGATTCGACATGTGTAATTCCCTTATCTTCTTGGAATGATATTAGTTCTCCAAATCTTACCCCTTCCCAGACTCTATGGACAAATTTCAATGGATGATCATTCTGACCCGATTGTATTATTTATTCTTGTCCAATTGGGTTAGGAGGAAAATCCATTTGTGTAGAGGTTTAAGTAGTTAATGTGCTTCTAAACTATAATTTGTTATTTGGAATGAGTTGGTCTTATGCCATGAAAGTTTTCGTTTCATTGGTGTTTCATTGTATATGCTTTCTCCATGAGGGAAGAATAGTAACCATCGAGCAGGTGACTTCCAAAATTTCTAAGGTCATGACTAATCTAGGATTCATAGTTTCTTATATCGAAAACTCTCAGTCAAAAACTGAGAGTATTGGTTACAAGATGTATCCTTCTCTCATGAGATATTTTTATTTTTTTGCGTTGATTTCGTATATACTTGCCACCACAGTTGGCTATGAAAATTCAAGTCCATATTCTTTCACTTTGAGAGTCACTTAGTTTAGAACATCATATTTATATTATCCGTGGATTCTACCCTCATCATGTGATGTGATTAAATATCATGTTTACACCAGGATGGTCATACCTTTGTCTGCAGTTGAGGTCACCTAGTAAGTTATTAAACAAGTCATTAAAGAACTAGATCAAACTCCTTCATTCATGGAGGAGGATAATATTTTTCCAAAGACTGTTTGGGCTCAAAATTATTCAAATTCCCAAGACTATGTGGAAATTGTCTTTCCCTCAAATGAAGCTATCATTGAGAAAATTATTGGAGACAAAAGAACATGGGAGGATATGCATCATAGATCATATTTTCTCCCCAAGATTAGTCATGTGGAAAATGGAGAATTTAAGTCAGCAGTGAGTAGGAGCGTCAATTGGATGGTAAACCACTTTGACAAGAATGGTGTATACACCGAGGGGAATGTGGTAAATATATTAGAAACCATCCCGATTAACATTTCTAAAAACCTCGATGTGATTGAAAACATATTCATTGGAGCAGAGTGCTCTCAAGATGATATTTTTTAGTATACGATGCATTTAAAGAGTTTCGAGATGTGTTTTATTGGTTGCATGAGGATATTCTTGGCATAGATCATCACATATTTCAACATGAGATTCAAAATTTTGAGAATGTCAAACCAGTTCGAAAAAAGTTGCAACTAGTAAATCCTAGAAAGGTAGTAGCGATCAAAACCAAGGTAGAGAAGTTTCTCAAATCCATATTCATACATCTAGTTCCTTTGATGGAATGGTTTTCCAACCTGGTTCTAGATGATAAGAAGCAAGGCATGATTTGTGTATGTATGGATTTTCGGTACTTGAACACACCTTGTCTGAAAGACAACTTCCCAATGCAATTTATCGATCAAATTTTAGACAAGTGCATGGGAAGTGAAATATTTTCATTTATCAATGTATTTTTGGATTACAAGTAGATTACAATCAGACTGAAATACCAACAGAATACAACTTTCATGTTTCCTTAGGGAACTTTTAGTTATAAGAACATTCATTTTTTCCTTAGAAACGTTGGCGCCACATTTCAGCGAGTCATGATGTTTTCCTTCCATGATTTGAAGCCCATAGTGGAGGCCTACTTGGATGATATTACACATCATACATGAAAAAGAGCTCAACATTTGTTACACCTCTACCTTATTTTTGACATCTGTAATTACTACCGAATCTGATTGAATCTGCATAAGTGCATTTTTTGCATGACTTCTAAACGCCATTTTGGATTCATCATTTCGACAAAATGGATATGTTGACAGGCATATGTGAACACACCATCAACTGTGAGGTAAATCCTGGTTCGAATTTCTCTAAATAAAGTAATTCGTTTGGGATGCCTCACCCTAATAGGTTTTACGACTCTGTTGGCTGATAAGAGGATATAATCTAAACTATAAAATAAAAAAAACTAACTAATTATCCATTTTATACATATTTACGTTCTTTATATAGAGATTATACAAATATATAGATTGCATGATTTACGAAAAACCTTTGAGATAAAGATTATACAAGAGATCCAAATCTATGGCATAATCTAAACAAATCTAAGATATACTACAAATCTACTTTTACCTTTGAAACTAAAAGTGAAGAAAAGAGTGAATGTAAATGATAATGGTATGACTTATATAATAAAAGTATTTAAGTTTAAAAGTGAATCTACTTTCATAAAGAAAATATAAATTAAATAATAAAAGAAGAAAAACTACTAAACTAAAACTGACTAGTATTAAACGAGAAATTGTGGTTGTGCCTGCATGTATTAAACTTGTCCTGCAACCTGCCTATTAAGAGAAATATATAGCAGACAATTTTATAATTCTAATAATGTGAACATACCAGGAGAAATCCACTTCACTTGATAATTCATATCCCATTCATAATACAGAAAGGAAAACATTTGTACAACTGATCCTAGGTGAAGATATAAGTGACCATTTACAATAAGAAATAAATTTCTATTGAAAAAATAGATCTGTGAAAACTCAAAGTATATGAAAAAATTCAATATTGTTCAATATTTGAATCAAGATAATAAAATCACCTGAAACTATACAATCTAGGATCGTTGACTATTAAAGATTGAAAACAGTAATGTATAGATGATAGAAATTAATCATGTATTGACAAAACATACTAAATCTAATTTTAATCATTTCATAATCAATATCCTAAAGAATATGAACCATAATATCACAACATTATAATGAAAACACAACTCTTTAACTTACAGGAAAAAATCCTTAAGTAAAGCATAATTCTATATTCCTCAAAAAATATTTAGTAGTCCATCTCCTAGAATTTTCACCATGTTTAATATGAAATTAAACTGAGTATTTCAACATTTCAGTGACCAACTCTCATATCCACAGGATAGAGGTAAATCTTCAAAAATAGACAATTTTAAAACCAAATCCTAATCTAGTTTTATAACAATTGTTTATAACAATAGTGTTTATAACAACTTATAAAACATTTGTTATAACAATCAAAATATATCGTAATTTGTTTTGAGATAGATCCTACTTATAAACAAAATACTTCATGATCTTCATTAACCAAGAAGTGCACATGACATATTTCTGTTCCTTTTGAGACTTGAAAATAAAATTAAAATAATATTAACTAAATTAAGACAAGCTACAAAATCTATGATTCAGTATCTTGTCTAAAAAAATGACAAAATCAAACATAATCAAAACAAGAAAATTATTAATCAAAAAATTGACTTTGAATTACCACAAATCAAGCATTTGAACCCAGAGATCCTTGCAAATAAGAATCGATGATAATATTAACCTTGGTATTTTTTTTTAACAATGGTATTTTGAGGATTTTTTTATCTTTTTTTTTCATGAGAATAATTTAATTATTTTTACTCATTAATTTTTAATTCTCCCTCTTCAAATCACTATTATATCTCTGTAGTTGATTCAAAAACATCTAGAGACATGGAACAAAAGAATGATATCTCTCATCCTAGCATTGAAATCCACCATAACGTCCAATATCTAACTTTATTTTACAATGTTGGTGATCACTATGAGGGGATTTGTCTTTAACCAAATTATCTTTGACAATCATTCTCTAGTTCATGGATCTTATTGGCCAAGGTAAGAAACTATAGATGCATATCTTCCCGCCAAAAAAACAGTAATATAAAAAGATACTTGGGTTTCACTTTTCTTCTATCTGTATATGGTCTATGAATGATGGTCTCATACTGATGAATGTATCCTTTAAACTGAGGTCAAATACCTGAGAACTCGTCGGAACCTGTGAAAAAAGGTGGGAGATTTTACACAAAAATGTATTGAACCTTTACATCAACCGCCACATAATTTCTGAGAAAATTCTCTTTAGAAAATGAGGCATATCTTTGAAATCGCTTTGTTTCTGAAGAAACGGCCTGGAAAGACAATAAATGACCCCATTTTGGAGATGTAATTTTAATAGTTTTTTCAAATTTGTCACCGTTTTCTTAGAATGCATCCCAAAAAATCATCTCTCAGTTCTGCCATGAGTTTGAACTATGTTATACTATCATGGGTATGTAAAAACGCAGGGCCATTTGGTTATAATCTTACTACGGGGGCTATGAACTCTGTAACTAGGGTAACAATTAGGGGGGGAAAAGCAAGACGAAAGGACTAGACTAACTTGACCTTCGAGAACATACATGAATCATGACATAGAAAAGTCATTATAATCAAATGAGGGTAGATGCGAATACCTCATTTCAGTAGTCGGAGCTAGAAGTTTGAGGAATAGAATATGATGTGAACTAGATTGCCACTTAAATCGTTGACAAACTTCAAGGTTGCTTATGTGTTGAAGGACAAAGGAGTGTGAAAACAAATGACCCATGCTTTCTTCAAGGATTCACATGAACCACATGATTTTGGTCATGGGAGAAGACACGATTAATATAATCATATCTCAGTTCATCAGAAAGGATAAAAAATGGTGAAATTGTTTTTATTACAGAGTATCCTCCTTTCATTATGTTTGAAAAAGGCTCCTATGAATTACTCATCATGTGATTTGAAAATGATTGATTCAACTAAAATGGATTATTGTTGAATACCAAGTGTGATAGTATCCCTAGATTGCCCACTCTATTATTTAAAAATGTTCATCTGACAATAGTTGTAATGATATCGAATTTTCATGTAATATAAACATAGCATTCATATAGTTTAAATGTTCCTTTCGAATGAAGATTGATCTTAGGGAGAATGTAAGTTTTATCAAGAATTTTGGACCTTAATTAAATTCAATCATGTACAAGAGATAATGATCGTGAGAGGCTAAAAAGATTCCATTAAAGTGAAATATAAATATACAAAAAATCCATGAAGGAAGACCTCAGGAGAATCCTTAATTTCATTCTTAACAATCATGAAATTAAATAAGGTATCATAGCACATTTCAAATGAAATGCAAGGATAAATATTTTATACAAAGTCAATCAAAAAAACATATTTATTGGAACAGGAGCAGACCCAAGGTTCAATTCTACAACAACACACCAACAAAACCCTAACTACCGACCCTTTCGACAACACCTGTGAAGAAGATGAAGTATCACTTGAGGTAGAGGCAGGGGGTTGTAGGACTCAAGTGTATGCAACCTAGATGGGACACATATATATGATTACAATAATTAACAGAGCACTTAGCAATTAACATTCATTAGCATTTAACCCTTATTCACATCTCAAGTAAAACCCTAATTACAAAACAACGCAGTATCCAACAAGATCTAACACACCCAAGCACTTACCACATATAAATCGAGTAGTTCTAGAATTCATTCACATTACTAAACACTAAGGTACTATATCAGAAGCATATAACATACATAAAAATGACAACACTAAGCATAAAATCACATTAATCTCACAAAGAAACTAGAACACGTGATATACGTAGTTCACCCCTAGCGTGGGGCTACATCCACCAACTCTTCTTCTTCTTTATTATCCTCTTTCAATGCACAGATCCACAAATCCAACTCTACATAGGACATGAGATATATGTGCACCTCTCCAGATCCTCCTTCCTCGAGTTAGGTCACAACACAAATCCTTCTTACACAGTTGTTGGCAGCCAATTCAAATTTTTATCCTATCGTTATAAGCTGCGTACACCAGTGTTTTGCAACCCTTGATTCTCATCGTGATCTTTTGAATAAAACAACTTGACTATTTCGCGCATTTGCACACCTGCCTTTGTTCTTGTTTTCATGACTGCAAGCGTGAAAACTTTGATTTCAAAGTCACATCAATGGCATTAAAATCGTCACTAGATTATTATGGTTACTCGTGTCTATGTGTTCATTGCATTTCCAATTCATTTATGTTCACACAATTGGAAAGACTGCAAGATCTTTACTCATTTGACATTTTTTTGTTGTTAATATGATTTCACTATTTATAAGGCTATGGTGATGTTCTAATCATTAAAATCGAGTCTTTGATTTAATGATAGTTTGATGTACTTTGATCAATTTCCTTAGCGCATTGGTTTCATAACAACGCATCAATATGGTGATTAGACCCTTAATTCAATAGATTCATACATTGTATAAGTTCTATGGTCAATTTCTTATTTGAAACATTGTTTTGATTTTGAAAAAAACCATGCAAACTATATGCTTGTGCAAACATTGGGGTCAACTTACCATAGTTTTCGTTAATTATTTGAATGGCTTTTGATTTTAACACATTGCAATAGTAATTTGAATAACCATATGCGCCATCAGTTGTACATTGGGAAATGATTGTTTTGCATGGGCTGATCTAGCTCCAGCACCCTCGCACATTCGGTCATTAATGCCTTCCCCCTATCTCGGGTCACCTCTGTTGATTTTCAGGGAAGTCTGTGAATTATTCAATCCTGTGAATACCCTGTCCAAACCCTTACCCCTTACCCTGTTCACTGTGTGTTCTCTCCTAGATCCTGTAGGGAAAATTTAACCCCATGGTGTTCAGAGTCAGTTACTATTTGATTTCCAGAGAAGATTGTCCCCGTAATTGTCTCCCAGAGACACATTTTTGTGTGTGCAATTTTGGGCAAACGGTTTTGAATTAGACCAAACCGTTGAAAACCCAAAACCGAAATTATCCTCTCTACCTTCATCATGGGAGGTTTCCTCAGAAATCGAGTTGTTACAGAGATCTAGCCCATTTTTTAGAGATCAAGTTTCAGATCTTCTCCGTGGTTGAAAGGTGCGCATTGGGTCTATGTAGATTTGTTGAAACGTCTATGAATTCTCCAGGCCCGTGCCTTAGAATCCCTCTCACCCATTCAACCTCTCACACTCTTGAACCCTTGATCGATCCTCCCAGGTATGTGTTTTGACATCAATTTTGTTTTGCAAGTTTGCTTGAATTAATTTAACCGATTGAAGTTGTTTTCAATTAGCTATGTTCGTTTTAATAGATTCGAAATGATTTTGTTATAATATGATCATCAAAAATGATTTTTTTGTGGATCCTGTATAGTAGATTCATTTTTCTAAACTTAAATATAGCTATGATTTGATTATGCGATTTTATTGTGCTCAGATTAGTATAAGCGATTGAGTTGTTTGTGATTCTGTTTGGTTTGCTTTGAAACAAGTCTGTTTCATTTTGAATAAATATTCTCGTTTGGATTTTGATTACATTCGACCTGTGCAAAAGATCTATTTGCTAAAATCGTGTAGTTGTGTTGATTGATACGATTTAGCATATCGATTGTGTCGGCTCTAATATAGTTGAAATTATTTCTTATGGTTTGATTTTGAAACGATTTTGTATTCTTGAATTGGCATGATCCTTTACATATGCAATGCATCAATATCAGAGTTTTCTTTGATAAATACAATGCAATCTATTACATCGGAAAAAAAACTCTGTTAGTTATGGATTTAAAAAACGATTTTGTTAATGGATGAGTCGGCATAAATTACTGCATGAAAAATTTACTTGATCTGTTATAGTTTGTGTCGATTGGAATTGGTTCAAGAGATGATTTATTGTTTCTCCAACTGTTAATCGATTCTGTATGTCCCGAATTGGTAATGAAAGTTGTTTGAAAAATCTCACATATCCTGTTACCATTTGATCGATTCAACCACAATTTCATTTGTTTCAATTTGCATACAAGTTTGGTTTGGTGTGGCATGAATGATTCACTCTGTTTTAAATTAGTAATTAAAGATTTGGTTTGATAATTCTGATATATTTCTATTAGATTTGGATTGATTATAAACGATTATGTTTTCAAATTAGACCAGCTATAGAATCGTAAGATTCTGTAGCTAGTCTTAAAAATTAGATTTTTGTTAATTTTATCAATAAAATATCCTCGAAACTTGTCTATTTTTGTCTTCTTTCAGGTGCATACGAATTATAATGATCAATTGGGCATGCTGTAGAATTTTAGGAGATACTTTTGTGATATAGTATTTGGTTTGAGGTTGTTAGTTGGAGTCAGAAATAGGGACTTAGGAGATTATTCCCAGATTTTTTGTAAACTGTTTTGACAGTTCCCACAAGGATGTTTTACCCTGTGGGAGGTCTTTAAATACTTGTCATTTTTTGTAATGAACCCAACATCATCATCACTGTTGGGAGAACCAGATTATGGATTTGTAATAATGCAGACTGGGATGAAAGTTGATGTCTTGTAACAACTTTCACTTTCAATATATCAAACTTTTGTTTCAAGTTTTCTCCATATCAGTTTGCAATTAATTATCGGCTACTTTAGTTATCGTAATTCATTGCAGGTTGATGTGATTTGGTTTATATGTTGTCCATATCTGATCTCTCTTATTTAAAAAATACAACGGTTACTCTTTTCAATTTAATGAATACAGGTTTATCTTTTTCGTTAATTGAATTGTTTTGTACAAATTTTGCACAAGGATTTATCTGACTGTGATAATTTGTAAATCATAAGATTGTTGTAATTTTTTATGTCTTGTTTGTCCTGTCATTTATATTTGAAGAGAACAGTTGAATTTTTGTTTACGAGAAGCTCATGGATAATCTAGTGTGGGTTTCCTCCCACCGAACAACTAAATCAACTATTGCATACAGGACAAACCTAAAGCATTACTTCAGGTCAGTTTGCTATTCATTATTTAATAGTTAGTTTATTAGTGCCATATAAGTAGTTTAGATAGATATATGTATAGTTCAGATTTATAGTTAGAGTTATTATTTTAGTTGCTTAGATTAGATATTTTTTTATTTAATTTCTTTCTCATAAAATTATAAAAACCAAAAAACAATAGTTTCGTTGTCTTAGGACAGTTTACCAATGATTTTTGCAGGTTTTCATTTAAATCTGTAATCTGTAGATATTGTATATTTGTAATTGGATCTGATTTTGTTGATGATTGAACATTTAATTTTATAGAATTATAGTTGTATGATTTAGGTAATAGATTGTATATATATAGTTTAGATTTGTTTATTAGCTTGTTTTAATTATTTTTTCCATTTAGATTATTTCCTTAGTGTAGTTTTATTTTGTTTTCCTAGGACTTAGATCGACTAATAGAGCTGCTAAACCTGTCAGGGTGGTTCATCCCAAACAGATTGGGTTATTTAGACAACCCTGGACTGGATCCACTCTTCCAGTTGGTGAGCGTTCAATTTTTCTCGTCAACAATAGTCTACACACAAGCTTTTTACAATCACTTGCACTCAACTCTGCAAGTTTTAACACATAGTATGCACAAAGCCTCTATCTCTACACTAAGACAATTATACTAGGTCTCTCCACTTATAACCAACTCTGCATAGGACATGAGATCTATATGCACCTCACCAGATCCTCCTTCCCTGAGCTTGGCATAGCATAGAACCTCTCTTACAATCACTTGCACTTAGCTCTGTAAGTTCTCAATAAACAATATGCAAAGAGTTAACTCAATCACATAGATCCAACCACTTACATCACTTGCACTTAGCACAACACCGCACTTAGCACAACATACCTCTTATATCTAGTGTGTCTCTTACATCGGCTAGATATCTATTCATACATTACAAAAGGGCCTAAGCATGGGTAAAACCATGGGCCGACATCCCATACCTGTTACATAAACCCTAAACCCAAAAATCTCACAAAAGGGGGCGAGATCCCGTGATCTCTGCTTCACCTTTATGCTTCACCTTCGACCAGCCTGTCAAAGTCCCCAAAAATGGTCAAACATGACCAACATTTCCACAAAACCTGGTCAAGGGCCAACAAGCCCCCAACACTCACCTGTGACTCGTCCTGAGTCACTCTGATCTAGGTAACTCTGCCTTGACTTGCTACTTCGTCAAATCCTTCTACTCAGTGAACTCTTCAATAAATTTCTCAGTCACAAATCCTTCCAAGTGTTGTTCTATCATGGTGACTACTTGTTCTAGTTGTGTACGTTGTCCTTCAATCTCCTCAAAAAGTCTGCAAGCTTCATCCTACACTGGTTGGAGCCTTTGGGTCACTTCCATAACTTTACTCTAGATGGCATGGACCTATTGTTGAATTATGCATTGTTCCTGTGACCATTTCATCCTCTTGATCAGTGAAAATAGCTTCAATTATGCTTGCACTATTTATTCGTGTTGCTTTGCCTCCTGGAGCTGTGACTTCATTGTCCTTAGTTCAGGGTCCTCTGCAAGGTGCTCATAGGTCTTCGCACTTCAACTACTGATTTGTTTGCATTCCAAGGCCAACGCCTTGATTCTTTCGACTACGCTCCTATCAATTTGCTCTCTCTGATCTCTCACTTCATGTAGAGTGCTTGGCACAACTTGTAGTTCCAGTTCTGCTATTCATCTTGGAGCTGTTGAATGGATTTAGTGAACTTCCCCACCTATATCTTAGTGGTTTCTTGTTCCATATGTGTTAGGCCCGTCACAGAGTGAAGTTCTCTGTTGACTGCTTCTTTTAACTCCCATCTTCTCTGGAAGAAGTTGTTCTTTCTCCTTCTGGATCTGTGCTCTATCCTCTACAAAATTCACCTGGAGGTCATCTTTTTCTTGTTGCGCAACTCGACGTTTATCTATGGATTTCTCCTTTGCTTGCTTCAAGGCCTCTGTGGCTTATTCTTTTTCCTCCTAGACATGACGAAGGCTAGCCTCTATCGAGTTTTCTATTCTGTGTACCTAGGAAGGTTCATCACCTACTTCTATGTATCCTTCTTACAATGGTGTAGTAGGCATTGTGTGGCTCGAATAAATAGCTTGTTGTACCCCTTTGAGCTCCACCTCAATGGGATGAGATTCGCATTCGCCAAGTCATCACGATGCTTGATTTGTTTGTCTATCATAGTTTGGGAGGGCCCAGATCAACGTGCAATCGATGGGGATGATTTCACTCCTCTTGTCGACGAAGCTTGTGCTCCTGTGGACATGACCTTCTCATCCATGAGGCCAATGAGAATATATTTAATGGATTTATCTATTGTGATAAAGTCACCCGACATACATGCTCGAGATCTGATATCTCAGGTCGGTGAACAAATAATCAAGGTAGGAGAATGGATGGTGAGGTCTCAATAAGCATAGTGTTGTAATGGTCATCTCTCTATGGGCTCAAGTAATCACAATTGGAATAAGTGTCCATGGTAATACATTCAATGTGTTAAATAGCTAACATCATAGTAGACTCTTCCAATGGGTAGGAATGCCTCAATCAATGCAATTCCATCCATTATGGCATGGTCCCAAGGGTCCATTGGTGAACATGCCAGCAATAACTATGTTTCTAGATGTTCTAGAGCGTCGTTCTAATGGTCGGGATGCCTCCAACGGTCATTTTGCTCCACTGTGGTGAAGTGCCAATCTATGCTGCTCTTCTATTCTGACGAGGTTCAAGTTTTGCAAGCCTTCCTTCTACGAAGTCCTCTCTGGAACCTCTTACAATTTTTCTAGCTTTTCTTTCCTCTTACTGAGTTTTCTAGCTTTCTTTCCTATGATCTGTGTCTCTGGATTCCTCTTTCATTTCTTTTTCTTATCTCCTCTTGGCATAGTAACTTCGCATTGTTGATGGTATTTCATAGGGTTCGATGGTAATACTTATTCTCTTACTGTTTCCAGAGTAGATTCTCTACTCTCATGTATGGATAATTTCTCTAAGTCTTCTTCTGTTCTTTCAACTTCGACAACTAGGTCTATGGCCCTCAGTTGCTTCAACTTTTCCTCATGTTGTTCTATTAAGCGCACTATTCTCCTAGCCATGAAATCCATTAATTATTGCATTTTTTGTTCTAGAGATTCCTCTTCTTCTTTCCTTCGGATATGATCTCTCTCGATCCAAGTCCTTCCTAACAAAAGTGCAAGGGGGTCGTTTTTTTCAACAAACTTAATGACCTCAAATGCTTCTTCTGTCAATGCTCCATGAGAAATCATAGGTACATGGGTAAGTCTTCCACATAGAGTTATCAAATTTCCTTTAAACATTCTTATTCCTCCCAGTGAAGGAACCATGGAAGGATTTCCTAAGATTTCCCACGTACTTTCAGTCATAATTTTCACCTATTTTTCTGCATCCAATACACAGTCTATGCCAAAGTCTCCTATTCTTTCTTCTATGCACTCTTTCTCTTTTAAGATCTATGATAAACTAGTATCTTTGTGATCATTCAGTGTTTCTTTCATCTGCAATAATATAACTTCTAATTCTTTCTGGTTCTTTAGCATATTGTTAGTCTCTTGGCCTTCCTCATGGTTTTCTTGTCTCATATTCATCTTTTCAACTTTAGAAATTATTCTAGGGTAATCCAAAACTTCATGGCCCACGGCTTTACAAAAAAGACAAATAGGACCTCTACCAGGGAATTCCTTAGAAATATGTCCTAGTATTCTACAACTATAACAAAGTGTCAATCTTCTCTTTCTCTTAAATGATCCCAAACTTTCCTGTATTGTGGACTGGGATCACAGTGATGGACCTGTAAAAAATTATTTCTAGGATCCTGCATCCACTTGTTAGTCCAAAAATTCTTTCTATGCATAGGAATAAGATATCTTTCACTATTTCTATTAGATCTATTCATATCATATCTTCTTTCTTCAAGTTGTGCCCATGTTTTCAGAATATGACCAAATATATTAAACATACCTAGGTCCATTCTTTTGAAGAAAAAAATTCCACTTATATTAGCTTTATCAGAGAACAATGCTTTAAGATCTTACCTCTTTTCTTTATATCACACTTATTTTCTTAGCATGGAGCTTCACAAGTCTAGTAGATTATTGCGCACTACAACAACAAATCTACACACAGAGCTTTCTCTTTTCTTCAGTTCCCAACAATCACATTTTCACATCCTGACAACGGAACCATTTGTTGGCATATGGGCATACCCAGGGTTCAACACTACAAGAATGCACCAAAAAAACCCTAACTATCTGCCCTTTTGACAACACCTACAAAGCAGATGAAGTCTCACCTGAGGTAGAGGTAGGGAGGTTGTAGGACTCAAGTGTATGTAACCTAGCTGGGACATAGATCTATGATTACAATACTTAACAAAGAACTTAGCAGTTAAAATTCATTATCATTTAACCCTTATTCACATCACAGGTAAAACCCTAATTACAAAACAACATAGTATTCAATAATATATAACACACCCAAGCACTTAGCACATAGAAATCGAGAATATATAGCATTTGTACACATTACTAAACACTAATGGACTATATCATATGCATCTAACATACATAAAGATGACAACACTAAGTATAAATCACATCAATCTCACAAAGAAACCATAACCCAGGATATACGTGGTTCACCCCCAGCGTAGGGCTACGTCCAACAACTCTTCTTCTTATTTATTATCTTCCTTCAATGCACAAAGCCACACAACCAAATCCACATAGGAAAAGAGATATGTGCACAACTCGCTAGATCCTCCTTCCCTGAGTTAGGTCACAACACAAATCCTTCTTACACAGTCTGCACACAAGCTTCTTACAATCACTTGCACTTAGCTTTGCAAGTCTTAACACATAGTATGCACAAAGCCTCTAGCTCTGCACTAAGATGATTCTACTAGGTCTCTCCACTTATAACCAACTCTGCATAGGATAGGAGATTTGCACGCACCTTGCTAGATCTTCCTTCCCCAATCTTAGCAAAGAACAAAGCCTTTCTTACAATCACTTGCACTTAGCACAACACCGCACTTAGCACCACATACCTCTTAGATATAATGTATCCCTTACATCACCTAGATATCTATTTATACATTACAAAAGGGCGTAAGCATGGGTAAACCCATGGTCCAATATCCCATACCCATTACATAAAACCTAAACCCAAAAATCTCACAAAAGGGGGCGACATCTCGCGATCTCCGCTTCACCTGGCGCTTTGTCTTTGACCATCCTGTCGAAGTCCCTAGAAATGGTCAAACATGACCAACGTTTCCACAAAACCTAGTCAAGGGCCAACAATATTTACATAAAGAACTATCAATCTGATGTAAGAGAGATATTAGACATTGAGATATTTTTAAGGATGCCTTTGTCATTTTAAGGTAAAAATGACAGGGTGATGGTTGGGGGGCCAACACACGGTGACTCACTAGGAGAATTGATCTTCTCTGCACTCATTCAAAACATCATACCATGAGTACTAAGATACCAAGCTATTAGATTTTCAAGTTCCTTCAAGAAATTTTTTCATCTCGTCTATATTGCATTGGTTTCATCCCTGTAAACATATAATGATTGGTGTTACCATGATTCATGAGGTAATAATGTTCGTTTAAGGAATTGAGATCTGAAATATGGTTTCATTAGTGATTCATGAGATTTTAAAAGTAGGACTTCAATACCACAGGCATGGCCACTGCTGCCGCTAGGTGTTAATAGCCTTGACAGGGTTACCTTTTACCCTATTTGGATGCTTTTATCCTATCTAATAGTTGATGACACATGGTGGATCAATCCTGGAGTTATTGATTTTAATTCTTTTGGAAATTAGGGACTAACTGAAAGTCACCTCTTTGGCTTAGTAACCATTCAACAACAATGTCATCCACATAGGTCCAGGAAGCTGAGAAAGTTGGCTCATGATGAGACCTTTTGTCGTTCAGTTGGGGAAGTTGAAGCCCACTACCTTGGCTTGGTGAAAAGAACTAGTAATGTCACTTCTATATAATTTCAATGGTCATGATGGACCATCTCGTAATGAGACCTTCCAACCCTCGGTTAGAAACTTGTGCCATTTTAATTTAAGGACACAAGTGATCCAATCATGGAATTTAATTCAATTTTCAAGCAAGAGTTTATACAAGAGATGGGGAAGCATATCCAAGAAATTCCTTAGGAACGAGGGATGGCGTAAAAAGTATTAAGATTATCATGATTGTCAATCATTAAACCAATTTTTAGAAACAATACTTTACAGGGATAAGGTAAAGAAACATGGTAACAATCAAATTTGAAATTTTAACCATCATAGCTAAGATATGTTTTGTTTTAAGACTAGATTTGAACTATCTTAGGCTTGGAAATCAACATGTGATGCAATTTTTTAAAACAAAATCTCCTCATGATGATCAGTCTTGGAAAATGGAGCAAAGTGTTAGAAAGATATCCAAACAAAGCAAAAGAAAGAACTTACTCAAAGAAAAAGGAAAGAGCATACCACACACTTTGTATTTACAAACTAACTTGACCATAATAAACAAACAAAAACTTGTAGGATCTCAATGAAAATCACAAAAAGGAAGAACTAAATCATTTACATTTTTGTGTACACAAAAATTATTTCCCTAAGATAGTGATGCACGAGATGTTATTTTGACCAAGCTTGTTATTAAAAAGTTGAGGAAACTAAAAGGAAAACGAAAAATCTTTAATCAAGATAAGTGAAATTATGTGGAGTGGTAATTTGTGCTTATCATGGTAAGACTAATGTGAATTTGAAAATCAGTTATTTTATCTCTTTATTCATGCGTTTAAAATTTTCATGTAATCATTGCAACATGCTGCCAAGTTTTGAAAAATAAACTTTTAAGCAAGACATATACTAAAAGAAAGGAATAGAAAAAAGACTTCCCTGACAACATTCATATGATGGTTCTCTTTGTGTACCCACGTGTCTCCACAACTTCATTATTTAAAAGAAAATGTGAAAATAAAACCAAAGGGAACCTACTCCTAAACCTACTTTCAACAACAAATCAAAATACTAAGTGTAGTCATATTTCTAGTGCAACCATCAAAGTAACTCGAGTTCTACAATGTAAACAAAGTTGAACATCAGTAACGAGAATGATAGTGCATCGAAGTAAGACACAAATACATGATACTTACCTTTATAATCATCATTCAAAAACAAAGCAAGCATGGCCTTACCATTCCCTTGAACACCTTCGATGTATAAATCCTCTAGCCAGTCTACAATTTTGTCACGATATGGATCACTAAAGCATGGAATAATGTGACTAAGTCCATAAAAATTGCCAAAATTATGGTGACTTGACATAACAATCGGCCAAGACCAAAGTGCCCCATTCTCCTAACATTTTTTTGTTTACCTATGAATTTCTTCGTCTGGAGGATATGAAAAGAATGTGTTAAGTTTACCTCCTTGATATTTATTCACAAATAAGGTGAAGACAACCTTACCATTCTCTTGAAACTTTTTGAGATATGAATACTCCAACCAATATCTGATCTTATCATAGTATATGAAATTACCAACATGGGATTGTTCGAAAGAATTCACAGATGACAAAGATTCCTAATGAGAATAATGTACTAGATTAGCATGGAAAGAATCTTTTAAGAGGATTTTTATGTTATTGGTAGGAACAAGATAGCGAGAACTTATCGTGATTTTTGATCGAAAAAGAAGTGTCCCATTCTCTTGAAACTTTTCATTGAGCTCGAATACTTTAGGATTAACTATTTGAGGTGAACCGGATCAACCAATTTTTTTGAACAATCATTAATAGTAATAGTATTTGGTTGATTATACTTTTCAACCTCAAACAATTGATCATGGTAAAAATTAGATCCTCCCTTGAGAACAATTTTTGATGAATCAATGGAAGACACAATTTGAGACACTTTTAATTCATTCTTCAATTCCCCCACAGATAGATGATTAGAATGAATAATATGATCATGAGTGGAATTTTTCTCTTATTTATCTTCTGTGAAAAAATAACCATTAATTTGTACCTAATTATATAGTGGAGAATTCATTCCAAAGTGATCTCGAACACATGATTGCATAACATGATGATAAAAAATATCAGGGTACAAGGAATGATATGTAGAATGATTGAGGATATGGAACACATATCTTGAAATGATAGGAATATGTGTTTTGAATTGTAGTTTTGTTCCCTCTCCTTGTATAAACTGATCAACCCCCATCATATGCCCTTTTAAAGAACACGGAATGTTTTCCAAGACCAAATCATGTTTATCATAAAAGCTTGAATGTGAGATAAAATTAATAGACTTAGATGATTCAATGCCAATTAGACTAATTATGTCATCTCCCACTAATTGATCTTGAATCTATTCAAATGAGTGAGGGGAAGTTTTATTGACAACAAGATTACCAACTTCACATTCCATCTCTTTTACTTAAAAAAAAATTATAATATCTTGGAGAGTTGGACCATTCTCTCCTTTTAAATTCAAGGTTCCTTCCTCAATACAAGAAGACATTATTGACAAAGAAATATTAGAAGTGGAAATTACATCATGTAAAATGTCATGTTGCTACTGATATGCCAAAATGAAGGAAGTTGAAAAGCAATGTGGTGCTTTAATGACTTGAAGATCACCATGAACTTTTAAACCATCCTCAGATTGAGTATTAGTGCTCAATTCAGATTGGTTAACGATTAATCAATCTTTCTTGACTGAGAGAGAAATGAGATATTGAAACCATTCATCAATAAGAGGCATTTCTTTCTGATCGAATCTAGTACAGACATGTATGATCCTAATTGCAAAATCCTCGAATGATTCATCATTTTATTTACTTAAGAAACTTACTTATTCACCTAATTAATCATAATTATAATTGTTAAAATATGATAAAAAAAATCAATTACAAACTCATACCAAGAATAAATGGAATTATCTCAAAAGAATTCAAACCAAATTTTAACACGACCTCGAAAAGTGAAAGAAAACAACCTACACGAAATATTGAGATCAATGATCTTATGCTTTAAGTACTTAGAACAAAATCTATAAATATGGTCTTGTGCATATGTGTTCCCTTCACCATCAAAGGTTGGTTCTAACAAGATTTTTGTTGTCTTGTTGGGGATAACTGGTAATGAGAAATTGAAAGCATGTTCCAACATAGTGATTTGGGCAGGAGCCATGAAAAACTAAGAAAATGAAGAAATCGACTCCAAATAGTTAGCTTGTCATATAAAATTTGTTCTAATGCATTTTAATATGACACAGAAGAAGAATTTACAAATATGGAATAATAACGAGATGAGGGATAAAAAAATTAATCATTAAATTTACCTCTTCTCTCCTTCTAGTGCCATTTGTTGACGGGCATATGTGAACACACCATGAACTGTGAGGGAAATCATTGTCCAAAATTTTCTAAATAACCTAATTTGTTTGGGATGACTCACCTTGACAGGTTTTACGGCTCCATTGGCCAATAAAGGGATCTAATATAAACTACAAAATAAAATAACTAATTAATTATATACTGTGTATATATTTACATTCTTTATATACAAAGTATATAAATATATAGATTGCAAGATTTACGAGAAACCTTTGAAACAAAGATTATACAAGAGATCCAAAACTTTCACAGAATGTAAACAAATCTAAGATATACTACAAATCTACTTTTACCTTTGAAACTAAAAGTGAAGAAAACAATGAAAGTAAATGATAATGTTTTGACTTAAATAAGAAAATTATTTAAGTTTAAAAGTGAATCTACTTTCACAAAGAAAATATAAATTAAGTAATAAAAGAAGAAGAACTACTAACCTAAACTGGCCAATATTAAAAGAGGAATTGTGGTTGTTCCTCCCTATATTAAAATGCTCCTCCAACCTTCCTTTTAAGAGAAATCTATAGCAAACAGTTGTATAATTCTAAGACT
>ML782065.1:1163117-1195254 GCA_009831015.1 Picea engelmannii | reverse complement strand
TTTTTAGCCTCTCACGATCATTATCTCTTGTACATGATTGAATTTAATTAAGGTCCAAAATTCTTGATAAAACTTACATTCTCCCTAAGATCAATCTTCATTCGAAAGGAACATTTAAACTATATGAATGCTATGTTTATATTACATGAAAATTCGATATCATTACAACTATTGTCAGATGAACATTTTTAAATAATAGAGTGGGCAATCTAGGGATACTATCACACTTGGTATTCAACAATAATCCATTTTAGTTGAATCAATCATTTTCAAATCACATGATGAGTAATTCATAGGAGCCTTTTTCAAACATAATGAAAGGAGGATACTCTGTAATAAAAACAATTTCACCATTTTTTATCCTTTCTGATGAACTGAGATATGATTATATTAATCGTGTCTTCTCCCATGACCAAAATCATGTGGTTCATGTGAATCCTTGAAGAAAGCATGGGTCATTTGTTTTCACACTCCTTTGTCCTTCAACACATAAGCAACCTTGAAGTTTGTCAACGATTTAAGTGGCAATCTAGTTCACATCATATTCTATTCCTCAAACTTCTAGCTCCGACTACTGAAATGAGGTATTCGCATCTACCCTCATTTGATTATAATGACTTTTCTATGTCATGATTCATGTATGTTCTCGAAGGTCAAGTTAGTCTAGTCCTTTCGTCTTGCTTTTCCCCCCCTAATTGTTACCCTAGTTACAGAGTTCATAGCCCCCGTAGTAAGATTATAACCAAATGGCCCTGCGTTTTTACATACCCATGATAGTATAACATAGTTCAAACTCATGGCAGAACTGAGAGATGATTTTTTGGGATGCATTCTAAGAAAACGGTGACAAATTTGAAAAAACTATTAAAATTACATCTCCAAAATGGGGTCATTTATTGTCTTTCCAGGCCGTTTCTTCAGAAACAAAGCGATTTCAAAGATATGCCTCATTTTCTAAAGAGAATTTTCTCAGAAATTATGTGGCGGTTGATGTAAAGGTTCAATACATTTTTGTGTAAAATCTCCCACCTTTTTTCACAGGTTCCGACGAGTTCTCAGGTATTTGACCTCAGTTTAAAGGATACATTCATCAGTATGAGACCATCATTCATAGACCATATACAGATAGAAGAAAAGTGAAACCCAAGTATCTTTTTATATTACTGTTTTTTTGGCGGGAAGATATGCATCTATAGTTTCTTACCTTGGCCAATAAGATCCATGAACTAGAGAATGATTGTCAAAGATAATTTGGTTAAAGACAAATCCCCTCATAGTGATCACCAACATTGTAAAATAAAGTTAGATATTGGACGTTATGGTGGATTTCAATGCTAGGATGAGAGATATCATTCTTTTGTTCCATGTCTCTAGATGTTTTTGAATCAACTACAGAGATATAATAGTGATTTGAAGAGGGAGAATTAAAAATTAATGAGTAAAAATAATTAAATTATTCTCATGAAAAAAAAAGATAAAAAAATCCTCAAAATACCATTGTTAAAAAAAAATACCAAGGTTAATATTATCATCGATTCTTATTTGCAAGGATCTCTGGGTTCAAATGCTTGATTTGTGGTAATTCAAAGTCAATTTTTTGATTAATAATTTTCTTGTTTTGATTATGTTTGATTTTGTCATTTTTTTAGACAAGATACTGAATCATAGATTTTGTAGCTTGTCTTAATTTAGTTAATATTATTTTAATTTTATTTTCAAGTCTCAAAAGGAACAGAAATATGTCATGTGCACTTCTTGGTTAATGAAGATCATGAAGTATTTTGTTTATAAGTAGGATCTATCTCAAAACAAATTACGATATATTTTGATTGTTATAACAAATGTTTTATAAGTTGTTATAAACACTATTGTTATAAACAATTGTTATAAAACTAGATTAGGATTTGGTTTTAAAATTGTCTATTTTTGAAGATTTACCTCTATCCTGTGGATATGAGAGTTGGTCACTGAAATGTTGAAATACTCAGTTTAATTTCATATTAAACATGGTGAAAATTCTAGGAGATGGACTACTAAATATTTTTTGAGGAATATAGAATTATGCTTTACTTAAGGATTTTTTCCTGTAAGTTAAAGAGTTGTGTTTTCATTATAATGTTGTGATATTATGGTTCATATTCTTTAGGATATTGATTATGAAATGATTAAAATTAGATTTAGTATGTTTTGTCAATACATGATTAATTTCTATCATCTATACATTACTGTTTTCAATCTTTAATAGTCAACGATCCTAGATTGTATAGTTTCAGGTGATTTTATTATCTTGATTCAAATATTGAACAATATTGAATTTTTTCATATACTTTGAGTTTTCACAGATCTATTTTTTCAATAGAAATTTATTTCTTATTGTAAATGGTCACTTATATCTTCACCTAGGATCAGTTGTACAAATGTTTTCCTTTCTGTATTATGAATGGGATATGAATTATCAAGTGAAGTGGATTTCTCCTGGTATGTTCACATTATTAGAATTATAAAATTGTCTGCTATATATTTCTCTTAATAGGCAGGTTGCAGGACAAGTTTAATACATGCAGGCACAACCACAATTTCTCGTTTAATACTAGTCAGTTTTAGTTTAGTAGTTTTTCTTCTTTTATTATTTAATTTATATTTTCTTTATGAAAGTAGATTCACTTTTAAACTTAAATACTTTTATTATATAAGTCATACCATTATCATTTACATTCACTCTTTTCTTCACTTTTAGTTTCAAAGGTAAAAGTAGATTTGTAGTATATCTTAGATTTGTTTAGATTATGCCATAGATTTGGATCTCTTGTATAATCTTTATCTCAAAGGTTTTTCGTAAATCATGCAATCTATATATTTGTATAATCTCTATATAAAGAACGTAAATATGTATAAAATGGATAATTAGTTAGTTTTTTTTATTTTATAGTTTAGATTATATCCTCTTATCAGCCAACAGAGTCGTAAAACCTATTAGGGTGAGGCATCCCAAACGAATTACTTTATTTAGAGAAATTCGAACCAGGATTTACCTCACAGTTGATGGTGTGTTCACATATGCCTGTCAACATATCCATTTTGTCGAAATGATGAATCCAAAATGGCGTTTAGAAGTCATGCAAAAAATGCACTTATGCAGATTCAATCAGATTCGGTAGTAATTACAGATGTCAAAAATAAGGTAGAGGTGTAACAAATGTTGAGCTCTTTTTCATGTATGATGTGTAATATCATCCAAGTAGGCCTCCACTATGGGCTTCAAATCATGGAAGGAAAACATCATGACTCGCTGAAATGTGGCGCCAACGTTTCTAAGGAAAAAATGAATGTTCTTATAACTAAAAGTTCCCTAAGGAAACATGAAAGTTGTATTCTGTTGGTATTTCAGTCTGATTGTAATCTACTTGTAATCCAAAAATACATTGATAAATGAAAATATTTCACTTCCCATGCACTTGTCTAAAATTTGATCGATAAATTGCATTGGGAAGTTGTCTTTCAGACAAGGTGTGTTCAAGTACCGAAAATCCATACATACACAAATCATGCCTTGCTTCTTATCATCTAGAACCAGGTTGGAAAACCATTCCATCAAAGGAACTAGATGTATGAATATGGATTTGAGAAACTTCTCTACCTTGGTTTTGATCGCTACTACCTTTCTAGGATTTACTAGTTGCAACTTTTTTCGAACTGGTTTGACATTCTCAAAATTTTGAATCTCATGTTGAAATATGTGATGATCTATGCCAAGAATATCCTCATGCAACCAATAAAACACATCTCGAAACTCTTTAAATGCATCGTATACTAAAAAATATCATCTTGAGAGCACTCTGCTCCAATGAATATGTTTTCAATCACATCGAGGTTTTTAGAAATGTTAATCGGGATGGTTTCTAATATATTTACCACATTCCCCTCGGTGTATACACCATTCTTGTCAAAGTGGTTTACCATCCAATTGACGCTCCTACTCACTGCTGACTTAAATTCTCCATTTTCCACATGACTAATCTTGGGGAGAAAATATGATCTATGATGCATATCCTCCCATGTTCTTTTGTCTCCAATAATTTTCTCAATGATAGCTTCATTTGAGGGAAAGACAATTTCCACATAGTCTTGGGAATTTGAATAATTTTGAGCCCAAACAGTCTTTGGAAAAATATTATCCTCCTCCATGAATGAAGGAGTTTGATCTAGTTCTTTAATGACTTGTTTAATAACTTACTAGGTGACCTCAACTGCAGACAAAGGTATGACCATCCTGGTGTAAACATGATATTTAATCACATCACATGATGAGGGTAGAATCCACGGATAATATAAATATGATGTTCTAAACTAAGTGACTCTCAAAGTGAAAGAATATGGACTTGAATTTTCATAGCCAACTGTGGTGGCAAGTATATACGAAATCAACGCAAAAAAATAAAAATATCTCATGAGAGAAGGATACATCTTGTAACCAATACTCTCAGTTTTTGACTGAGAGTTTTCGATATAAGAAACTATGAATCCTAGATTAGTCATGACCTTAGAAATTTTGGAAGTCACCTGCTCGATGGTTACTATTCTTCCCTCATGGAGAAAGCATATACAATGAAACACCAATGAAACGAAAACTTTCATGGCATAAGACCAACTCATTCCAAATAACAAATTATAGTTTAGAAGCACATTAACTACTTAAACCTCTACACAAATGGATTTTCCTCCTAACCCAATTGGACAAGAATAAATAATACAATCGGGTCAGAATGATCATCCATTGAAATTTGTCCATAGAGTCTGGGAAGGGGTAAGATTTGGAGAACTAATATCATTCCAAGAAGATAAGGGAATTACACATGTCGAATCCCATTCATTAATGATGGTCCTTTTAATATGAAGATTATTATAAATGACACTAATCTAGAAGGAAACATGATAGGGAAGATGAGGCTTGACATCAATGGAATAAAACTTCATCACGAGCTAACTAGAAGAATCAAGAAATTCTATTGTAGACAACAACGTGGTGCATTGCATGGGGTAACTTTGGAGTAATTGAAAAGAAGTCATTGCACATGGTGTTTGAGCCAAGTCTTCGATGATAGAGTAGTTTGGGGAGACTCTCTCATTAGGTTTGTGCATTTTCCATTTATATACCCCCTTAGATATGCATGGTGTTGTCTCTTTCTCAAGTTACTCTATGTGTAGAGGTGCCTAAAACTCTGAAGCATTTTTTCCTTTCTCTATCAACTCTGGGTTATTATAATCATGATTTATAGTCATCAAGTTGATGGTATATATCTTCTTATGACTGAGCATACTCACAACTCCTTGGTATCCATCTATATGGGGTGCACTTGATGTGCCCCCTTGCTGGTTGAGGTTGGAAGAACCACCCTGCAAGTTCTTCCCTTGTGGGAAAGGGTTGTTCAACACAATGATTTGGTGTTGTTGTTGTTTCAACTTCATATGGCACTAAGATTATTCCATTTGCAGGAACTGATGTGTAACATGATTATCCCCCCAAATATTACAAGGAAACTTCACCTTTATTTTTTCATATTTTCCCCTCTCAACATTCTTATCAGATTTTTTATTATTTCCCCCACCAAATTTCTTTCCCTTTATTTTCTTGTCTATAATATGTTGAGGGACGTTCTTATTCTTTGAGTGCATAGAAAGTACATCTAATGACTCAGTGGTGGGGGTGGTCGAGCCAAGGGAAAAACCAACCACAAATTGTTGGATATCCAAATTTTGCATCTGGTTTATGACCAGATCTAAGACTTTAATTTGAGCGGAACCCAAAATTCCATCGACATGTGGAGATGAATTTGGATTTTCCAACTTGAGAGTAGACCTTGTCACATATGGCATAATCTCATAGAGCATGTCCTATCGATAATAAATGATCTCTAGCTATTGTGCCCTAAAAATCCTTACTCTTCTGAAAATACTCCCAAATTCACAATGTCCTTCGAAACATACAGGGTTAATGATTTCAAGAACCACTCAAGGAGAAACTATGGTGGAACTATGGATTTAATCAAACTCTTCTTTCAAAATGTGTGTATCCTTGTCTTGTTCAAATTTAGCTAACAGTTCTGTACCAACATCATACCAAATAGGGAGTTGGAAGTGGTTAAGGAACACCATGTATAGATCACCAAATGACAGGTATATCATCCTATATAGTTCTATGTACAACTTGGAGTAATCGCCATTGAGAGTGTACTGAGATAGATGCAAGTGAGTCAAGTAATCCTTTAGTGAATTAGACGAAAACCACAAATGGAACATCATCACGTGGTCATGTGGATATTCACAAATTTTTACTTCGAATTTGGGTATGTCCAAAGGTAACTTTTTTCCGACCACAATACAACTGGGATCAGGATGAATGGGGTTATTCATCACCTTGGATAGGTCTGGAAAAAGAAAGATTGCCACAAATGGTAGCCTAGGCTGCAACATGAACCGATTAGCAACCTGAAAAGAGGACCCTATATTGTAGTTGGCACCAGGTTTCCAGAAAGAGTTTCTGGAAGGAACATGGCTTGGGATAAAACTTTGTTGACCCTGGTTGAATGGAGGAAAACCTCCACCCATCTAGTTCCTAAAATGAAAATCGAGGGTTCCCCCAATAGACCTCCATTGCGAAGGAAATACTCATGGAATGGGGTTAAACTGATCGAGGTTTCCTCCTTCCGACATGCCTTGTGTGGGATTTCAATGTCCTTGGATAGGGGAAATCCCCAATGATGTCACTTGCAAGGATAAATGTCCTTGCATGGAAACATATTTACCTTAGAAGGCATTGTTAGAAAAAATAGGACCGTGGAGCAATAAAATAAATCAAATGCGGAAACAAAAAATAGAAGATACACAATACAATAGAGATGCAGATTTACATGGTTCACCCAGTGTGGGCTACGTCCACCAAAGAAATTTCCAAGTCCTTAATTTATTATTATCCAACATATGAAGGGATATAACCTACAACAAACCTGCTGTAACTTCCTCTTATTTCTCTCATAGTCTCTCATCTTAGAATACAATATTCACTATGTTGCATAGTTGCAATACATTTCCCTCATAACAGAGGGTTGCCTTCTAGGGAAAAAAAAACTAACATAATTTCTACCATTAGATTTGTGACCTTATAATGAATGGTCCAGATTTACAATGAAATTACAATATACATTTACAAGGCAATTTTTCCTTCGGGGGCTTAGCACCCGAACACCCGCCAGGGGCCCACTTTCCCCCAGACCCCATAGAGGGGGTAACCCCCCTCTGCATTCCCCCACGTGGAAGAGTGTACATACTTCTGGGGTGTAAATACTTCATAGGGTATAAACACGACTGACAAAAAAAGACCTCTAAATTAGGAAGATAACCAGGCTCCATAACCAACAATGTCCCACTTGGAGACTGACCTCAACAATTCCACCACTGCTATATATGATGGATTCTGAACCTTCTTAGACTTAGAGAATTTCTCATCTTCATCTTCATTCTTGAATACCAATTGAAACTTAGTAGGAACTCAGTTTCTCCTTATTTACACCCTTTGTTAACATATCTATAGGATTCTGGCTAGTGTATATCTTTTTCAACTTCAAATGTCCATCTTCCAAGGTGGATCGTATGAAGTGGTACCTCAACTGTATATAATTAGTCTTCAAATGGAAGGCTGAGTTATTTGAAAGATGAATGGTACTCTCACTATCACAGTACAACCTGTTATTCTCTTGCTTCTTTCCCAATTCCTCCATAAACCTCTGTAACCAAATCATCTCTTTACTAGCCTCTGTAAAAGAAACATACTCTGCCTCTATTGTTGAAAGTGAAACAACCTTTTGCAATTTTGAAATCCAACTTACTGATGTTCTACCTATAGTAAAAAAATACCATGTGGTGCTCCTCCTGTTGTCGTTATCACCTACCATATATGAATCAACATATCCCTATAGAAAAGTGTCTAAGCCTCCAAAAAAAAATGCATGAGTAGCAATACCTCTCAAATACCTAAGACTCCACTTTAATTCCTCCCAATATTCTTTACCTGGATTTTTCATATACCTTCTCACAACTCACACAACATGTGAAATATATGGTCTTGTGCAAACAATTGCATACATCAAGCTACCAACTGCTGATGAATAAGGGACCATGGACATGTCTTGGGGAAAATTTCCTTAGTTAATTTGAAATGGATGGATAAAGGCATACTAATTGGTTTTGCATTCTTCATTCTGAACCTCTCCAACACCTTCTTTATGTACTCACCCTGACACAATGTCAATTTGTGATTTTTCCTGTCTCTGGTTATTTTCATACCAAGGATTTTCTTTGCAGCACCCAAATATTTCATCGCAAATGAATGAGAATTTTTTTCTTGAGCACATTTATATCATGCATATTAGACCTTGCAACAAGAATGTCATCTACATACAATAGAAATATAATATAGCTTCCATTTTCTATCTTTTTGAAATAAACACAATGATCAAAATGACATCTACTATAACCTTGTTCTATCATAAACCTGTCAAACTTCAAATACCACTGCCTTGGAGATTGCTTTAGGCCATACAATCTCTTATTCAACCTGTATACCAAATTCTCCTTCCCTTTGGCCTCATACCCCTGTGGCTTCTACATATAAATCTCTTCCTCCAAATCCCCATGGAGAAAATTTGTTTTAACATCTAATCATTCAAGATGCAAATATGCTACTGCCACAAGACTTAAAACAGTCCTAATTGAAGTCATTTTAACAATAGGAGAAAATATTTCATCAAAATCTATACCTTTATTTTGTGCAAACCCCTTTACAACAGGTCTAGCCTTGTACCACTTTATTCCTCCATCTTCTTCCTTCAACTTGTAAACCCATTTATTCTGCAATGCTCTTTTTCCTGTAGGAAACTAAGACAAGTCCCAAGTATGGTTATTTACCAAGGAATTCATTTCCTCTTTCATGGTTTGCTCCCAATTCTTTTTGGTTTCTACCTACATTGCCTCTTCATAACATTTTGGTTCACCAGAATCAATCAACAATAAATAATACAATGAAAGAGAGTATCGTCCAGGGGGAATACTTAACCTGGTATATTTTATAACAACACTTGAAGGTGTTTGAGGTACCTGTTTCTCCTGTTGTTAAACATTTTTATTTTCTTTTTCCTTTGGAATTTCTTTTTCAGTGATCTCATCCAACACTGTGTATTCTTGTTTTTATTTTTCCTGTTTCTTTCCTTGTAATTGATCTATGTACATGACCTTCTCATTGAATATGACATCTCTACTCCTAATGATCTTTTTATTTTCATAATCCCATAAGCGATAACCAAAATCATTAACATCGTATCCAACAAAGTTACACTTCTTGGATTTTACCTCAAGCTTTGTTCTATTTTCTTTATCAATAAGGACAAATGCTTCACAACCGAAAGTTTTCAAAAAAGAATAGTTTACCTTTTTTCCTGTCCATTCCTCCTCTAGAATTATACCATCTAAAGATCTTGAAGGTCATATGTTTATTAAGTAAACAACAATATCTACATCATCTTCCCAGAACTATAAGGGAAAACCAACATGTAATCTCATACTCCTTGCATGCTCCATGATTCTCCTGTTCATCCTTTCTGACACACCATTTTCTTGTGGTGTTCTTGGAACTATATTCTCTCTATGCATCCCATGGTATGAACAATAACCATCAAAATCCTTGCTGCAATATTCACCTCCATTATTTTATCTTTGACACTTCAAACTTTTTCTTGTCTCATTCTCAACCAAAGCTTTCCATTTTTTAAAAGTATCAAAAACATCATATTTTTGTCAAATGCAATAAACCCAAGTTTTTCTAGTTGCATCATCAATAAAAGTAACATAATAATGAGAGCCACCAAGAGATGATACCTGAGTTGGTCCCCATACATTTGTATTCATAATCTCTAACCATTCATTCTTTTTTTCTTTTCCAACTCTAAGAAATCTAACTCTCTTCTATTTTCCATAAACATAATGCTCACATAAGTCCAAATCAGTTTGTTTAAGACTTGGAAACAAATTTCTTTTGTGAAGTATCTGCATTCCTTTATCACTCATGTGTCCCAGCCTATGATGCCATAGTGTTGTATCCACTCTTGTAGAAGCTAAAGAGATAGAAGATTCAGTATTACCAGTACATAAATACAATGTACCTACCTTCTTTCCTTTTGCTATCACCAATGATCCTTTGATGACCTTCCAAATCTTATCTGTAGATATGGATATACAACCTTCACTTTCCAAAATCCCCCTTGAAATTAGATTTTTCCTTGAATATGGAACATGTCTTACCTCTTTCAACAACCATTGGTTTCCATTGTGTTGCTTTATTTTTACCTTTCCCATTCCAACAATTTTGCATGGTGCATCATCACCCAAATGAACTTGTCCAAAATCACCTTGAACATAATATATAAAATGTTTCCTATGGGGTGTGTCATGAAATGAATCCCCTGAATCTAGTACCCAAGACTCAAAAATATTATCTACAGAAAGAAACAAAGCATATTGTAACACATCACCTGTTACATTTTCTTCCTGATTTCTCTCTTGTTGTCCATCTCTTTATTTCTTTGGAGCTCTGCAGTCTTTCTTTAGATGTCCTTTCTTCCCACAATTACAACACTCTATCTTTCCAAGTCTATATTTGGATCTTCCCTTCTTAGAATTACCTCGGTTTCCTGGGCCCTTTCCTCTATCCTTTTTTCTTCCCCTGTTCTCCATGTTCAACGCATTACCCGATGTCTCACCTATGCTTTTCTGTCGCATTTCCTCGATAAGGATAACACCAAAAACATCATCAAATTTTAAAGTATTTGACCCAGAGATAGAGTTACTTACAACCATGACCAAGCCATTCTAGCTTTCTGGCAACGAACACAAGATTAGAAGATCCTTGACTTCGTCATCAAAGTCCACTTTTACATAACTTAGTTGATTAGTAACCATATTAAAATCATTTAAATGATCTCCAATAGACCCACTTTATGACATATTTATATTAAATAATCTCTTCATTAGAAATAACTTATTGGACACCGAGGGTTTTTCATACAATTTAGCCAAATGCATCCATCAAATCCTTCGTTGTATTTTCTTTTGAAATATTGAAAGCCACCAACGCTATCGGTCTCAATCGTATCGTTCCTAAATCCTTTCTGTCAAGAATATCCCATTCTTCATCCTTCATGGTCATCGACTTCTTTGCTACTCCACCCAATGGTAGGAATATATCCTTCTGATATAAATAATCTTCCATCTGCATCTTCCATAATTGGTAGTTTTGGCCATTAAATTTCTCAACCCTAAACTTTCCATCTTTCATCATTTCTCCCATTCGAACTAGGAACCCTCCTTTCTTGCGAGTTACCTTTCGCTCTGATACTAGTTGTTAGAAAAAGTAGGACAGTGGAGCAATAAAATAAAACAAATACAAAAAAATAACATAGAAGATACACAATACAATAGAGACACACATTTACGTGGTTCACCCAATGTGGGCTACGTCCACCAAAGAAATTGTCAGGTCCTTCCATTATTATTATCCAGTATATGAAGGGATACAACCTACAACAAACTCGTTGTAACTTCATTTTCTTTCTATCACAGTATCTCGTCTTAGACTACAATATTCTCTATGTTTCATAGCTGCAATACATTTCCCTCATAACATAGGGTTTCCTTATAGGGAAAAAAACCCTAACATAATTTCTATCGTTAGATCTGCGACCTTATAACGAATGGTCCAGATTTACAATGAAATTACAATATACATTTATAAGGAAAATTTTCCTTTGGGGGCTTTTCCCCCAAACCCTTAGACCCCATAGAGGGGGTAACCCCCCTCTACACTCCCCCGCATGGAAGAGTGTAAATACTTCTCAGGTGTAAATACTGCATGGGGTATAAACACTGTTGAAAACAAAATACCTCTGAATCAGGAAGATAATCAGGCTCCACAACCAACAGGCCTTGCCCCCTATCGAAACTATAAACGAGGTGAAAGGGTTACTCCCAAACTGACCATATACTATGAACGAGGTCGAAGTGGATGGTATACTAGATGACTGAGATCCTCTACCCATAGAAGCTCCCCAACCCCAGGTAGGGTTAGGGATATAAGGAGGGAAATCCCCACTCCCGATGAATGTGGAGGACAAAGGAATATGACCTCTACCCCAAGGAAATTCATGATAAGGAGCCAAAATTCCCCCTGAACCAACACTGGGTGCATGGGACATTGACTGAGAATCATCCAACACATTTAACATGTCTATCGGTGACATACCATACGAAAAATAATTTGTTGTCGATGATAGAGATACAATTGCACTCATAGATTAAGTGGGACCAACAACCAACGAAGGAAATTTGTTGGTCAAAGGGACGATATTTGACTGATTGACACTATTCGTTTTACTAGAAACACCTGGAGGAAATATAGATCCAGTGACAATCATTGAGGTGGGGGTTGTAAGGGATTCCAACCCAAACACTGGTGTAGTTTCATCCATAGAGACCTAGTAAAAAGGGATGCTATCGATAAGTTACAATCTCAGAGGTGGAAATTGTACTACAGGGAATAGATAAGTCCTAGGTAATGGAGGATTGAGATGTGGAGAGAATTATTTTGATCCAATATCCTCAAAAATTACTTCCTCGGGTTCCAAAGCATGAACTTATGTAGGTTTCTATTCTATGATATTGACCTGACGAGTCGATAAAAAAGTGTCGGACATATCAAGTTGACACTTTAAAGGAGGCAGAGGAGAATTATTTATAACTTCTTCTTCAGGAGGAAGGCCTTGACTTATCCTTGATCTATGAGGTGTTTGGTCAACCACTTTAAGGTGTTAACTCTCTGTGGGACCATGCTACATGCCACCTTATGAAATTCTACTATCATTGATTACACCACTAGAAAAATCCTATATGGAAATAATAGACACAAATAATCCTTGCCAATACTTCGAATCAGGTGGATTAGGTCCTGAGACCAAAATAATTACAAGGTAGGGTAAAGGCCTTCAATATGGAGATGTGGGTTGATTAAGTCTCATGGACCAATGAATGAAGGAATGAGAAGCGATTATCCCGACCTCCACTAACCATCCTTATCTGGTGCAAGTACCCATGCTTTGCGGGGCACCCTCTAGTAGTATTGAAAAGTGTGATGCAAAATCCACCCCAAGTACCACGACAAACCCTAGTATTCACCTTATAATATACCTAGGAATGGCCACTAAGGTCACAAACTCACATTTAACGTCTCGGGGATACATTTGATAGTCAGGATTGAACATATGAGAAGGGTAGATAAGCTCGAAGGCTTGAAAGCACCACCTCTCATGGAGGTATGGGTAATAACAAAACCCCCAATATAATATATTTCTGATATGCTTAGTTAAGCTCCAGAGGGGTCTCTCCTCAACTCTGCTTCACATGATCTTGTGTTTATCTCTTGTTTTAGAGGATGCTCTCATCTATACTTATATGATGGTTGGATTTAGGCTCTCCCTAACTTAGACTCCTACATTTGTTTTGTGGCCCTGGACAAATTTACTCTCCACCCTAAACCAAGGTCCTATCCTAAACTTGTTCGTGTACCCTATAAAAGTGAAGATATGTAATAAAGTTTTAATTAATCGTTCATTTTAAGGGTTATTTTAACTCAAAAAAAGGCACAGATGAAACTTGAATGATGTTTATGACAGAATCCAAAATAAAATCACTTAAGAGAACAATGCAGTGTGTGGTTTCTTCAAATAAAAAAGGTGTGCAACAATGCTTAAAATGAAACTCTTTTATTTTTAATAATGAAAACAAAATATGTTTTGGATGCAATATTTAAAACAACTCATAATGCTACCTAGAATATTCTTTTGAAGGAAAAATGCAAAACAAAAATGTAAAGCTTTGCAAACAAAGGTTATTTTCTTTGAAAAGGGATACTACTATCAAAGCAAACTAAAATGCATGACAACTTGAATTCTAGTTAACTAAATATTTTCTTTCAATAATCAAGGGAAAGGGTTCAAGAAAACAAGAAACTTGGAAAACAAGTATATTTTTTGTCTTTTCCTCTAAAAGAAATGAAATGAAAAACAAATGAAATTTTCTTTTTCTTTTGTAAACAAGGAGAGGAAAGTATAAAGAAAGAAAGAAATGAACCCATATTGAATGAAAACTCAACAAGAATGGACATGTAACCTAGGAAAAAATGACTGACCTCTCAATCAACCCAAAAAATGTTATAAGCAAGAACTAACTTCAACCAAATCAAAACATTTTTTTTATGTGATTAACAAGTTTTTAAAGACTTCAAAAATCACAAAGCAACAAGAAAGACACCTAGGAGTCTCAAACAAAACTGGAGAACCAACCAAAACTTCCAGACTGTGAGAGAGATTTTTCAAAAAACCTCAATTTTACACAAGTTTGTGACTATGTATACTAAGGATCACAGATATCCGTGGGTCATACAAATGAAAAATACAGATGTATGTGGGATAAATAAGGAAAAGCCACAAAAGTTATGAAAAATTAAAGCCACTCCAGAAGGGGGGATTCCAAAAAATTTTACAAATTTTTTTAAGAGGATAAATCTTTACAAAAGAAATATGGAAAACATAGAAAATCATAAAAATAAAGAGAAAACAAGAAACCCTAAAAATTGACCCAAACTAGGAGAGTCCCTAGTATGGTTGCCAATTCTGATTAAGGGATTTTTTCCTTGTGACCTTGGGTGAAGTCATAGTAAATAAGGAAAAAATTCAGAATATAGAACCTACCCTCATGTATATCAAAGAGTATAATAAATAACTACATTTTACAAGGAGAGAGAGAGAGAGAAAGGAAGAAGGAGAGGCCTCACACCTTGAATCCTTCATTCGATGTCAATCCCTGCTCTCATTTATTGAAGTGCTCATGATCTTTGTTGGAACTAGCCTACAATAGGAAATAAAGAACATGCTGCTACAAGGTAGTTATACATTCAAATATCATATATCATGTGCATAGATTCAAATACATATGAAAGACATTCACATATAACATTACAATGAACCAATAAACACACAAAAGAAGGGAAATATAATTTTTCGATTGACAAGAATGTGTGAAAGGTACTTACAACTTGATTCAACCTTCAGTACTAGTTCAGAGCCAAATTCCTTGGGTTCCTCCAAATAACTTCAAGAATCAACTCAAGCAACGAGGCTCTTCCTTGGATAACTTAACAGGGATAGGAACACACCTTGTAGTGATATAGATAAAGGAAGGAACACTGGAAAAGAAGTTTCTAGGTATGGGATGCTACTAAGAGAATGAAGGGATTAAGGAAGATTGCTAAAATTTTCTAGCATGATATTGCACCTTAGTTTTTCCTCCTCATCTATTCTCCAAATGGTGCATTTATATGATCCTTGAGAAGTTTAAGAGGGTGATTTATGTTTGATACAGGATTAGGGAGGTTGGGAAACGAGACCAACAAAAATCCATGCATGAAAAAGTGCAAGCTAGAAAGGCATGAATGTCCACATGTTTTAGAAAGGAAACCCATGGACATAAGAAAAAGTCAAGCTTTTTAGGTGAATTTGATGAGGGAAGTTGGTATTTTTATTAGAAACTATGGGAAGAGTTGGTTCATGTCACAAATGCATTGGTGCGGCAATTTGTGTTCTAACAATAATGAATCACAAGACAATATAAGGCATGGAAAGGAAAGAAAATGGAAGGGAAGAAAATGTAATACAAGGAAGTGAAATGTGTTTCATGGCATGGCATGACAAGGCAAGGCATGACATGGAAAGGCAAGGCAAGGAATGACATGAAATTCTAAGGAAAGGTATGCCATGTCATGACATATCAAAGTAAGGAAAGGCAAGGAAATGCAAGGCATGGCATGATAAGGGAGGTCATGACATGGAAGAGAGAGGCATGAAAAAGAAAGACATGGCATGACATGGAATGGAAAGGAAAGTCATGTCATGGAACGAAAATATATGGCATGGAAAGGAAAGGAAAGACAAGCAAGGAAAGGAAATGCAAGGTAATGCAAGGCAATGCAAGGCAATGCAATTCTAGGCATGTCATGGCATTGCATGACAAGGAAACACATGGCATCGAAAGGAAAGACATGGAATAAAGAGTCAAGGCAAGGTAGGTAAATGAAAGGAAAGGCAGGTAAATGGAATGCAGGGAAATGCTATACATAACAAGGAAAAGCAAGGCATGGTAAGGAATGGCACGGGAAGGTGTAGGTCTAGGAATGGAAAGGAAAGTTAAGGAAATGATAGGCATGGCAAGGCAAGGAAAGGAAAGGCATGACAAGGAAAGGAATGGAATTTCAAGCCAAGGAAAGGAAAGGAAAGGAATGTCATGGCAAGGAAATACATGGAATGGAAAGTCAAGGAAAGGGATGATATGGAAAGACAACTAAAGGCAAGGAAAGGTAAGGCAAGGAAAGGAAAGGCAAAGGAAAGGAAAGGGTAGGAAAGTGATGTAGGAGCATCACCATAAAAGACAAAGAGGGCAAGTGTGGAGGCATAATTCGACACCTCAATGCACCAAAATTTGAATTCGACATTAAACAGAAGCAGAGTGGGTTGTTGATATATTTTGGAAATATCGTTTTTAAAATACGTTCTTTGTAAAATTGGGTCCCTGCCTGAAAATTGGAGGATGTTGTTACATATATGGAGTGTCATCTCTTATATATTAGTAACTCACATTTATTGTAATAGGACTAAGTAGGTAAATGCTAAAACGACGATGGGATAGAATTCAGATAAGATGAAGAAGAGATCGAGAAGCCACTCCTTAGATAAGTTTTATGTATTGTGTTGTAAGAAAGGATAGAGTATGAGAAGTTAGATGTAGCGATTAGACATAGAGAGTCTGAAGACAATGAAGAACTGTGTAACTTGTGTAAATACTTCATGAATGAATAGAACGGACATAAATTGATCCAAATTCTTGGACAGTTCTCATTTCGGTGTGTATTTGAATGAATGATATGTTCTCTGTGTGTTTATTTCATTTTTATTATGTATGTTGTTCATAGTGGAGTATATGGAATTATGAAGTATTAGATACGTTTCAATTGTTTCACTTCTGAGAGCTCAGATGCAAGGAGTCCATATTGTCTGCAAGGTGTGCATTGACAGAGTCTAGATTTGACTCAGAGAAGCTTAGGAGGGATAAAGAAAATATTACACCAAGTGTTGCAAAGAGTGCACAGGTTCAAGAATAGACTAAGTGTCAAGAGGCCAGGACTGTGAAGTGCAAGGAGTGCGTAGTAAGATTTATTTTGAAGAAATCTCTAATTATGAACTTTGTTAAAGATTCTAGGATCACAAGGAGTGTGTCGGAGGTCGAAATCCTCAGAGGAATAAATATAAGAAGAGATAATGACAAAGATTCAACAGAAAGGGATAAATTTGTTGAGGGTTGTGAATTGAAGGTGGAGATCCCTTGGGAGGAAGTCGGGGTAACTGACAGATAGTCAGATCTCGAGAAGGTGCGAGGAGGTTAAACCTTGAAGTCCTTCATACTTTGCGTATTCGACATTTTTTATTTGTGATGGAGTGAAAACTTCGGAATCTATGAAGCCAGAATTCCATGTGGACCGTATATCTAGAGGAGGGTACATGGCAGTAGATCGGAGAGTCCAGGACATAAGAGATCCAGAAGATTTGCAAGAATAAGAGTGAAAAGTTCACGAATTCATGAAGAACGAAGTAGATCTGGACAGTTATATCGGGAAGGACATGCGGCAGGAATTGATGTACTTTGGGAGAAGAGAAATATGGAGGAAAATGAGAGGAGTGAAGCCAAAAATCCCAATACTGAGCTGCCAATGTAAATCATGGCCATCGATTTGAGAGGGACATACATTAGCAGATCATAGAATATGAAATTGTGTATTCCAGAGGAAAGGAAAGGACGTGTGGCGAGTGGAGATTCACTCTAGAGAAAAGTACTTTGGAGGAAAGTGAGGAGTGAAGGCATGAGAACTCCCAAAGGCCAGAGAACCAGAGTTCATCAAATCCTTCCATTGGAACAAGACACATGGCGAGAGATCTGTTACTTCGGAGGATTAATACTATGTGAGAAAGAACATAGAGGAGCATTGATGATAAGTCATCTAAATCCGGAGTCTCGAAGTAGATCAAAATCGTCGATCAAGAAGAGCAAGTGGTGCTTGATCTGTAAGTCTGGGATAAGCAATCTTTACAATTTATTACTAGGCAAGACAATTTTAATTAGAGGCATGCTAAGTGGGTAGAATTCATGCATGATTTTACTTTTGTCATTAAACATATTTCTGGAAGTGCTAACAAAGTCGCATATGCTTTGAGTAGGAGGAGTTTGATTATACAAGAATTCCAAGTGAAGACCTTAGGGTTTGAACACCTTAAGGAAATGTACCAAGAAGATCCAGATTTTAAGAAGGCTAGTGAGGCATGTAAGAACCCTTTGTTGGGGGACATAAGTTTGTGGATATAATATTTAATCCAGAATGGATTATTGTTTAAGGGAAGCCAGCTGTGCATACCAAGATGCTCGATGAGAGATAATCTGCTAAAAAAAAAACATAGTGGAGGTCTAGCCAGACATTTCGGCCATGAAAAGACGTTTTCATAGATGAACAGTTCGTACTATTGGCCAGGTATGAGCGAAAACGTGAAGAAATTCATAGACAGATGAAATATTTTCTAGCATGCAAAAGGAAATAAGTAGAACACTAGTTTGTACCATCCATTGCCCATTCCAGAAAGGCCTTGGGGTGCAATTAGTATGGATTTTGTATTGGGATTACCTAGAACCCAAAAAGTGATTGATTCCATATTTTTTGTGGTACACAAATTTTCCAAGATGACACATTTCATACCATGTCATAATACAGGCGATGCTACACACATAGCCAATTTATTTTTCAGGGAAGTTGTGAGACTACATGGATTTCCCAGAAGCACAGTCTTAGACAGAGACACAAAGTTTGTAAGACACTTTTGGAGAACTCTATGGAAGAGGTTGGGGAAAAAAATGTCATTTAGTTCAAAATATCACCCTTAAACGGATGGACAGATTGAAGTGGTGAACAAAAGTCTAGGAAATTTACTAGGTATTTTAGTCACTGAGCAGGGCTGTTAGTGGGATCAGATTTTGGCACAGGCCAAATTTTCATTTAAAAATTTAGTAAATAGGAGCACTGGAAAAGGTCCATTCGAGATAGTGTATGGAATATAGCCAAGAGGGATTTCATAATTGAGATATTTGAAGCAATATGAGTTCAAGAGAACTAGAGCATAAGATTTTGCTACAGAGATGCAGAGACTTAATGATCGAGGAAGAGAGTAGCTACAGGACAATAATCAAAAGTACAAGAACAAAATTGATTAGAAAAGAAGAGAAGTTCAATTTGAAATTCAAGATGAATTTTTAGCTCATTTGAGAAAGGAAAGGTTTCCAAGGGGAACATATAACAAGTTGAAGATGAAGAATATAGGACCATGAAACATCCTCAAAACATTTGTACCCAATTCTTATGAGATTCAGTTGCCAGACAATGTTGGGATATCACCGATATTCAATCTTGCAGGCCTGTATCCTTACAGGGGATATGATGTAGGAAAACTAGTGTTGGTTGTGGAGCCTGATTATCTTCCCGATTCAAAGGTCTTTTACTTTTAGTCATGTTTATACCCATGAAGTATTTACACCCCAAAAGTATGTACACTCTTCTACGTGGGGGAGTGCAGAGGGGGGTACCCCCTCTGCGGGGTCCTGGGGGGATATCCCCTAGGCTAGGGGGTGTGGGGGAAAGCGAGCCCCTAGCGGGGGTACAAGGGTGAATCCCTTGAAGGAAAAGTTGCCTTGTAAATGTATATTGTAATTTCATTGTAAATCTGGACCGTTCATTATAAGGTCATAGATCTAACGATAGAGATTATGTTAGGGTTTTTTTCCCTAGAAGACAACTCTCTTTTATGAGGGAAATGTATTGTGGCTATGGTTGATGATGATTATTGTATTCTGAGATAGGAGACTGTGAGAGAAAGAAGAGGAGGTTACAATGAGTTTGTTGTAGGCTGTATCCCTTCATATGATGGATAATAATAAAGGAAGGACCTGGCAATTTCTATGGTGGACATAGCCCACACTAGGTGAGCCACGTAAATCTGTGTCTCTATTGTATTGTGTAGCTTCAATGTTTTGTTTCCGCATTTGTTTTATTTTATTGCTCCACAATCCTGTTTTTCTAACAACTGGTATCAGAGTGAAAGGTAACTCACAGGAAAAGAGGGTTCTTGGTTCGAGTGGGAGAAATGTCGGAAGATGCAAAGTTGAGGATCGAGAAATTTAACGGCCAAAACTACTAGTTATGGAAGATGCAGATGGAATAATTTTTATTTCAGAAGGATCTATTCCTACCATTGGGAGGAATAGAAAAGAAGTTGGTCGCTACGAAGGACGAAGAATGGGAGATTCTTGACAGAATTTTTTTAGGAATGATACGATTAAGATTGGTAGCGTTGGTGGATTTAAATATTTCCAAAGAAAAGACAACGAAGGGTTTGATGGACGCATTGGCCAAATTGTATGAAAAACCCTCAACATCTAATAAGGTATTTCTAATGAAGATATTATTTAATATGAATATGTTGGAAGGTGGGTCTGTTGCAGATCATTTAAATGATTTTAATACAGTTACTAATCAGCTAAGTTTTGTAAAATTGGACTTTGATGATGAGGTCAGGGCTCTTCTAATCTTGTGCTCATTGCCAAAAATATGGAACGTCTTGGTCATGGTTGTAAGTAACTATGTCTTTGGTTCAAATAATCTTGTGTTATCCTTAGTGAGGAAATGCGATGGAAAATCACAGGTGAGACATCAGGAAATGCGTTGAACATGGAGAATAGGGGAAGACAATAGGATAGGGGAAAGGGTTTCGGGAACCGTGGGAATTATAGGAAGGGAAGATCCAAATACAAACTTGAAAAGATAGAGTGTTGGAATTGTGGGAATAAAGGACATCTGAAGAAAGACTACAAAGGAAACAAAGAGATGGACAACAGAAGAGGAATCAGGAAGCAAATGTAACAGGTGATGTGTTACAAGATTCTTTGATTCTTTCTATAGATAATATTTCTGAGTCTTGGGTAGTAGATTCAGGGGCTTCATTTCATTCAAGGTGATTTTGGACAGGTTCATTTGGGTGACGATACACCATGCAAAATTGTTGGAATGAGAAAGGTAAAAATAAAGCAATGCAATGGAAACCAATGGTTGTTGAAAGAGGTAAGACATGTTCTAGATTTAAGGAAAAATATAATTTCAATAGGGCAGTTGGAAAGTGAAGGTTGTATATACATATTTACGGATAAGACGTGGAAGGTCATCAAAGGATCATTGGTGATAGCAAAAGGAGAGAAGGTAGGTACATTGTATTTATGTATTGGTAATACTGACTCTTCTATCTCTTTAGCTTCTATAGGAGTGGATACAAAACTGTGGAATCATAAGATTGGACACATGAGTGAGAAGGGGATGCAGATACTTCACAAAATAAATGTGTTGCCAGATCTTAAACAAATTGATTTGGACTTCTGTGAGCATTGTGTTTATGGAAAACAGAAGAGAGTCAGATTTCTCAGAGTAAGAAAAGAAAAGAAGAGTGAAAGGTTAGATATTATGCATACAGATGTATGGGGACCAGCTCATGTATCATCTCTTGGTGGATCTCATTATTATATTACTTTTATTGATGATGCAACTAGAAAAACTTGGGTTTATTGCATTCAACAAAAATATGATGTTTTTGATACTTTTAAGAAATGGAAAGCTTTGGTTGAGAATGAGATAGGAAAAAAGTTGAAGTGTCTCAGATTAGATAATAGAGGTGAATATTGTAGGAAGGAGTTTGATGATTATTGATCATACCATGGGATTCGTAGAGAGAAGACAGTTCCAAGAACACCGCAAGAAAATGGTGTGTCAGAAATGATGAACATGACAATCATGGAGCGTGCAAGGGGTATGAGATTGCATGCTAGTTTTCCCTTACATTTTTGGGTAGATGTTGTAGATACTTTTGTTTACTTAATAAACAAAGGACCTTCAAGCTCTTTGGATGGTAGAATTCTAGAGGAGGAATGGACAGGAAAAAAGGTAAACTATTATTTTTTGAAAACTTTTGGTTGTGAAGCATTTGTCCATATTGATAAAGAAGATAGAACAAAGCTTGAGGCAAAATCCAAGAAGTGTACCTTTATTGGATATGGTGTTAATGATTTTGGTTATTGCTTATGGGATTATGAAAATAACAAATTATTAGGAGTAGAGATGTCACATTCAATGAGAAGGTCATGTACAAAGATCAGTTGCAGGGAAAGAAACAGGAAAAAGAAAAACAAGGATACACAGTGCTTGATGAGATCACTGAAAAAGAAATTCCAAAGGAACCAGAAAATCAAAATGTACGACACTAGGAGTAGCATGTACCTCAAACACCTGCAAGTGTTGTTAGAAAATATACTAGGTTAAGTATACCCCCTGAACGATACTCTCCTTCATTGTATTATTTATTGTTGACTAATTCTGGTGAATCAAAATGTTATGAAGAGGCAATGCAGGTGGACACTAAAAGGAAGTGGGAGCAAGGCATGAAAGAGGAAATGAATTCCTTGGTAAATAACCATACTTGGCACTTGGTTCAGTTGCTTGCAGGAAAAAGTGCATTTGAGAATAAATGGGTTTACAAGTTGAAGAAAGAAGATGGAGGAGAAAAGCGATACAAGGCTAGACTTGTTGTAAAGGGGTTTGCACAAAAGAAAGGTATAGTTTTTGATGGAATATTTTCTCCTGTTGTTAAAATGACTTCAATTAGAACTATTTTGAGTCTTGTGGCAATAGAAGATTTTCATCTTGAATAGTTAGATGTAAAAACAACTTTTCTCCATGGGGATTTGGAGGAAGAGATTTATATGCAGCAGCCACAGGGGTATGAGGTCAAAGGGAAGGAGAATTTGGTATTCAGGTTGAAGAAGAGCTTATATGGCCTAAAGCAAGCTCCAAGGCAGTGGTATATGAAGTTTGATAGGTTTATGACAGAACATGGTTATAGTAGATGTCATTCTGATCACTATGTTTATTTTAAAAAACTAGAAAATGGAATCTTTATTATCTTGCTATTGTATGTAGATGACATGCTTGTTGCAAGGTCTACTATGCAGGATATAAATGTGCTCAAGAATAAATTAGCCAATTCATTTTCGATGAAGGATTTGGGTGCTGCAAAGAAAATCCTTGGTATGAGAATAACAAGAGACAGGAAAAATCGCAAACTGACATTGTCTTAGGATGAGTACATAGAGAAGGTGTTGGAGAGATTTAGAATGCAGAATGCAAAACCAGTTAGTACACCTTTGGAAAGCCATTTCAAATTAACTAAGGAAATGTGTCCCAGGACATAGGAGGAGATAAAATACATTTCCAGGGTCCCATATTCATCAGCAGTTGGCAGCTTGATGTATGCAATGTTTTGCACAAGACCAGATATTGCACATGTAGTGGGAGTTGTGAGAAGATATATGAACAATCCAGGTAAAGAACATTGGGAGGCAGTAAAGTGTATTCTCAGTTACTTGAAAGGTACTACTAATCATGCATTATGTTTTGGAGGTTCAGAAACTGTTCTACGAGGATATGTTGATTAAGATATGGCAGGTGATAAAGATAGCAGGAGGAGTACCAAAGGGTATGTGTTTACTATAGGTGGAACAACAATAAGTTGGATTTCAAAACTACAAATGTTGTTTCACTTTCAACAATAGAGGCAAAGTATGTTGCTGCTACAGAGGATAGTAAAGAGATGATTTGGTTACAGAGGTTTATGGAGGAATTGGGAAAGAAGCAAGAGAATAACAGGATGTACTATGACAATGAGAGTGCCATTCATCCTGCAAAGAACTCATCCTTCCATTCGAATACTAAGCATATATAGTTGAGATACCACTTCATACGATCCGCCTTAGAAGATGGACATTTGAAGTTGGAAAATATACACACTAGCTAGAATCCTGCAGACATGTTAACAAAGGGAGTAAACAGGGAGAAACTGAGTTCCTGCTTAGTTTCAGTTGGTCTTCAAGAATGAAGATGAATATGAGAAATTTGCCAGGTCCAAGAAGGTTCAGAGTCCATCATATACAAGAGTGATGGAGTTGTTTAGATCAGTCTCCAAGCTGGAGATTGTTGGTTGTGGAGCCTGATTATCTTCCTAATTCAAAGGTCTTTTACTTTCAGCCATGTTTATACCCATGAAGTATTTACACCCCAGAAGTATGTACACTCTTCCACACGGGGGAGTGTAGAGGGGGGGTACCCCCTCTGCGAGGTCCGGGGGTGCTATCCCCCTGGTTGGGGCGTCTCGGGGCAAGCGAGCCCCCAACAGGGGTTTGGGGGTGAAGCCCCCAAAGGAAAAATTGCCTTGTAAATGTATATTGTATTTTTTTTGTAAATCTGGATCGTTCATTATAAGGTCACAAATATAATGATAGAGATTATGTTAGGGTTTTTTTCCCTAGAAGGAAACTCTCTTTTATGAGGGAAATGTATTGCAGCTATGGTTGATGATGAATATTGTATTCTGAGATAGGAGACTGTGAGAGAAAGAAGCGGAAGTTACAATGGGTTTGTTGTAGGTTGTATCCCTTCATATGCTGGATAATAATAAAGGAAGGCCCTGGCAATTTCTTTAGTGGAAGTAGCCCACACTGGGTGAACCACGTAAATCTGTATCTCTATTGTATTGTGTATCTTATGTGTTTTGTTTACGCATTTGTTTTATTTTATTGCTCCATGGTCCTATTTTTCTAACAACTAGATTACCAGAAGGAGATTCAATCAGAAAAACAGATGCCCATAATAGAAAAACCTCAGATGTAGGAAATCTTAGAACAAAGAGTTGGAAAGAAAACCATGAGAAATATGTATCCTGAATATTTGGTGAAATGGAAATATCACCCAGTGGAAGATTTGAGATGGGTCATTGAACCTGACATTTTGAAGCATGGAAAAACAGTGCAGGAGCTCATGGAAATGAGTCCATGAATATTTTAGCCAGAGGAGTATGATGCAAGAACATTTCCATTAAATCCAAAGAGACCGAGTGTGGAAGCATAATTTGACACCTCAACGTGCCACAATTTCAAATCGGCATTAAACAAAAGCATAGTGGGTTGTTGAGATATTTTGGAAATATCGTTTTTAGAATACTTTGTTTGTAAAATCGGGTCACCACCTAAAAATGGTAGGATGTTGTAAATTATTACACAATTGTAAGGTGTTACATATATGGAGTGTCAACTCTTATCTGTTAATAAATCACATTTATTGTAATAGGATTAAGTAGGTAATCGCTAAAAAAACAATGAGATAAAATTCAGATGGGACAAATAAGAGCTCGAGAAGCAACTCCTTAGATAATTTTTATGTATTGTGTTCTAAGAAATGATAGAGTATGAGAAGTTAGATGTAACATTTAGACATAGAGAGTCTGAAGAAAATGAAGAACTGTTTAACTTATGTAAATACTTCATGAATGAATAAAACGACTAGAAATTTATCCAAATGCTTGGATAGTGTTCATTTCAGTGTGTGTTTGAATAAATGATATGTTCTCTGTGTGTTATTTCATTTTTATTATGTATGTTGTTCATAGTGGAGTATATGGAATTATGAATTATTAGATAAGTTTCAATTGTTTCTCTTCTGAGAGATCAAATGAAAGGAGTGCATATTATCTACATGGTGTGCATTGACAGAGTCTAGATTTGACTCAGAGAAGCTCAGGAGGGATAACGAAAATCTTATAACAAGTGTTGAAAGGAGTGCACAAGGTCAAGAATCGACTAAGTGTCGATAGGTCATGACTGTGAAGCGCAATGAGTGCGTAGTAAGATTTCTTTTGAAGAAATCTCTAAGTTTGAACTTTGTCAAAGATTCTAGATTCGCAAGGAGTGTGTCGGAGGTCAAAATCCTTAGAGGAATCAAGATCAGAAGAGATAACAACAAATATTCAATAGAGAGTGAGAAATCTATTGAAGTTTGTGAATTGAAAGTGGAGATCCCTTCAGAGGAAGGCGGGGTCACTGACAGACCACTATATCTCGAGAAGGTTCGAGGAGGTTAAACCCTGAAGTCCTTCGGATTTCGCGTATTCAACATTTTTCATTTTTAATGAAGTCAAAACTCTTGAAGCTACGAAGCCCAAATTCCATCTGGACCATCGATATAGAGGAGGGTACATGGAAGCAGATTAGAGAGTCTGGGAGGTAAGAGCTCCAAAATATTTGCGAGAAGTAGAGTGAAAAATTTGTGAAGTCATGAAGAATAGAGTATATCTGGACAGTTAGATCCAGAAGGACATGAGGAAGGAATCTGTTTACTCCGGGAGAAAAGAAATTCGGAGGAAAATGAGAGGAGTGAGGCCAAAACACCTGAAGCCTAAACTGCCGAATTAAATTGTGGCCATCGATCTGAGAGGGACATGTGTCAGTAGATCGTGGAGTCTAGAAGTGAGTATTCCATAGGAAATGAAAGGATGCATGGAGAGTGGAGATTCACTCCATAGAAAATTATTCTGGAGGAAAGTGAAGTGTGAAGGCACGAGAACTCCCTAAGGCCAGAGCATTGTATTTCATCAGAGCCATCCATTGGAACATGACACGTGGTGAGAGATATTTTACTTCGGAGGATTGATACTCCAAGAGAAAGAATGCGGAGGAGAATTGATGATAATTCTTCCGAAGTTGGAGTCTCGAAGTAGATCACAATCATCGATCAAGAAGAGCATGTGGTGCTTGATCTGTAACTCTAGGTAAAGGTCACTCTAGAGAAAAGGGGTGTTTGGAACAGTTGGAACTCTCAAAGCCAGAGTCCCTAAGTAAATATCAGTCATTGGTTGTGAAAGGAGTGTGGGCCGTAGATCTTTTCCGAGTGTGTATTCGCCAATTCGAATTTCGGTGGATTTGGAGTCAGGTGTGTAAATAACACCTGAAGCCTGAAGATCTGAAGTGAGCAGGGAATGAAGGTTTAAGCCCACAATTTTTACTAGGGTCACGTCGAGGACTCTTTGGGTACTCAGAAACTCCCAGAAAGGGGATTTCACACCCAAGGATAAGGACTTTGACCTGTGGAGAAAATAGAAGAGGTTCAATGCGAACCAATGAACTGATTCATCTCTTGAAGTTGGTCGATCCTAGACCAAGAGGTCGTGCAACCCTGAGCGAGCGTAGGGGGTATGCATCCGATAGAAAGGAAAGCAAAGGCAAGTCAAGGAAAGGCTAGGAATATATCAAATACTTTGTTATGGATGCTCCATCCACTTGACATCTTACACATTCATCCATAGAGTTAGCTACCTTGGAATTCACATATGTGGAGTGGTTTCATACATGCACATTCTTGGTGGAACATTCCATGTGGATGCTTGGCATTTGAATTGGATTTATTCCTATTTTTGGTGATGCGTCCCCTTCATGAGAATTATTTGGTGCATACTACTACTATTTTTTGATGAGGGTGAATATCTTTGGAGAGGATAATTTCCATACGTTGTAACATGGTCAACCATGGATTGAGGAGAGATCTAACTAATCCATTATTATAATATTTATTTGACTTGTCATGGACTTAGTTAGAAAATAATAATATTTTATTATATAAGAGATGAGACTCACTCTGTAAAGAATATCTCTATCTCTCCATTATAAAGGGTGGATAATTTGGGTACTTAGGAGCTCTCCTCTTGGGCTATATTCTACACCATTTTGGAAATCTTAATGGATAATTTGAGGTATATTTTCATTTGATGTGAGGCTTTATTGTGCACTTATACTTTATCTGTTGATTTTGTATTACGAAACCATTGTAACATGTTGTGATTTCCATTATAATGAACCAGGCTTCATTTTGGATAGAGTAATGTGAGATTTCAACCCTCTTATTTCTATGGTGATTATGTTATCCTACATGATTTTTATTATTGGTTTCTGGAGTCTTAACTAGGATGGGACTTCAGTCTTTAATCAAATTTAGGTCCTTGAGAATCATTAATTTTTTATGGATTTATCACTTAACAATATTTTCCACCATAAGATATTTTCTAATGAGTAACACAATTATTTATAATCACTTTAGAAAAAACGAATTATTTTTACTTACATAGACTTCCTTAACACTTTAAAAAGTAATTAATCGAATTAAATAAATTATTACAATGATTAGTGCAATAATACACTCCAAATCTATTTGAATACTCAACAAAATTGAGAAAAAAATTATTTCATTACATCAAAATTTCATAAATCTATCCAAATTTTGTGAAATAATTGCTAGAACCTAAAACATCTTTGTATAGTCTTCAATAAACATCTCCTATAATAAGTGGATTTATTGAATATTGTAAAGTTAATTGCAGTTTCTATTAGTTAAATGTAAGTTATTGAATGTACAAACTCATCAAAATCTACATTGATGTGTTATGTGATCTGTATGAATTTGTCCTTCCAATTATTGAAAAACAATATTCAGCTTATCATACTAAGAGATCTTAAATTGACTGTTATAGGAGATTTTGAATTTGACATTTCATCTTCTCATCATGTCTTGATTATCCCAAAGCCATCCCTAATCCAAAAGTATGCATTGATTCCAACTCATGGATTATTTTTTTTATGTTGATGTTCATGATGTTCAAGATGTTCATGTAGGTTTGTCCCTTTATAAAACAATGTAAATATATGTTTCCTAGGAATATCCTTGTAGCAGTATTTTATGTGGAATTATCTCTTAGAAAAATAGACATAAGAAGTTGTTTCTATTTGTTGTTTTTGAGATTTATATTTTGAGAATAGATTTCTTTAAATCCATTTAGATTAGATTTATTTCTTTCAATTTCATATATAACAAAAAAGAGCGGAAATCGTAGCACTTTGAAATTCATACCTTCATCCACATAAAATGCAGAAACAATGAGATTTATAAAAAATGTTCGATGAAATGTACACACACACAAACACACACACACACACACACAACATCGTCTAAACTGTACATTTTTTTACAAAATGGCACATCGTGCCCAATATACAAAATGACAACAAGTGACCTAACATAAAAAAAAACAACCATATGGTGGCCTAGATACAAAATGACAGTCACTGGTCACTCATTGACCACTGCCACCCTCACCAACCTTAGGATAATCCTGGAAAACAATATTTCTTCTCTTGCTCAAAGAAGCACCTCGATTGGTTTTACGCCTGGGTGTGATTCATCCCTTCGGAGATTGCACAAAGAAAAAACATCATTATACATTTTTTTCTACAATGAATTAAAGGACCTACAAAATGATACATTGTAATTAAACATAACACAACTCACCATAGATGGAACTAAAAATCATGAGGGTGTTACCCTCCTCCGTGATCCTAATATCTTAGCGATGCCACCCTGCTTCAATTACAAGGATCAAATCATGAAATTTAAAAAAGTATGCATAAAATCAATTCCATTCATGACAAAAAGAAATTGATCATCAACACATTATCTCATCCTGAATATCTCAGGAATCGATGGATAATCATTAGTAGGTGGAGCGCTCGGTTGTACAACCAACTTCAAGGAAACATATACTATGGAAACCTTGGTGGATGGCACAAATGGAAATGGTGGTGGGGGTGGGTGGCATACGACTGCATCCACTGTGGGTGGATGTGATGGAAGAGGTGGTGCGGGTGGGTGCAACCACTGAGGATGCATGGAATATAAAATATGGTGGGGGTGGGAGGCGATGAATCCCCATGGGCTATACAAGTGATGAAATAACACTTGGCTTGAAAATAGTTAACCCAAAATACATGGTTGGGTGCTGAAGGAATAGACTAGTACTGTAATTGGAGAAAATATCAACAACCTACACACATATTAATAATATTGTTATTAGTACCAAATAATAAAATTAATCAAAATAAATACAACAAATTTGATATTTAAATGAGATTTAAACCAACATATGATACATGTGAAGCAAGTGACTTGTTCATCCTAGGTGGATATTGCTCGACACTGCCTAGTCCCACAACCTATAGAAACATAAGAACATTATAAATTTGAGGATGCAAAACAATAAAGAAATCAGTATGCTAAATTTATCAAATGTGACACATAATTTTGTATGCACTACACCGAATGAGAAGGCTTCCTTTACTACTGCATTAGTCGTGGAGAAAAAGATTGATGCATCTATCAACATATAGGGTATGTTATATGAGCATAGAAAATGCAAAACATCATACAATAAAATATCGAAATAAAAGCATATAAGATTATATAAATATATAACAATGAACAACATAGAGATGGTTAATATACTAACCTCCTCCATGAAGATTTGGTGTCCACTGGTCTCCATAAACCCATAGCAAGTCTTCTCGTAACTCAAGAATCTTTGAGATTCACATGAACGACTGATTTGTCCATGTTCCCTCTCGTCACTACAATATTCTCTAGGGATTGAAGGTCCAACCCCTTTGTGAATTTCACTAGCAGGAACCTCCTAATCAGATAGTACAACAAAACTACCATGTTGCACTAGACACTAAGTCAAGGCTAATAGAGCTACTTGTGCCTGATGTAATCCCTCTACAATGGAAGGATACTGGGCAAGGGGGTTAGGCCTTTTCCTGGGGGGGCAATGTAAGGTAGCTAGAGAGGTAGTGGGGGGACCTAAAGGGCCCACAGTGATAATAGTGGAGGTCATTCAACGTAAGGTGGACTAGGTCCACTATATTATTAAATAAGGCCCACTATGGTAGTTAGATATAATAAATGGGTAATTAGATATAATTAATGTAAGAGGGTTTCTTATAAGGTTCTACTTTTAGAAGATTCCTCATCTAGAATGTTCTTCGGAGATGATAGCACTCTATAAAGGGGTTCAAGCAATGTAATGAGACATGAAAAGAAGTATTGTATTTGGAGCGGTAGCTTAATAGGAGGATTCCCCCTCGAAGAGGCAAGTGAACAGGAGAGGATCCCTTCCATAATAGGATCCATTGTATGGTGTTGCCCTACCTCAAGGGTTTGATATAATAAAGTTGTGTTTTTATATATTGTTCTTCTATATCTATTGTGGTGATTTTTGATTCAGTCTTTGGTTCTTAACAATTGGCATCAGAGCACTTTCCTTGGCCAGAGTTGTGGGAAAATATTTTTTATTTTTGCAGATTTTTTTTTTCGGAGCAGAGAAAAGAGGGCCTCGACATTATCAAAGTTTTTGGTATATTTCAGTGAAAAATTTGACAAAAAGGGTTGTATATCTGAGTTCCTCTCATAAAAATACCCAATTTAAAAAAAAAAATTGACCAAAACGGAGTCCGGAAGGTTAAGATATTGAGGTTTTAAAATCTGCAATTTTTCAGGGTTTTTTCTACGGACAACAACGAGATTTGTTTTTATTTCTGTAGCATTTGGAGTCTGAATCTTCCCAAGTAAATTACATATCTGAGTTCCCCTCACAATTTCACCCAATTTAAAAAAAAATCATCTGAAACAGAGTCCGTGAAGTGAAGTTATGAGCATTTGAACTTCAACAGTTTTTAGGGTTTTTCCAGAAAAAGCCGTGATTTTCTGCCGAAACTTATTGGGTCTATTTTTTGGGTTTTTAGATGGCTATTTATTCTCAAAACCTGAAAGAAATTCTTGAATCATTCAAAGCCCAATTGTTTCACACATTGGATGAGAAATTGAATGTGTTAGCACAAGGCCTCACAGACAACCTCACAAATATCATCACAGATGGCCTCAATGATAGTTTTCATAGTATTCAAGATTCATTGAACAACATGCAGGAGATATTTCTTATGCAAGGCCTCAGGGATGAATAAAATCAGGAAATATATGCTTGGTATGATTTTGAGGCAGATTGTGATGATTGGTATATGGATAGTTGTCATTTCTGGGATGACAACCACTTCCATATTTTATTTGATGACTCTACTCCACCTT
>ML782065.1:1122278-1145306 GCA_009831015.1 Picea engelmannii | reverse complement strand
GAACATGATAGACATTACATATGTCTTTCTTTACATTCTGTTTAGTAAGAATAGGAACAGTTCCTTTTCCTTGAACTTTGACTAAATGATCATTTCCAAGTGTAATATCAGATGAGATTGAAGAATCAAGGCATGAAAGTAATTCTTTGTTACCTGTCATGTGATTGCTACATCCACTGTCCAGCAACCAGAGATATTTAGGTTGTTGTTCAGTTTTGTGGCATGAGAGAAACATACTTCTTGAGGTGTCTCCCATATGATTTGACACATGTGCTCTGCCTGAGAGCTGATATGTTTGCTTCTTCCTACACTCAGATTCATAGTGCCCATACGTTTTGCAGTAATAGCATTGTATGCTAGTTTTGTCATTAGATCTTCTCCCTCTGCCTCTTTGAGGCTAGAAATTCTGATATTGATATTGTGGTTGATGTCTTTGACCTTGGAAATTTTGATTCAGATATTGTTGTCTATTGCCTCCAGTGGAATGAGAATTATTTTGATTGCTCCCTCTTCCTTGGTAACCTCTGCTTCTTCCTCTGCCTTTCCCTCTTCTGAATGAGAATTGAGTTTGGAAGGCATTGGAGATTGACTCATCTGTGAGATGTAGTCTGGTCTCATGTGTCACCAGAGAACCAATTAACTCATCTTTTGAAAATCTTGACAGATCCTTGGATTCAAGGATTGTTGTTACAACCATTTCAAATGTCTTGGGTAGAATTCTGAGAATTTTCTCAACAATTTGTTGATCAGTGATGGTTTCACCAATCAGTCTGATCTGGTTCACGATTCCCATGACTCTGGTCATGAACTGATCCACTATTTTGGACTCTGTCATCCTGAGAGTCTCGAATTGTGTCCACAAGGTATGCAGTTTAACTGTTTTTACCCTGTCATTTCCTTGGTAGGACGATTTAAGGATATCCCAGGCTTGTTTGGAAGTACCAGCGCCTATGATTTTTGAGAAAATTGAATCATCTACTGAATTTTGAATCCAGAATTTCACTTTGTTTTCTTTGGTCCTCAGAGTTGCCTGAGCAATTCTATGCGCATTTGTCATAACAGTGAGGGTGGCTGGATCTAGTTCCACATAACCAAGATCCACTGGTTCCCAGCACTCTTGTGCTTGCAAGAACGACCTTATTTGAAGAGACCAAAATTCTTAATTCTTACCAAGAAGAATCGGACCCTTAGTTGGGCCTAGATTGCTAGATGACGCCATGATTTTTGAATTTCAAAAAACATTGCAGAAGTAGAGAGGAAAATTTTATATTTACCTCCGATCGGTGAAACGTCGATTTTTCGATGGTCGATGGGAGATTATCGGGCTTGAAATTGGCCTCAGTCAACGTGCAATGTGACCACACACCTTGTGTTAAAGTGCTACGGGATTTTCCCATTTTTACCTTTCAAAATGCTGAAACGCGAAAAATTTGCCTTTGGACTTTTCAACGGTCCAGATCGTGCAGTGATCTGATGGTCCAAATCTTATCAAGATATCGCGAGTCTGGATTTTGCGAGTTCTGATGTTGATTTTTTCTGACTCCTCGATTCCCTGATCTCCGATTTACCGATGGCGTTGTCCTTTCGAGACTTTTCGTGATTCCTCCGATCTCTGCCACGCGTCCCAACAGATGGATGGTCATGCTCTCTCCTCACGATTTCGCGATTTGATGTGTCCTGGATGTCTCGTCTCCAGGATCCGTGAAATGTCGATGCGTCGATTGACTCGTTTGACGAGATGGCGTAAACTAGGTCCCGTAAATGGAGGATTCCTCCTATTGGGATTTCAGACTTCGCGGTTTCGAAGTGCACAAGATCCTTGTCCTCAAGATTAGCGATTTGACGAATCCCGATATGCCGATGGCCCTTTCCTTGTCGGAACTTTTCCCGAGTCCCATGATTTACGCCACGCGTCCGGGAGAGTTGGACGGTCTTGATTCCTCCTCGGGATATCGTGACTTGCGATGCTCCGTTGACACAATGTGTCTATCAACTTGAAACCTCGAATGTCGAAATGCCGACGGGCGCTACGATGTTCGCCACATGTCCGGAAAAACAGATGGCTGAGATCTTATCGCTATATCGCATATCACGATTTCGCGAGTTGCGACGCCAAATTTCTTTGACAACTTGAAACCCCGAATGTCGATGTGACGATGCCGTGATCTACTGCCACCTGTCCTCTAAGATGGACGGCTGTGATCATTTCGGGATTTCGCGAGATCGCGTATCGGAGTTTTGGAGTGCAAGCCTTTGCTCATCCAACTCTCGATTCGTGATGTGGCGATGAGAAAAGATCGACGGCTCACGATCTTTCTTGATCCAATGGTCTAGAATGACTCGTGATTTCGCGATTTGCAAATTCTCACGACATGTCTTCTAACCTTTACACCTGAGAGTCACGAAATGCCGAGATCTCTCCATGTGTACTTTGATGGACGGTTAAGATGACGTCAGGACTTCACAAGTCAAAAATTCTTTGGTGCGCTTCAAACGACTAAATGTCGTGCACCTTCTTGATGATCTACCAGCTATGGGGCCTTTGCACAAGATCTGACAGCTAAAATGATTTCACCTTTTCTGCGCTCTCCTCGTCCCTTCTCAACTGGTTTCCCGCCTTGGATCGATTCACGGGACGAATCTTATGGCCAACAATGGCTATTCCTTGCGTGTTTGACGCAATCTTTCCTGAATTTGACGAAATTTTCTCCTCCGAAAGAAAAAATTTGTGAATCTTTCAAAGATTGAAAGAATTTCATGAATTCTTTGTTTACTGCTTCAATCTTTAATAGATGTGAGAGAAATTTTTGAGTTCTTTAAAATTTCTCGCCTCCTTTGGCTTTTCTTCGTCAATCTTTGACGATTCTTAAAAAGATTACAAGAATCTTTAGGGTTTCTTCTCTCTCGGTCTTTGCTTTCTTGTTCTTTCGAGCGTAGTATGCTCTGCAACCTCGCGTGAGTTTCTTACAACAATCTTTAGAGAGTATTACAGACAGCTTTCCAAACCTTGTGAAAAGTCTGTGTTGCATGCTCTCAAGATGCGTGTAAGCTCTACTCTCTGAGGATCGTGTGGCTCTCCAGACTGTGTGAAGAGGCTTAGTGCTGAAGCTATGATACCATGATAAATTGTGAAGAAAAGAGAAATGCAGAGAGAAAAGAATAGAACAGTATATTCAAATGTATGAAGAAGAGATTACAATGTAATGGGAGATGGCTGAGCTAAATATGCTCAAGCAAGACAAAAATAGAAAGTACAATTGTCCAGTACAACTGGCAGTGTACAGTCAGACTGTTGAGGTTACATTATATTTAACAGGTATGGTAGACAACTTGATTCGTTGGAGTAGCTAAAGACATCTTGCATTCATGTTGTTCAGAACGAATTATTGTCATTACGATTGATAGTCTAAGCCATGTTTGTCTAAGAGCTGCATACACGACAAGTCCTTCGATCTAGCAACAACACTACTACCAGATTTGATTGCAGATTCAACAACCTTTCAAGTCGTCGTGATTTTTTGTCTGAGGAGTTGAAGACGAGAGTAGAATATTACGAAGACGGGTTACCTTTGGGACTTCTCCTAAAGAGAAACACAACATTCTGTCAAGCAGCAGCCATGAAAACAGAGTTTGAAGCCACGAGCTTCACATTGAAGAATCTAGAGCAAGAACTCAGTTGGATGAGGAAAAATATTCAAGAAAGCAAAGACAGCCTTGCGAAGCACACAGGCAACAACATTATCTCCTCATGCAACTCTGAGAGCTTTAGAATGCTCCGTCTGGACAAACACTTTGAGAGTATGAGATGTAGAAAAAACATGGGATTAGCACCTGCACTTGTGCAAGGAAATGGGTTTCTCATAGAAGTTTTGCTCATAAAATATTGGAATCATTCCATAAATATTGCGTATTGACAAGATTGAGTATTTGATGGACAACTAAGGAAGCAACATACTTTATTGACAACTAACGGAATGACATACTTGCACTCTTCCGGTAATGCGGATGCTAATTCCCAGTAATGAAGCGGAATTAGCATTGATCCAAGTAGATGCCCATGCAGCTCATTGAAGGCCGGTGCACACGCAAGTCAAGGAATGGTTGCAAATGTTAGTGCAGAACCAACCACATCCAAGTCAAGGAAACCCTACAAAGGTTAGTGAAAGTGCAAGTGCATCCTCAATCTCTTAGAAATTATTATCAGTTGTTGTTTCTTTACATGTGAGTAAACGAAACATTGTTTGGTCTGTAAACTGTTGAAGAAATGGGTCTCCTCAAGAAACGCTTCAAAGTACTCCTTATTATGCCAAGAAAACCTCCAGGGCTACTGCTAACCGCGTAAGCTAAGGGCTACTCGTTCAACAAGTGAGTGCTTCAATGTTGTACTATCCCTAGTTCTTCAAGCTTGCCTTTCCCCTTGAATCTCTCCAGCTCCAAAACAAATTTGGATCTAGTTGGTAGAACCACATCATTATCTCCATTTAGGAGCTCGACTCAATGGATAGAACTGGAGGCTCCTAATCAAGGAGCGATATCTATCTAGGACAGTTTTAATAGTAGGTGCATGGAGGACAACTTGCATAACTATGCATGAAGCAAAACAGGTGTAAGGAGGTGCAGGGAGTATGTGTCAAATATATTCAGTTTGGAAATACTTTGTTTAAACTATTGCAAAAAAGGTATATTGTTTAATGTGAGGAAAGTAATGCTAGACTTAGTTTTAACATTATTTGATTTGGAAAAATTACTCATAAAATTTGTTCTTGAAAATGCTTTAAAATGAAAAATTACTCATAAAATTCGTTCTTGAAAATGCTTTAAAATTAAGATATTTTTTAAGGTATTCTTAACTTACTTATACCTCTCGAAGATGCCAAATAAGACCTCCAACTTGAAACAGAGATTAAATGCTAAATATGAATTTTGAATTTTAATTGTATGATCTTTTCAAACATTCTTTTTAAAACAAAAGAATATCTTTGATTTGTGTGCCAAACTAATATGAAAGAGCAAAATGGATTATAATATTCCCGACCAACCCCAAGGGCAGGGACTAAAAATCACATATCATCTTGTTAGCTAACATGAAGCGTTTTAACGTATTAATGCCAAACTGCGTACAAATTATCGCGGAATATTTAAACAGTTATAAGAGATCCGTTTTCACCACAACGTAGAATCATGTACATTATGTGATTATTACATCAAGGAAATCATATAACATAACCATAAGATTTTATTACAATGATTAAATCTTATTTACTCGTCCTAATTTTTAACCCTAGCTAGAGCTCCAACAATTTTCCTTCTATTTATCCTCACCATAACATACGTTCTATTTATCCTTCTAACAGTATATATACAATGAAAAATGGAATTGAATTCATACAATCCTCCGCAGTATCCTTTCTCCCCTCTCGTCTACGTTTTCATCGGAGCTTCAGCGTAATGGGGCTGAGGAGCTTGCGTGGGGTACCCTAATAACATTGAAGGGATTTGCTTTCAATGCAAGTAAAACTATTTGTGATCKCCGTCGAAAGAAATAAGTAATAACATGAAATGAAACAGGAGACGAGGAGAAGTTGAATAAGAAGCCGAACCTGGCGGAGGATGTCCCTCCGGGTAGCTTGCAGGCACTGGCGGAGACTTGTGGTCAATCAYGGCGTAGTTCTTAGGATTCGACCTCTGGACCTTCAACTCAGAGGATGGAAATAAGAGAAATGATAGGTTAATGATTATGTGAGCTGGGGTTAGGTTTAAAATGTTAAAAAGTGTGTCWGATATTTTTARGGCAAATTCAAAAGTTAGGGTTTCGGATTATTMTCTGCGTATACCACTCAAACAAATTCACGTGARAAAGCGCGTTCATATAAATAAAAAATTAAAKCAAATTGGGCCCTGTTTTACCTTCCACGATCTATTGGGTTGGATCTCTACGAACTCCCAGAAAACAGACCAACGTGGGATGGATGACATCAGTACAAATATGAAACCAACATCCAACATTTTCCTATCGGACGGGGGATGGATGACATCAGTAATTTGTACGTAATAACTCTAATCACCCTGCGTAGCAGGATGAACAGGCTATTGTAAAGATCGAATAAATGTTGTAAAAGTCGCGGAGTAATATGATCGCTATTATTCTATAGTATTGAGAAAAACAAAGAAAGAATCGACTCCCAGTCATAGTATGCTATAAGATTCTAAAGTTTTTTGTTAGGAACACTTAGATAGAACCAATTACTTGTAATATAAGAGTTACCCAAGGCCGTCCTAATATCTTATCACTACTTTGCAAGGTTGTCCTTTATTCACTAGCTAAACAAAATATATAATAAAATCCATTTGTGGTATCAAGGGAATTTTCAATTTGTACCAGTCATGTCGCCTATAAGACGCATAGAGAATGTAGAGATGGAAGAAGAAATGAGGCGAATCAGAATGAGATTAGACACCATGGAGACCGCACATAGAAGAGCAATGGATGATTGTGGTGTTAGTGACGCTGAAAGTGAAGAGGCAAAGGTTGAGGAAAATGGAAATAGGAGCCAGAGAAAGGATAGAGGTACCTATGTATGAATGCAATTTGGAAGTCATAGAATTGTTGGATTGGGTACGCGCCATGGAAAAATACTTCCATTACAAAGATATCGAAGAATACAAGATGGTGAAGCATTGAGTGACAAGACTGAAAGGCCATGTAGCATTATGGTGGGATGAAGTACAAGATGAATGCAAAAGAAATGGTGAGAAAAAAACTAAAAGTTGGGATAGGATGGTAGCTAAGTTGAAGGAAAAATTTATCCCAAAGGATTACTAGATCAATCTTTACAGAAGATTGCAGAATCTGAAACACGTACAATGAAGAATTTTACCGGGCTGGACAAAAAGAGAATGAAGATGAGAAGACAGCCAGATACATCAATGGGTTGAGATATGAAATCCAAGAGGATATCAACATGATATACGTCAGTAAAGTCGAGGATGCCTATCAAGCAACCTTGAAAACTGAAGAAAAGTTGGCGAGGAGGAAAAGGCAATGAACGAGAGGTGGAAATTCAAGCAAAGGTAAAGGAACCGCTAGAGAAAAGTTCTGGAAGTCGAAGCAAGATAAAAAACAACATAATCACCATGAGAAGGGTGGAAGTTCCAAAGAAGGACAGCACAGTGGGAGAAGTTATTTTCCCAGAGGTAGAGGAAGAGGAAGAGCGAGAGGAGGCGTGGTTAAATGCTATACCTGTGGAAAAGAAGAATACAAATCTTGGGAATGTCGTGACAGAAAAAGAGAAGGCAAAGAAGCACATATTGTTGAAGCGGGGAAGCATGTGGAAGCAAAAGCAACAGAAGGAGGAAGAGACCTCATGATGAGAAAAGTTCTTCTCAAACGAGAAAAGGAACCAGAGGAACTAACTTAGCGAACAAGCCTATTCAGAACTGCTTGCAAGTCGAAAGACAGAGTTTGAAAAGTGATCATAGACAATGGAAGCACTGAAAATATAGCATCCATAGAGATGGTGGAAAAGATGGAGTTGAAGGCAACTGTACATCCAAATCGATATAAGGTATCGTGATTGCATAAAGAATATCAAGTCATGGTAAGTCAACAATGCTAAGTTGAATTTAAAATAAGAGGTTACAAGGATGAAATATTGTGTGATGTAATTCCTATGGATACTTTCATATTTTATTGGGGAGACCATGGCAGTATGACTGAAAGGTTATTCATGATGGAAGAAAGAATACCTATACCCTAGAAATGATTGGTAGGACACATATGTTGTTGCCCATAGAAGACAAAAAGAAAAAGGCAGAAGCTAGTTCAATCATACTTCTCATGAGTGGGAAGGAACTCTTAAAAGAAGTCAAGGAAGAGAAAGAAATATAGTTTGTTGTAGTGAGGAAGCCTAGAGTTATCCTTACAAATATTTCTGTAGAATATTTTCCTATAGAAATACATGAACTATTAGAAAACTTTGTTGATATAGTTGTGGATGAGTTACCGCACTCATTACCACCTATTAGGAGCATAAGCCATCATATTGACCTTATTCCAGGAGCTAGTTTACCAAATAAAACAACTTATAGATTGAGACCTAGAGAGAATGAGGAAGTCAAAAATCAAGTCCACGAGTTGTTGGATAAAGGGTTAGTCAGGGAAATCCTAAGTCCATGTGAAATATCGACTGTATTGAACCCAAAGAAAGATGGATGATGGAGGATGTGTACAGATTCTTGAGTTATAAATAAAATAACCATTAGATACAGATTTCCTTTACCGAGGATAGATGATTTGATGGACTGTTTAAGTGGAGCAAGCTATTTTTCCGAAGTAGACTTGAAGAGAGGATATCATCAAATAAGAATGAGAGAGGGAGATGAATGGACAACAACATTCAACATAAATGAAGGATTATTTGAATGGTTGGTCATGTTGTTTGGGTTGGAAAATGCACCAAGTAGATTTATGAGGTTGATGAATGAAGTGTTGAAAGACTTCATCGACAAATTTTTCATAGTATATATGGATGACATACTAATTTTTAGCAAGAGAAAATAAAAACACCTTAGACATCTAATAGCAGTGATGGAAAAGTTGCAGCAAGAGAAGTTGCTGATAAATATGAAGAAGAATTCTTTCATGAAGGAGGAGCTCATATATTTAGGTTTCGTAATATCTTCAAATGAATTGAAGATGGACCCAGAAAAGGTGAGAGCAATCAGATAATGGCCATCGCTGAGCAACATATTTGAATTAAAAAAAAATCATGGGTTAGAAAGCTTCTATAGAAAATTTATCAAAAATTTTAGTGGCATATGTGAACCCATACTAAACACTTTGAAAAAGAAACACAAGTCCTTTAGTTGGACAGAGGAAGCCGAAAGAAGTTTCAAAGTATTGAAGGAGAAAATCATAGAGCAACCAATTTTGGTCTTACCAGATTTTGGAAAAACATTTCAGGTGAAATGCGACGCAAGCAGATTTGCTATTGGAGCAGTCTTGAGCCAAGACAATAGGCCAATTGGTTATTTCAATGAGAAACTAAATGACGCCAAGCAAAAGTATTCCATGTATGACAAGGAATTTTATGCGGTGATTCAAGCTTTGAAAAAATGGAAGCGTTATCTAATTACTAAAGAGTTTGTCTTGTACGGTGATAATCATGCTTTGCAATTTATTACTAGGAAAGAAAATTTGAATCAGAAGCATGCAAAATGGGTAGAATTCATGCAGAATTTTACTTTTGTTATGAAACACATTGTTGGAACTGCTAACAAAGTTGCAAATGCTTTGAGAAGAAGAAGTTTGATTGTATAGGAATTCTAGGTGGAAACTTTGGGGTTCAAACACCTCAAGGAGATGTATAAAGAAGATGCAGATTTCAAAGAAGCTTATGAGGTATGCAAGAATCCTTTATTGGGGGAAAAAAGCCCATGGATTAAATATTTGATTTAAGATGGATTATTGTTCAAGGGGCGCCAATTATGTATTCTAAAGTGCTCAATGAGAGACAACCCGCTGAAAGAAAAACACAGTGGAGGTTTAGCTGGACACTTTGGTTAGGACAAGATGTTTGCACAATTGAATAATTCATATAATTGGCCAAGCATGAGAGAAAGAGTGAAAAAATTCATGAAAAAATGCATAATTTTTCAGTATGCAAAAGGAAGACAATAGAACATTGGTTTGTATCAACCATTACCAATTCCAAAGAGGCTGTGTGATGCAATCAGTATGGATTTTGTCTTGGGATTGCCTAGAACTCAGAAAGAGAGTGATTCCATATTTTTTGTGGTGGAAAGATTGTCAAAAATGACACATTTCATACCATTCTAGAAGGCAAGTGATGCTATACACATCGCCAATCTATTTTTCAGGGAAGTAGTAAGACGACATGGATTTCCAAGGAGCATAGTTTCAGACAGAGACACCAAATTTGTAGGACACTTTTGGAGAACTCTGTGGAAGAGGCTGGGAAATAACTTATCCTTTAGTTCATCATATCACCTTCAAATAGATGGAAAAATTGAAGTAGTAAAAAAAAGTCTTAGAAACTTGTTGAGAAGTTTAGTCACTAAGCAAGGTAGACAATGGGATCAGATTCTGGCACAAACATAATTTGCATTCAACAATTCAGTGAACAGGAGCACAAGAAAAATTCCATTTGAAATTGTGTATGGTATACAACCAAAGGGGATTACATAATTGAGAAATTTGAATCAAGATGAGTTCATAAGTGCTGGAGAAGAAGATTTTTCAAGAGAAATGCAGAAACTTCACGATAGAGTTAGAGAACAGCTATAGGACAACAGTCAGAAATAAAGGAGTAGAATTGATCAAAAGAGAAGAGAAGTTTAATTTGAATTTGGAGATGATGTTTTAGCTCATTTGAGAAAATAGAGGTTTCCAAGGGGAACATATAACAAATTAAAGATGAAGAAGATAGGACCACACAGAATTCTCAGAAAATCTGGAGCCAATGCTTATGAGATTGAGTTGCCAGAAAATGTTGGGATATTGCTGATATTCAATGTTGCAGACTTATATCCCTACAAGAGAGATGAAGAAGGAGAATCAGATGATCAAAAAGAAATTTCGTGGTAAGATAAATTACCCACAACAGAGAAACCTTAGATGGAGAAAATTATTGAGCAGAGAGATGGAAAGAAAACCAAGAGGAAGAAATATCCTGAGTAACTGGTGAAATGGAAAGATCACCCAATGGAAGATGCAAGTTGGGTCACAAGACTTGATATTTTGAAGCATGGAAAGACAGTGCAAGAGCTCATGGACATCAATCCAAAATTTTTTTTTTGACCAGGGGAGTATGATGCAGAAGCATTGCCTTCAAGGTTGACAATGCACACATGGAGGCAATCAGAAACGATTTAAGCAATCCCTGAAATTCAAATCGGGCATTAACTTAGAGTTTAATTGGGTTGTTGAGATATTTTGTTACAAAATTTAAATATTGTAACTTGTTTGAAAAGTCTCTAAGGACTGTAAGAAATCGCATACATGGAGTGTTGACTTTGTCTGAGAGTAATTAATAGTTATTGCAATAGGACAGAGTAGGTAAGAATTTTAAGTTTGAAATGATAGATTTCAAAACAAGATGAGAGAGATCACAGAGCCAGTCCTTAGATATTCTGATTTTCAATTTGTAATAGATATATACAGAGTAGAGTATGAAAGGATTTTAGTAGAACCCAAGTAGAATAGAGCATAGTAACACCATGTGTATTTTTCGTTTTTATGAATGAATACAACAAATGAAAAGTTGTCCCAAACTGGACTGTGTTCATCTGAGTGTGATTGCATGAATATTTCATTCTGTATGTGGTATTTGTCTCATTCTAATTCCTATATGAGAGTTCAAGAAGAAGATTTCATGAACCTGTAACAAAAGTGGATTAGTTCCAATCGTTTCTCTTCTGAGCCATGTATGCAAGGTGTGCATTCAAAAACACAAGGTGTGCATTGACTAAGTCTTAGAATGACTCAGAGAGAAGGGTTTAGAGAGATGATAGAGGGAACTTGAGGATCCAAGTGTAAGGAATGCATAGAGGCTAGAAGCAGCCATGTTTCGAAGGGATAACCTAAGAAAATGCTAGGTGGGTGTAAGGTATTTTTGTTGCAAGAAAATTCCTCAAATCTGAGTTATTCGATATCTTCGAACACAAGGTGTGCATAAGAGGTCGAATATTCAAAGAGGACGAAGCTCGGGAAGGATAACACTTTTGAGTATATATCTCCAGTAGGGAATAATTGAAGGCTGAGGTATTTGACACTTAGAAAACATTTTAAGTCTGAGAGATGGGAAAGCTCAAGAGGAGGAGCACCACAGACCGTTAGATATAGTATAGAGGACCGATAGCCATTGGCTCTGGAGGAAGGTGCATGAGGTTTAAAACTTGTGTTTGCAAAGTGTAATGGAATCATCATAGTCTCAAAAGAGTTAGAACAATTCGTTGTTATAATACACGCGGTGAAGATCCAAAAGCCACCGGGGATTTTTTTACCGGGAGACGAGAGTGAAGACTCTCCCAAATCACCAAAAGGAATAATGTTGGTATTTAATCATGACCTTTGATCATCCCAAAAATATCACAACCATTGATCATGAGTAAGAGTTATAACTGTCCATCAGAGGGGATACATGGATGTTGGTCAATGTTTCTGCATTGGGGAAATGAAGGAGAAGACTGGGCCAAAATTGTGAAAGGAGATTTCGCGAAAGGATCAAAACTGTCTATTTTGGAGGACACATGGCAAAGATTAGGAAGTCACTGAGGGTTTGGTCACTGGGATTTGGGAGGTGAAGACTCTGTAAAATCTCGGAAAGGAGATCGTCGAGATTTGATCTGGGTCATTGATCAAGTGACAGATCTTGACCATAGATCCGAGAGGTATCAGGTCTTAGGGTTTCATGGATTTGAAAGGGAAAGGAGGAGCAATGCATTGTGGTTCCTCAAATCACAAAATATGAAGATCTCAGAGGATTATCCCTAGGCCAAAAGATAGGGTCATTTGGAGAAGGCTTAAAGGAGGAGCCGTTAGGCCATTTTCGGGTTTCGACATTTCGAAAGACAGGGAGTCGGGGAGAGATCACATGTAGGAGTCCAAAACTTTTGAAACATGAAAGGTTCATAGTCTAGAGCCTTGGATCATAGCCCAAGGTCACGAGAGAGAAAAGGAGTCAATGCGGAGGTATCTATTGGCTCAGAAAGGAGAAGCGTTCCGAAAAATGGTGTCGTGCACGCAGGGCTTCTCAAAGCCAGTGTCAGGGATGAAGGGGCCTGTGGATCTATTCGAAAGGTTCCAACGAGAACTAAAGAGCTGATTCAGCTCCGCAGAAAGGAACGATCCAGTGACCAGGAGGTCGCGGACCCTGCCAAAGGGTGAGGTAGGGGGTCTGCATCAAAAATCACGGCAGGAAAAGTGTGACAAAAAAAGTGCAGCAGAAAAAGTGTGGCAGAAATATAACAGAAGGAAAATCGTGGAAGGAAATGTGGGACAGAAAAATCACGGTAGAAAATCCACTACAGAAAAAGTACGACAGAAAAATCAGAGCAGAAAAACCATGACAGAAAAGTGCGGTAGAAAATTTGCAGCAAGAGAACGCTACAAGAAGAAAATTGTATGGTTTTCATATGTCTAGTGTTGAATCTATGAATTTGGTTGAGGGTTTTCCTTTTAAATCTATTGTATTCCCTATTGGAAGTTTAGGTCTTGTTGTAGAGTTTATCTGAGGAAGATATGCTAAAGTTTAGTATTGGTTCATGTTTGAGGGATTTTGGTTGAGGTATGTTGCTGAAGTTATTGGTATAGGTAGAGGTTGTATAACAATGAGGTTGTGTGATAAAAAAAGGATCCAAAGAAGGCTAAGAACAACTTAGAACTCACAAAGGAAACTCAGAACGCTAAGAATGGCTCCAAGAGAAAGAGAAAGAGAAAAAATTCAAGTTCCCAAAACTGAGTAAAAATGGCATGATCCTGAAGCATGCATTGCAATATTTCTAATGACGCAAATGGATCATCAAACAAAGTTACGGATTCAAAGATATTCACGGTCAAAATTGTTGTCAAACAGGGCAAGTCAACATGGGCCACATCATCATCCGTACTGCTGACGTTAGCAGTTGATATGGTAGGATGAAATCAACATGAAGACTGTTGATGTCATCATGCCATGTGGAAGCACCAAAGGCTACCATGTGTCACCCACCAATAGGATTTTCAGGGTTCCATTTGGACCAGTAGAAAAGTGCCACTTCTCACCCCCAGGTGACACCATGTGGCACCACTTAGAAGGTGCCACGTGTCCTGTAAGGAGTTGAAGTGGAGGTGACATCAACATGACTGGGAAGTCAGGTGGGCCAATCAAAGGGAACCATGTGGCACCCCTGAAATGCCCAAGGAGTGCCCGTGACCAAAACAAAATAAAAAATATAAAAATGGACCCCCTCCAAATCTAGTGGAGATCCTTCCATATCTGGCACATCCTCCAAGATTATAAGTCAAACATCAAAGTATAGCAGAGGTTGTAACAAATATCCAAAATGGGGGGCCTGTAGGTTTGATCACGGGACCTCCCCCACATGTAATGCCTTAACATTAACGTCAACAACCAACTTGCCCAACGGTTTTGTTGGTAAATCCGTCTACCCAGGTGCTATTTAAGCCAGGTTTTTGCCCAGCCAGAGGGGGGAGAGGTGCAAACCATACGACTATAGGAATGATTTTTTAGGCAAGTAATGTCATTATTGCAGGTTGCAGAGGGCATGGAAACCGATGCATAATTCTTCTTGGGCCTGGGAGTTTCAAAGTTAGATTGAGGCATGGAGACATTCTTTTTTGGGTAATTAGATGCCCTGAATTCAATGGTGTTGTCTATTTTCTGATATGAGCATTATTTCTGCATCTTGATTTCAAAATGAGGCATTCTTATGTATTTTGCCAAATTCTTTTGTTGATTTAATGAAAGATCTTACCCATTTGAGAATAGGACCTGAAGACGTAGTCCACCAGGGACAGACTCCATTATCAAGTTTTGTGTTCATATCTGATGCTTATTTCTCTTCATTTTTTATTTTTCCCTTCTTTAATGGTGCACTTTAATTTATGCTCATTTAATGCAATTCTTTATAAGTCACGATGAAAATATCCTGGATCATGTTGGTATCAGAGAAGTTGTCTTTGAATTGAATTGTTGAGTGCGAATGCTTACTAGGGCCAAGCATAAACATGGTGAAGTAACTCTTAATACTTTCAATCCTAATGTTGGCCATGCATTAAGAAGGAAGAAAATGGAAGAAGAGGACAAGCGTGATGAACAAGAGAAAAACTTTCACATGGTCTTTTATTTCCTGTCATAAATGGTCGAACGAATGGAGATTATGAGAAGAGGATGAAGAAGAAAGGGAAGGAAAAAGAATCACATGCAGATGATTATGCTTCTGTAAACCAAGGGGTTGGAGGAGATCCTACTAAGCCTCCATCTTCACCTTCAAGTTCTAGTTGTTCTTCCTCTGAGCATTTTCATCATTCTCATCATTCTATCCATAAAGGCTCTTTTAAGAAACCATTATTAAAGTTTGATGTAAAATTTTCTTTACCTATGTTTAATGGAGATGATAATCCTGAAAATCTAGATAATTGGATTCGATAGGTTGAAGTGTATTACCATGTCCATCATATTGAAGAAGAGGAGGTTAAAGTGAAATTAGCTTCTCTTCAGTTGGAAGGAACCGCTCTCGTATGGTGGGAGTGAAAGCTTCAGGACATAAGTAAGTTTGGTAATCTTCTTTCCTCATGGTCGGAATTTAAATCAATGACAAGGAAGAAATTTTATCCATTAGGGTATTTACATAAAACAATGATGGAATGACAAACTTTAAGGCAAAGTAAAGGTAAAATTTTACAAAGTTTCACAGAAGAATTTAGGAAGAATTCTCTTGCATTGAAAATTCCTTTGGATTCTTATGAAACTTTGATGAAGTATATTGGCGCACTTCACAACTATATGCATCATACTATTCTCTTGTTTAACCCCAATAGTATTGACAAAGTTTGTGTGCAAGACACACACCTTAAGAACAAGGGGAAACATGTTGAAGAAGATCCCACAAAGAAACCTTCCAATTTCCCACAAAAGAATTTTAACAAGTTTAAAAGGAAGGACAAGAAGACCACTATAGTAAAGAGAGAAGGAGGAAAATCATCTTTCACTCATTTCAATAAGAGCGGTCATGATGACGAACATTGTTGGAAACTACATGCAGAAAAGAAACCAAAACAATTCGGTGGAAAGGGGAAAACAAAGACCGTTTCTACAGTGCAACAACATCTTGGTTCCGATTTGGGAGATGAAGGAAATATCACAATAGTTGGAGTACAAGGTAAAGATTCTCTTCATGCTATTTCAAGTTCTAGTGATGAATCTCATGTTGATGTAGAAAGAGGAATGAGTTATTTCATATAAGAGTTGTGTCTAAACATACTAATATAGATACATTATTTGATCCGGGTTCCCAAGTAAACTTAATATTTGAAGTACTTGTCAAGAAGATGGGTATAGAAACAAAGCCACATCTAAATCCTTATCTTCTTTGTTGGGCATGTGATAAAGAAAAAAATAATGACACCAAACAATGTAGGATCAGATTTGTTATTGCTTCAAAATTGATTGATGGAGTGGATTTGGATGTTGTACCACTTGGTATATGTGGCATATTGTTGGGAAGTCCTTATTTTTATGATAGAAAATAAGTCTTCTTTATTCATGATAAAAAATACCACCTTAGTAAAGGGGGAGTGGAATATGTTGTTAGAGCTCACAACATGAGAGTAAATACAACACTTGTTACAGGGAAAATGAAAAGACTCATAAATACTAGTAAGAGACATGTACTCATGGTCATTAGAGAGAAAGATGTTGGGACATCCGATGCTTTCTAAGGGTGTGATCCATCTCATAAAAATAAATTAATTGATATTTCTTCTAAGTATGATGATATTTTTCAGGAACCAGATGGATTACCTCCTAAGAGGGAAATCCAACATGAGATACATCTTCAACATGATTCTCCTCTTCCTACTGTGGGCATGTTCAGGATGTCAGTTGTGGATATGATAGAGATCAAGAAAAAGGTACATGGCTTATTGGATCAAGGGGTCATCGGGCCCAATTCATCTCCTTGTGGTTCTTCGATCACGATGGTTCCAAATAATGATGGCACATGGAGAATGTGTGTCAATTACCGAGCTTTAAATAAAATCACAGTGAAAAATCGATACCCTCTTCCTCGCATATATGATTTACTTGATCAATTGAAGAATGTTGTGTATTTTACTAAGTTGGATTTGCATAGTGGATATCATCAAATCAGAGTCACAGAGAAAGATGCATGGAAAACTTCCTTTAAAACCAAACATGGATTGTTTGAGTGGTTAGTTATGTCGTTTTGGCTTTGTAATGCTCCGATAATTTTCATGCGTGTGATGAATGATGTATTCATCCATTTCCTAGATGACTTTATGATTGTATAATTACACAACATAAATGTTTTGAGAGGGACTTGGGATTAGCATGTGAGGCATGTAAAGTAAGTATTGGATACATTGCAAAGGGAAAATTTGTATGTAAAACTGTCTAAATTTGAATTTGGCAAGACTTCACTTGTGTACTTAGGTCATATTGTAGGAGGAGGAAAATTGAAAATCGATCCTTCCTAAATTGATGTAATTATAAAATGGCCTGAGCCAAAAAGTGTAAACGAAGTCCGAAGCTTCTTATTTGCAGTCCAATATTGGAGGAGATTCATTCCCAACTTCTCCTTTATAGAAACTCCTTTACATTCCTTAACCAGTTTGACGAACACTTTTCATTGGGAAGGAAAGCAACAAAAATCTTTCAACATATTGAAGGAGAAAATGAATACCACACCAATATTAGCACTTCCAAATCTTTAACAAAATTTTTGAGATCAAGATAGATGCCAACGGATATGCCATGGGTGCAGTATTGATGCAATATCGTAAGCCTATTTGTTACTACTATGAAAATTTTAACCAGGAGGTTGTTAACTATCCTACATATGATAAAGAGTTATATGCATTAGTCCAGAGTGTAAATAAATGGAAAAACTACCTATTAGGGAAGGAAACAATCATACATACATATCACCAACCCTTACAGTATCTTCAAGAAAAGACCAAATTGCAATGATCTCGACACTACAGGTGGATGGCTTTTCTACAAAAATTTCATTTGGTAATCAAGTACAAAAAGGTTAAAAGTAACAAGGTAGATGATATGATTTCTAGACCTCTTAATGATGCTTCTATTTTTTTGAAGAATACTTCTTTATATCATGATAGCTACGTAGAAAAATATTCCATTGATGAATATTTTAAAAAATTATATGCGAAGATAACACTTGGTGCACAGGTAGAGAACTATTTTATGTAGGGAAAACTACTCTACCATCTTGGAAAGCTTTTTATTCCTACAAGTGAATGAGTCCATGTAATACAAGAAGCTCACACTTCTCTTTGTTGGAGTTACTTCACACACACCTAGTATTTATTTTTACTAAGGTTTATCCTTTTTTATTAGTCATAATTAGTCATTATCCAATCTCCTATATTTTAGGAGAGAATATTCCACCTGGAGAATATTCTCTTTCAGTTGACACTTTAGTTTGACTAGTTGAGTTGAGTCTAGATGTTGCATTGGTTTTGTCAGCATGAAACATTGAGATCATCACCATGCTAATGCAAACTTTCCTTGGGATCATGACCTTACTAACGCATTACCCTTGATTCCTTTATCGACTCCTCACTACAGTCTCTTCAGTCTATTAACTGAAGACTAGTTGACTAGTTAACTCAAACAAGTGGCAGTTCACTTGTGTAACTACCTAAAAGACTAGACTAGGTGGCAGTTCACTCCCATAACTATTGGCATGTGTCCATATCACTCTAGACCACCACTATGTCTCATTAGTTACTCATGTATCCTATATCTATTGTAAATTATTCACTCTTTGAGTGTGGAAAACTGTTAATGAGAATTATTCCATTCTTTCTCTCCTTCTTCTTCTTTCTCCAATTCTCTCTGCAAATGTGTTTATTATTGTTTAGCTAGATATATTATATGCAAGTTCAACAGATTTACATGGTATCAGAGTCGACATATTGGTAATCAAAGCTTCACCAAATTATTTTTTGTAGGTACTGAAGATTGAAGAATGTATAAAAGATGGAATTTATGTTTTACTCACCGATAATACTTATCACACCTCATAAATATTTTGAGTGGAAGCCAAAGATTATACTTCTTCTTAAAAGTAGAGGCTTATAACAAATAACCATGGCAATGGAAGTAGATCCTGATTCTGCCGATGAGAAAAATGACTTTCTCAATAGACAAGATATGGCCATAGGATTTATATGCTTATCTATTTCTCCATAAATTCTCCACCAAGTATGTGATGTCACACAATAATTTACTCCAAATGAAGTATGGACCATATTGGAGGTTCTATTTGGGAACAAAGAAGATTGTAAAGATTGCATGTAGGGGATTGGAAAGATAGAGCCAAAAGAGAAATCGTCAGAAGATCAAGCCTTTTATTTTGAGGAGTCTTCTACAAAAGTATTTGCACAAATTTGTATTCCAAGAATTGAATTTCATGTTTAATATATATGGCATGCATATTAGGTTTCACATGCAGACACTTTTTCATGCACCATGCATGCATCTCAAGAGACAAAAAGGGAGTCACACACATCAAACTCAATTCTGATATTTTCTGAGCACAATTTACAGAAAGAAATTGGACATTTGAATTCCTCTCGGGAAAATATCCAATTTCAAATAAACAAATCATCCGAAACAGAGTCCAGAAAGTGAAGTTATGATTGTTTTAAAATCAACAAAATTTTAGCATTTTTCCGAAAACGATTGCACGGTTTTCAAAATTTGATCAAAAATTTATTTGGATATTTTTCATTACAAGAAGAGAAAGTGGATATTCGTGGAAATCTCAATGTTTCATCTACTTCATCATATCCATGCAAACATCTACATCTTCAACAAAATATTCTAAGGTTTTTACTTGTTTATTAGTCATAATTAGTCATTATCCAGTCTCCTATATTTTAGGAGAGAATATTCCACCTAGAGAATATTCGCTTTCAGTTGACACTTCAATTTGACTAGTTGAGTTGAGTCTAGATCCTGCATTGGTTTTGTCACCATGCAACATTGGGATAATGACCATGCTAATGTGCACTTGACTTGGGATCATCACTACACTCTGTTCAGTTAGCTAATTGAAGACTAGTTGACTAGTTAACTCAACTAGGTGCCAGTTCACTCTTGTAACTGCCTGAGAGACTAGACTAGGTGGTAGTTCACTCCTGTAACTGCTGGTGTGTGTCCATATCACTCTATACCACCACTACCTCTCATTATTTACTCATGTATCCTATATATATTGTAAATTATTCACTCTTTGAATTTGGAAAATTGTTAATGAAAATTCTTTTATTCTGTAAGGCCTATCCAGACAAAGCGTTATAAAACATAAATTTAAATATAGAAATGTTATACTAATTTCTATTATGTTCTCTATTCATCATGATAACAACTCATTGTTCAGCATAATTTAAAAATTAATAGCATGATAATGAATAACATATTCAACATAAATAATAATAAAAAAACCAAACAATATAACAATAAGGATCACAACATAATAATGATAATAATGATGATAAATACCTCAAACTGATGTTTTTCTAAAACTCTACCCAAGATGAAGCTCTGCCCAAAACTAACTAACCTCCCAGCCAGCTAGGAATGACCTATCCATCTCCCTAGCCCCAGGATTCCTTACGGTTTCCTTGCCCATGAGCCCGAAATTCCCAGCAACAGGTGCCCCCTGTGAAAGTGCTCAATTCTATAGGCACAAAAAAATTTCATAATATATACATAGTCTCCATTCCTCCTCCCTTCTCCTTCCTTCAATCTGAAAAGATTACCCCCCAAACAAAACAAGACCCTCTTCCAGAGTGTTCCCCCTCGCCTTATCCTCCTTTCCTCATTATTCACCGCCTTATCCCCCCATTAAACCTCAACCACATTATCCCCCATTAAGTGTCAACCACCTTATCCCCCCCTCCATAAATGGGTCCATCTACCAATACAATTGTATTATTAACTAAGTCTTCATAATAAAAATTAATAATTCATTAAACTAATATTAATTAAACAAATATTTAATCATGATAATTAATTATTTAATTAATTAAACTAATATTCCTTAAACGAATATTTAATCATGATAATTAATTAATTAATTAGGGTTGGTACATACATCCACCCTTTAGGAAACTTCATCTCAAAGTTAAAGTAATTTATGATACAAGGGAAATGACACATGGTTCACACATTCATATCCAATAAACAACATTATCGGTAATTAAGCCAAGAAAACTCATACATACTAGTGTACATGTGCAAGAAGTGCATGTGTAGCTAGTACATACAAGTCTTGTGCATGTACTAATAACAATAACTATCACCTCTATAGTAATTTATGTATGCATCCAATCTAGTCAACAAGACTATTCATTTCATAGAAGATAATAAACCAATCAAATGTTTGTGAAATCCCTTAATTACAATAATCTAGCTCAAAAATGTTTATTTAGACAATTGTAGTTCAATTAAGTAGTCATGAATATACGTATATACACATTTTCTCTTCAGAAGGAAAAACAATAAATTCCACCATAAGGCAAATCTCCACACACTCCCAACTATTTCTATTCATCCTTCCTCCCTAACTTAATTCCATATTCCATTCCTATCCTTCCTCTGCTAGACTATCTTGGAGCATCAACTACATTGACCTAACTCCAAATAGAACCTGTAAGCGGAAGTGTCACTAGCTTGACCAAGCTTCCCCAACAGGCATAAAACAATCATCATCACACATCTAGGGGAGCATGAGCTAACACTGTCTTCCCATGAATCTACGTTTCGGAGGATACATGATGGGAAATTACTTCACCCCTCCTAATAGGACTAGGGTCCACACCCTACAATGGAATATATAGTGGCACCGTGTTCTTGGGAATGTTTTCATCGTTTATTCAGTTTTTGGGCAGTCTCACCTCCTGAAAACCTTCACTGATCCATATATCATAACAATGCATTTGTACCAATATAATTTCACATACAAAGATTCATACCATATTGTTTCTCGGTCGGTGGTCATGGTATCCACTTTTATTACCATTATCCCTTGGCTATTTCATAGCCCATTGACCTGCAAATTAGTCTATAACACAAACTCATACATATATATATGCATTATCATAATGTAAATGCATTTGACCATAATCTCAATTCGGTATCCACATACCAACAATTTTAATGTTAAAATTTACAAGTTAGAAATAGGCCTCATAATATCCCCATAATTTAATTAACATTACCCATTCATAGGATTTTCATTTACGTAATAGATTGCATCATATCCACCATCATTCACATAACGTTAAACATTCATAGATTTCACATTCATATAATAGATCACATCATATCCATCATCATTCAAGTGAGATTTAAACATTTATAGAATTTACATCCACATAGTAGATCACATCATATTCGTCATCATTCAAATAACATTTAAACATTCATAGAATTTAAATCCACGTAGTAGATCACATCATATTCATCATCATTCAAATAACATTTAAACATTCATAAAGGTTCATACGTCCTAAAATTTCAAGTGTATCATTAATAGTTTCACTGTGAGTAGAACATAAAGGTGATTAGGCCTCAGGTAATCCTAGTTGTCTAAGTCAAAAGGTGGTGTTACATACACCCAACCTTCGAGAAACATATTCTTGAGGTGGTAAAAAAAGTGAGGGATAATCTCATAGTAATGTCTCGGCATCTTCCCAAGTAGCAGATCCTGGACTATACTTGTCGTATTGGACCTTAAATTGGTATACCAAATAGTTCCTGAGTTGTCAGACTCTACAGTCCAATATGAATAATGGTTCTACCGTGAGGGCCTTATTATCCCTAAGACAAGGTGAGACATTGGGCCTTATTATCCCTAAGTTGAGTAACTCATTCAACTGGATCTGCAACTCACAAAGTTCTCGCACTATCATCCTATACAGAGTCTTGGAAATTGGTTTTGCACCAGGTTATATCTCAATAGTAAAATCAAGCTCCCTCTCAGGAGGTAACCCTAGCAACTCGTTCGGAAAAACATCCTTAAACTTTGACAATACTAGGTACTAATCCAAGGAGGTTCCTTTCCTTCCATTCATTACTTCCACTACATAAATGTAACGACCCTAATTGAATAAATGATTAAAGATTATAAAGAAAAACCAGTTAAAGAAATTAAGCATGATTAATTGTGTGGTAATCAAACTGTAGAATGCATTCAATGAACTGTGACAGAAATTAAGGAAAATAAATAAAA
>ML782065.1:1090770-1109617 GCA_009831015.1 Picea engelmannii | reverse complement strand
AGAGAGAGAGAGAGAGATTGTTTTATTATTAATTAATTAAAATTTAAACTATTAAAATTTAAACCTATAAAAAAAAATTAAAGTCAGGCAGTGGGTCCTCGCATGAGGCCCACATGCCCCTCTCCTCCTTTATCATCCCCCAAAACCCTATACACATTCTCCCAGGCTCTCCATCCCCAAACCCTACACACATTCTCCCACTCTACAAATGCAGCCGAGCCTCTCTCACTCTGCAACTGCGGTGGGGTTTGATGGTCTATGGGTTGGTGCATGAAAAAAAACCTGTCCCTTATGGGATCCTCTCAGCTTGGGGGTTGGTTTCTCCCTTGCTCGTGGCTTTGAGATTCAGTTGCCTCTTGGGGTTTTCCGTGCAGTGCATTGAATTTTCTCCTTAGGAGCTCCCTCCTCTAGTGCTCTCCACTTGGACTCGGATTTTTCTTTTCGACTGAGTTATGGTAATGGCTTGTGGCTCCTCTCTTGATAGCTTAGGCACTGAAAGATTAGTCTTGTCTTAAATTGTGATGTTTTGTGTTGTGTTTTGTGCAAGTGCACTTGGTTTTCAATGTTGGGCTTTGATGACTTGTGGCTTTGGCTTGCTGTTGGGATTTGATTTGAATTGTGGCTTGAATTAATATGTTACTGCTAGCTTGTTTGTTGTGTATGGAAGGTTTTCTTGAATCAATGGCTGTGGATTTGGATATTGGGCCTGCGTAGTGCAATGAATCACCCATTGTGGGCTCCTCCTCCATGTGACTGAGCACTTTGGGTTCTTGGTCTCAACTTTGGTGCATTCTGTTGTTGTTGAGTGCTTAGATTACATGGCTATGGATGCTCAACAACTTTCAGACATGATTTTGTAGCTTCATTACCTTTGGATGATGCCTCTACAAGTTGGGGTCGCTTTATCAATCATGTTTGGGGTTTTGGGCATTTCTATGTTGTATAGTTTTGTTTGCATGGATTCTTTTTAACAAGCAAGTGACAACTATTTGTTTGAGAAGTAGTATGAGGTAGAAGCATCCCATGTTCTATGGCGCATCCCCTCTCCTAAGAGTCTATGACTGGGGATAACTATTTTTCCGAAGTCTCTCAAGAGTTGTGCATGGCCCCATATGCATTTTGCAAGCACTGGTGCATACACACACGAGCATAAGTAGGAATGTGACATTGGAGACATTGGAATGTGTGATAGCAGTGTCCCACTTTCACGAGCCCGAAAAACTACTGTAGACAGAGGAACATATAATTTGAGATGTTTATTGTATGTTAAACTCTTTATTGGTGTCCAAACATTACCAAATGACATTGGAATGGATAGGCTTATTGAATATATAGCATTGGAGAATACATGATTGGGTAGTTTCTAATTTCTATATTGTTGTATGCTTTCTTTTTGGGTGTTTTCTTATTGTTTTGTTATGCATTAAGCATTGATAATGGGCATTGTATCTTGGGGATCCAAGAGGAATAGGACATACCAGTTTCAATTAATGAAAATGTGTTATCTTCCTATGAAGGAAACTAATGAATTTTTGAATTATATAAGGGTTATCAAACTTCACACATGGGAAGGCCATTTCCAAACACATGTAGATTCTTTTAGGAATTCCAAATATGAATGCCTCTGCAAGTTTATGTATTTTGTTTTAGTGAATATAATTAATCTATGGTGCACACCTTCACTTGTTTCAGCAATGAAATTCACTACACGCATGTTTTTAGGTGTAGAAATTACACCAGGGAAGGTGTTCACTGCAACATCTATATTTTTTAAAATTATTCAAGAGCCCATTAGGAATTTTCCTCAAGATTTAATATCTCTCTCACAAGCCATGGTGTCCTTGGATAGAATTGACAGGTATATGACCAGCAAGGAGATTGATCCTAAGGCATTTGAAAGGTTACCGCCAAGAAAAGAGCTTGCAGTTGTGGTTGAAAATGGCACTTTCTTTTGGGGTGATGATATTTTTAATATACAATTTCTACCTCTTTTATAGGTCATGCCTAATTTTTTTTTTTTGTTCCATTTTTACAGGTGAGGCTTCTTACAGGTTCACACAGATTGTTGGTTTTTAGAGATTAATAAGTTCCAAAAAATTCATATATGTTTTGGGGTTCTTTTGTACCACCTACCCCTTCATCTTACCACATATCTAATTTTTTTTCTAGGTTATTTTTGGTTGTTAAAGGGATGTAGTTTTTTTTTTTTTGTTAAAGAACTGTAGGGGTTTCAAGGTTGCATGCCCAGGTTTTCATGGTTGTTTTTCATAGTTGTTTAAGGATCATAAGGCATAGCATTCAATCAAGGGTCAAGAGGATGGGTGGGTAGGTAGGCCCTTGGCCCCATATTTTAAACTAGGGCTCTAATACCATGTGTAAGGCTTGTCCAGACAGAGCCTTATAAAACATAAATTTAATTATAGAAATTCTATACTAATTTCTATTATGTTTTCTATTCAACATAATAACAACTAATTGTTCAACATAATTTAGAAATTAGCATCATGATAATGAATAACATATTCAACATAAATAAATAAATAAACGAACAAAATAACAGTAATGATCACAACATAATAATGATAATAATGATGATAAATACCTCAAATTGATGTTGTTCTAAAACTCTACCCAAGTTGAAGCTCTTCCCAAAACTGACTAACCTCCCAGCTAGATAGGAACAACCTATATGGCTCCCTAGCTCCAGGATTCCTTACGATTTCCTGGCCCCCAAGCCCAAAATTCCCAACAATAGGTGCCCCCTATGAAATTCCTCATGTTTGTAAGCACAAAACAGTTGCATAACATATACACAGTCTCCACTCCTCCTCCCTTCTCCTTCATTCAATATGAAAATATTAACCCCAAACAAAAGAAGACCACATTCCCCAGTGTTCCCCCTTGCCTTATCCTTCTTTCCTCATTATTCACTTCCTTATCCCCCTATTTAACCTCAACCACCTTATCCCCCATTAAGTATCAACCACCTTATCCCCCCTCCATAAATGGGTCCATCTACCAATACAATTGTATTATTAACTAAGTCTTCATAATAAAAAATAATAACTCATTAAACTAATATTAATGAAACAAATATTTAATCATGATAATTAATTATTTAATTAATCAAACTAATATTCATTAAAAAAATATTTAATCATAATTAATTAATTAATTAGGGTTGTTACACATTCTTTCTTTCCTTCTTCTTCTTTCTCAAATTCTCTCTGCAAATTTGTATATTATTGTTTATCTAGATCTATTATGTGTAGGTTCAATACATTTACACTCTTCTGTATGGGAATTTTGGGGTAGGAAAAACTATGGTTCATTTGCACAGGTTTTGTTACTAGCCTCAAATGAAAGCAATTGTAACTAAATATGTAAAGGGGTGTGTGATTTGGTCTACTTGTAAGCCCACTAATAGAAAATTGGGGGTATACCCACCAGTTCTTGTTACATCCCTTCCATGGGAAAGTGTCTCTATAAATTTTGTAGGGGGTTTACCAATGACCAAAAGGGGTCATGATTATTTGTATGTTGTAGTGTATATGTTCAACAAGATGTGTATCTTGATGTCATGTAAAAAAAGGATCATTGTTGAGTATAATACAAATCTTTTCTTTCATTTTGTTTGGGCTCGGTTTGGATTACCCACATCCATTTTATTGGATAAAGATACTTGATTCCTTGGGGACTTTTGGACTAGATTGTGGAGAATGATGGACAAAAAAAATGAAGAGGAGAACTGCTTTCCATCCACATACCGACGAACAAACAGAGGTGGTAAACTGAACAATGGTACTTTTTCTTCGAGGCTACTGCAACAAGCATCCCAAGTTATGGGATGAACAAATACCCTATGTACATGACGTGTACAACCAATATTTGCGTTCATCCACTCAAAGTTCACCTTTTGAGACATGCTTTGCGTACCTACCAAAGTTTCCTTTGGAATTGATGTATGGAAGAGATGTTGATGTGAATGAAGAATGACTAGAGGACAGATCCTGCAAGTTCATCGATAGGATCCAACATATACACCAGTCAGGGAAAAGTTGGAGAAAATTCAAACATAGTATAAATCTCGGCATGAAAAGCATAACGTTGATCATCAGTTCCATGTTGGAGACCAGGTATGGCTTTACATCAACAAGGAGAAATTAAAGGGTGAAGGAAATAAATTCAAACCCATTCATTATGGATCCTTCAATATATTGGATAAAAGTGGTACCAATTATTTTCGTATGGATATTCCACCTTACATGCATATCTACTCAATTGTGAACATTGAGAACTTGAAACCCTTTTAGACTCCCATGATCATGGATCAAGATGACAAAGTTTCAATACCTTCATTTGATGAGTTTGTACCTGAGTACTTGGATGAGATACAAGAATATATCATCCTAGACAAGAGGATGAGGAATTCACACAGGGGTGATGTTGATTATATTTGAGTAGGATTAAAAGGCACACATCCAAGCAAGGCAAAGTGGATTGAGAAGGACAAAATTACGGAACTCTTATCTCACTTATGTAGTGAACCCCAAAATTCACATAATTTATTTATTTTTCCCAGGGACATTAACTCTTTGTTTTTACCAATTAACTTAACTTTCTTTATCGACAATTCACAGGTGTGGGGATATAGTCTTAGGAACCTAATTTTCTTAAGGTTATGAAACAAGTCATAAGAGAAGTTAGGAAATCTCTTCTCATTCCTAGCCTATCGAATCTCTAACTCTACTTTATCATTATGGAAGTGTTAACTTTAACCATTCGAACCATTCTTTATTCCTTTGAAAATTATAGTCTCCTATATGCTTGTACTTTCATATTACACATACACATATACATAAGTGCACAAACTTCCTATCTTTTAAAATTTCGATATATGGAGTTGTACATACTTGGAAGATATCGTGAGCATACTATTAAAGATCCCTTATATTGATACCTAAAACAAAACTCGGGGTATTAATAATTTCACTGTGGTATTCCAAAGTTCAAGGTGCTCCAATCTCTTTTCAAATTGGTGCTAAGATAGAATGAAAAAACACAGTTGTCATAACTAACTAAGGGTCTACTAAACAGGGAACGATAGTCCCAGTCGTGTATGGCTATGGTCGCATGGCCTAAGACTAAAGTTATGTTCATACAGTAAATATGTGCAAGCTTAGCACTTGGCCTGCAGTTATCCTAAGAACAAAAAGATGACCTCTTTCTTGTCAGAGTTTAAAGATTCCCTTCCTAATGAACTAAGTCATTACCCGCCAAATGAACTGATTCTAACTCTGTGAGTTAAAAGAAAATGTTGAGTCACTTTTCCTCCTTCATTTTAATTGGATGCGAGGATAGGTGCAGTGACGGTCAGGGTGCATTGATCCCTCCATCCAACACATCAAATCGACATCTACACAAAGTTATGTCCTAGTCTTTCATCTGCTTGGATATCCTAAAATGGTTTGGCCATCTCCTGAGGGTCACATGGCTTGATACAACAACATTAAACGCTCCCCTTTAACCATTCCAACAAAACTAATTAGGTTCAATTCTATTTTTGGCTTGAATTCTCTGTGTGAAGAATTTTAGGGTGGCTATGGAAGGAACGCTCTGGTGTAAGAGCTGAGGAGGTACTTCGTTCTAGCAGGAGAAAAATGTGAATGACTGTTGCCATTAACCGGTAAGGACCTTTATCCATCAACTAGCTAAAACCCGCTATCGTTTTAACGTTACCTTTCTTGTGTATTCCGATTTTCTAAGGATTTTCTTGTGTAGACATTTTGTATATGTGTAATGTAGTTTATTCGTAGGGTGTCGGGGTTGTATTTGAGTGTTGATGTCCGGGTCACTTCTTTGGGCATCTACCAGCCTGTATATCATTTGATTTATTACGTAGCAGTAAGGTGGTAGTTTTCCCTTATAGGTTAATGAGTGGGATGATATTGTAATCTACTAATTTACATTTGTGACTTATGTTAGGGTTACGTCTTCTATTTATCTTGTCTGACTATTGCATGTATATGTCCCCTTCAGAAGTCTGTATACCTCATGAGTAAGGGTCCTAGATTTTATACGCCATATTTGGCAATACACTGTGTTCAATATTACATACCTTAGTAAAAGCACCCTTCAACAAGGATTTTCATTCTTCTATCTTAATTGGATTCTTGCTTGGGATTTTCAGAGTAGAATAGCTTTCGCCGGTGTTTCTTGGTTGTTTTAATCCTTAGAAATTATATTTCTTTTATTTTGATACTTAATTTCTAAGGATTGTGTCACTCCTCCTAATGATGGGGCCCCTGATCATTGCGAAGTACCCATCAGATAAACTTTGTCTCCTTCCTCCCATCCAGTTCATGGGAAACCTTGTCAGTCATGAAGCGGAAGATGGCCTATGCTAAGGCCCTAAGTTAAGTACAGTTCTAGATTCCTCTGCATTTATTTTATTGTAATCCATTTATCTTGGTGATTCAAGTTTGAAAATCATATGCAAGACTCTTTATCAATCATTGACAACTATTAATGAAATTTTTCTTATTTCCTTACAGGAGCGGAGCATCTGAACCCTCATATTTCCTTTGGCATCCTCCCGTACACAAGGTACTTGAGTTTCTTTTGAATTCTCCGGATTTAATGACCCAGGTTTTTTTGTAGCGAAGACCTTGGTCCCAACTCAGTTATCACATGGTGTAGTACCATATTAGTTTCTTTCTTAGTAGAAGGATTTAAGGTTCTTACCGTATTCACTACGAGAGACTACTACACAGAAATCGTGGGATTATGACACATCTTTGACTACTATTATGGATTTAGGTTGATATGTTAACTAGTCATTCTAATTTAGAAGCACAAAAACTTTATGTTTTCAAGCAGTATGTCTCATAATTTTAAGGCTTATACTTCATAGTATTTACAAAGATCTCTAATGTGATCAATAGATTTGTAGTTTTTCATTATTTCCAATGCCGCCTGCTTGTACAAAGGGTTGGTTCAGTTGTCATTTGAGCACAGAATTATGAAATTCGTGTTATGTAATTAAACAAAGGCATATAGATATCTAATGGGTTCTCGTAGTTCTGTTTCTTTTCTAAGATTATTCGTCTTTCGCTTCTCAGTGATTTTATTCCAAAGCTTCTATTTATATTGAAAGGTTCTATTCATTTTACCCTTTATTTTCAGAGTTCAAAATATGATCGGATGGACTTATATGTCCCCATGATATTCTTATTAACCATTCATAAGCATACTCTAGTTTTGTTTTAGATTGAAACTTGCAAATCGTGTGGGTTATCTATCTATCTATCTATCTATCTATCTATCTATCTATCTATCTATCTATCTATCTATATATATATATATTTCTACCTGTGTCTCCATACATAGTTGATTCCTGTCATATACAATCATTTTCACTAGAAACGTCAAACAAGACAAGATAATCCCTCCCAGCCTAAAGGTGAATCTCGGGGAGGTAGTTACCTATGTAAATACTTAAAAAGTCTATGTAATTCCTAGTTTAATTCAGGCAAGTATCCTTCTATGGTTATTGACTGTAAAACAGATCGAAGATAATATGGAGTACCAAATTTGGCAGTAAATACTTAACATGGATAATGGGATAGAAACCATTTGTGTTCTTACAATTCCTAGTATGCTTTCACCATTCAATTCTCATTCCCAGTTAACTATTCAGAAAAACCTTTGTGCAATAACTATAGTTAACCTATAGGAGTTTACCCTACCTTTCCTATTTCTTATAGAATTCTTGTAAACAGAAAAATCCCATACATATTAAAAACCGTCAGAACTTATCTATGAGTAATACACACAATATTATGTTAATTCCACTCTTCCAATAATTCCAATCAGAACGATTATTATCTAATGAAAGTTTCAATAGAAATCATCCACACAGTAATATATAGATTTACACAGACATCCATTTAAAACAAAAAAGAGATATATAACTCGAAAAGGGATAGATGAACATATCCGAACCAAAATGCTAAAATAAAAAAGGAACAACCACATTCCTCCCAACCGTAGAATAGGGCAACCAAATCACTTGCCAGATTCACCCCCTATCCCGAACATGAATCCATGAGGGCGAACTTGAAAAACTTCTCCTCAACAATGTCCTTCAACTCCATCAGATTCCTCTTGCCTCACATTCAATCAGTAGTGTTCATAACAACAAGAAAATCAATAGTCTCTTTTCCCCAACATACTCCTCCTTGCGTCACACTTCAAAAAATAGTGTTCATAATAGAAAGAGGTAATTCCTTTCCTAGCATACTTGGCAGTGTCCTTCCTCCTCACATATGTTATTTAAAACAATATTTTTGCCTAGGTCTTTTCCCTCCCTTGGGGATTTTCACAGATTTCTAAATCCCTAATTTTCAGGGGCTACTAATGGCCAAATCCCTGATTTTCCACTTGTAAGAATAAGCCTTGAGGTAGTTCCAACATGTTCCCCACTCATGGAGTCATGGTCAGCTGAATTTAACATGGTTTTTCCATTTGTCCTCCTGCAATAATTATCAAATATTATGTTTTCATACATGTTTCATATTCAAATAGTTAGTTGGTTCAAATCAGATCCCTGCCCAACAACCATAATAATTAATTACAATTTACCAATTTTGAAATTTGGAATTTCCATAAATGGAAAAAATTTCCCAAATTCAAATTTACCAAAAATAGAATAATTTTCCAAACAATTTTTGAATTCAAAAATAATTTATTTTTGGGGGTGTCACATCCTTTCCCCCTTCAATTAAAAACTTTCCTTAGTGTTTGTTCCTTTCTTGGAACATGATTGGATGAGAATTCCGCAAATCTCCCTCCAACTCCCAAGTGGCCTCCCCTTGAATAAAGTGCTTCCATTGCACTTTTACCTAGGCGACGACTCTTGTTCTGAAGTACTTTTCCTCTCCGGTCCAAAATGCATAGAGGTTCCACTTGGAACTCGCCTTCTGGTTCCATCTGCATCAAATTCCAATTGATCATATGAGTCAAGTTATGGACATAATTCTTTAACAAAGAAACATAAAACACATTATGAAATTTTAGAATGGTACAACGTGCAAGTTGATATGGCACAGGTCTAATTCGAGCTAAGATCTCAAAGGGCCCACACAACTTGGGTGCCAACTTGGAACTTTTCCCGAGTTTTTAGTGAACTCTTTCAGGCTTTGACTTTTAGGTAAACATGCTCTCCCACTTGAAACTCTAAGTGTCTTCTCTTCTGGTCTGCATAACTTTTCTGTTTGTCCTGTGTCACTTTAAAGTTTTGTCATACCTATCTTACCATGATTTCCTTTTCTTGAAGCATCTCCAGTCCAACCATAAGTCTGTCAACCGGGTTCTCCCAACTAATTGGAGTCCTACACTTTTTTCCATATAGTTTCGCGAAGGGGCTTAACTTAGCCGAAGTCCAGTACCCATTGTTATATGCAAATTCTACCAGGTGTAGGCAGTCTTCCCACTTTCTTGGCTTTTTTCTTACATACATGCAGAGTATATCCTCCATGATTTGGTTTGTTCTTTCTTTTTGTCCATCCATTTGCAAATGATAACTTGTACTGAAATTCAAATTAGCATTTAGCCCTGCAAATAGTTCTTTCCAAAAAGAAGATGTAAATTTTACGTCTCTATCTAAAATCACCATTTTAGGAATACCATGCAGTCAAAAAAATTTCTATCATAAATATTTCATGGATATTCATAGCTTTAAAAGTAGACTTTAAAGGAATAAAGTGTGCATAATTACTCAGTTTATCGATTACAACCATAATAGAGTCATTATATTTCTTCGTTTTAGGCAAACTTGTAATAATTCTAGCGATATGGTCTCCCATTTCCATTCTGGTACTGGTAATGGTTGCAGTAGGTCGACTGGATGTTGGTGTTCGGCCTTAACCTGCTGACAATCTTGGCACCTAGCCAAGTATTCTGTTGTTTCCCCCTTCATGTTAGGCTAGAAAAATAGTTTTCTAAGTGTTGTTATCGTTTTATGGTATCCTCAATGACCAGAATATGATTTCTTATGCACTTCATCCAAATTGTTAAATTTAATTGTGCCGAAGCTAGTATGTATATTCTATTTTTAAATCATAGTAGACCATTTTTATCACTACTCAGTTCTATTTTGTCTGGTTTTTTTGTAGTGTCTTGTAATTTTGCCACTATCTTAGTGTAATTTTCGTCGTTATTACCCACAGTCTTTATCCTTAGTTCAGGGTTGCTTTTCGTCCTACTAAAGTTTATTTCAAACAACCCAGGAACTCTTATTCTTGAAGCATCAACTACTTTGTTTTCCTTTACCTTGATATGTCTTATCTCAAGTCAACTTTGTAATGTCCATATCCGGTTCAAAAAGTTGTTTTGTTTATGTCCTTATCCTTTATCCTAACTTGGTGGTAATTAGATCGTAAATCCAACTTCAAAAAGATCTTTTCCCCACCTACTGGGTCGAATCAATCATTTATCTGAGGTAAGGGGTACTTGTTCTTAATAGTCATCTTCGTCTTTATACTTAAGTGTCTTTGCATAAAAATTTAATATTGTTTTGTTCTTTTCTAACCAATCCATTCTGATTTTCACATCATAAGATCCGAGTGGTAAGATGTTCATATTTGTTATTATGTCTTAATCATTTAAACTAATCTCTTAATTAGATAAATGTCCACCACTTTCCTTTTAGTTCTTGTTTCTAGTTGTACTAGCCATGATTTTGCGTGTCTCATTTTCTTAGGCTTATTTGACTCTACCACACCAGGAGTGATATAACTTAACGTAGCTCCAAGATCCACTAAAACAGAAAATTGGGTGTTATTGATTTTACCTTCAATTTCCACCACAGAGGACTGGTGGTCAGCTTTGCTGGCCATCCACACCTACATTTATCTGATACAGGATTTTGCCCACGTCACCCGCCATCGAGGCTTCCTGCAAATTATGAACAACAACTCTGTTTACTGAATTGAAACGTGGATAGTTCCTCCTTAGATGAGGTTCTCCACATTCTCAACACTTTAATGGTTCGCGGGGCTATCCCCAAACTTCTTCATTCCCAGGTTCACTATTTTACCGCTACCTTGCGTATTTGGATTATTGGAGTGAAAGTATATCCTTGGAAAGATTTTCACTGCATTCTGATATAGAGATGGCTGGTATACCTTCTTCTGTTGGTTCATTAGGTCTTGTCCCTTATCCTTCCAAGCTTTGGGAAACTCTTCCTACTATTTGTACTGGTCAGAGAACATTCATTCTTTCCTAAATACTTCACTCAAGGATTTAGGGTTGTCAAACTCAATTCTATCACCATAGGACTATGGTAAACAACTTAAGAATCGCTGGATTTTTACCTTATCCTCTTAGATGTATGGTACGAACCTTAGTAGTTCCAAAAAATTATTTATAAGGTCCTCCATTGTCATCTATCCAAGTCATAACTCATAAAAATATTTCATTTTCCTTTCATAATAGCTTTCAGAAAGGTACTATTTCTTGAAATACTTCTTAAAGTCAGACCATTCCAAGTGTTTCTCTTTTAGGCCCTTGGCCAATTTCAGGTCTTGCCACCAAATGCTGGCCTTCCCTTTCAGATTGTAGATGGCCATTCTGAACTTCATATTGCTGGAATAGTTGTAGATCTAGAAGTATTTTTTGATGTCCAATAACCATGCCTCAACTTCTTCTCCTATTCGAGATTCTCCATCAAAGGTAACTGGTTTAATATTTTTAAATTCTCCTTCAAGGTGGTCTACTTGTTTTCTTTTTCTGTCTGTTATAGTTTTGTCTTCAGATGAAGGTGTTCCTTCAGACAAAATGTCTCCTTTTTCTATTTCTTGCCCTGAGTTCTTTGAGGCTCTTTTGTTGACCTCTTCATCATGGTTACTATCTTTTAGGATTTTCTTGGTCACTATACTCATAGCAGGACTTCATTTATCTCTTGTTCTTCCTGCTATTCTTTCTTCAATTTATCATTATCTACTTTGAATCTAAAGCTCAACAATAAGATTCCTCATTGTTTCCAATATTTCCATAGGATAGATTTCGTCACTATTATGTATTGGATCTCCATGAGGTTCCTATTCTGGATTTCCTTCCATTCTAATTTCTACATCATCCTGAGCTGCCATAATTCACACAAACATAAATGTTTTCTATCTGTAACAAAAAGGTTTGTTAGTTTTGCATAGATCGAAATAGGTGCTAAGAAACTAATGTGGCCCTATTCAGGTCTAGCATTGTAACCTTTGGCCCTGATACCATATGTAGTGAACCCCAAAATTCACATTATTTCTTTCATTTTTTTTCCCAATGACATTAACTCTCCGTTTTTACCAATTAACTTAACTTTATTTATGGGTAGTTCACAGGTGTGGGGATATAGGCTTAGGAACCTAATTTTCTTAAGGTTATGAAACAAGTCATAAGAGAAGTTAGGAAAGCTCTTCTCATTCCTAGCCTATCGAATCTCTAACTCTACTTTATCATTATGGAAGTGTTAACTTTAACTGTTCGAACCATTCTTTATTCCTTTGAAAATTATGGTCTCGTATATGCCTGTACTTGCATATTACACATACACCTATATATATAAGTGAATAAACTTCCTATCGTTTAAAATTTTGATATATGGAGTTGTACATACTTGGAATATATCGTGAGCATACTATTAAAGATCCCTTATATCGATACCTAAAACAAAACTCGAGGTATTAATAATTTCATTATGGTATTCCAATGTTCAAGGTCCTCCGATCTCTTGTCAAATTGGTGCTACGATAGAATGAAAAAGCGCAGTTGGCATAACTGTCTAAGGGTTTACTAAATAGGGAACGATAGTCCCAGTCGTGTATGGATATGGTGGCATGTCCTAAGCCTACAGTTATGTTCATACAGTAAAGATGTGTAAGCTTAGCACTTGGCCCACAGTTATGCTAAGAACAACAATATGACCTCTTTCTCATTGGAGTTTAAATATTCCCTTCCTCACGAACTAATTCATTACTCACCAACTGAACTGGGTCCAACTCTTTGAGTTAAAAGAAAATATTGAGTCACTTTTCCTCCTTCGGATTAACTCGACGCAAGAACAGGTGCAGTGACGGTCAAGGTGCATTGATCCCTCCATCCAACACCTCAAATCGACATATGCACAGAGTTATGTCCTAGTATTTCATCTTCTTTCGTGTCTCGAAATGGTTTGGCCATATCCCGAGGGTCACATGGCTCGATACAGAAACAATAAATGCTCCCCTTTAACCATTACGAAAAAACTAATTAGGTTCAATTATATTTTTGGCTTGAATACTCTGTGTGAATAATTTTAGGGTGGCTATGGAAGAAATGCTTTGGTGTAAGAGTCGAGGAGGTACTTCTCTCTGGCAGGAGCAAAATGAGAACGACTGTCCCCATTAACTAGTAAGGACCTTTATCCATCAACTAGCTAAAACCCCCTATCATTTTAACGTTACCTTGCCTGTGTATTCCAATTTTCTAAGGATATTCTTGTGTAGACATTTTGTATATGTGTAATGTAGTTTATTCGTAGGGCGACGGGGTTGTCTTTGAGTGTTGATGTCCGGATCACTTCATTGGGCGTCTACTAGCCTGTATATTCATTGATTTATTATGTAGCAGTAAGGTGGTGATTTTCCCTTATAGGTTAATGAGTGGGACGATATTGTAATCTACTAATTTACATTTGTGACTTATGTTAGGGTTACATCTTCTATTTATCTTATCCAACTACTGCACGTATAAGTCCCCTACAGAAGTCTATATACCTCATGAGTAGGGGTCCTAGATTTATATTCCATATTCGACAATACACTGCATTTAGTATTACAGACCTTAGTAAAATAACTGTTCGGAAAGGATTTTTATTCTTCTATCTTAACTAGATTCTTGCTTGGGGTTTTTAGAGTAGAATACCTTTCGCCGGTGTTTCTTGGTTTTTTTAATCCTTAGAAATTTTCTTGCTTTTCTTTTGATATTTAAGTTCTAAGGATTGGATCACTCATCCTAATGATGGGGCCCATGATCCTTGAGAGGAACCCATTAGATCAACTTTGGCTCCTTCCTCCCATCTAGTTCATGGGCAACCTTTTCAATAGTGAAGCGGAAGATGACATATGCTAAGGCCCTAAGTTAAGTACAGTTCTAGATTCCTCTGCATTTATTTTATTGTAATCCATTTATCTTGGTGATTCAAGTCTAAAAATCATATGCAAGACTCTCTATCAATCATTTACAACTACTAATGAAATTTTCCTTATTTTCTTGCAGGATCGAAGCATCTAAAACCTCATATTTCCTTTGGAATCCTCCCATACACAAGGTACTCGAGTTTCTTTTGAATACTCTGGATTTAACGACCTAGATTATGTTGTAGTGAATACCTCAGTCCCAACTCAGTTATCACATGGTATAGTACCATCTTAGTTTCTTTCTTAGTAGAAGGATTTAATGTTCTAACCGTATTCACTGCGAGAGACTACTACACAAAAATTGTGGGATTATGACACATCTTTGACTACTATTCTGGATTTGGGTTGATATGTTAATTATTCATTCTAATTCATAAGCACAAGAACTGTATATTTTTAGGCAGTATGTCTCATAATTTTAAGGCTCATACTTCATAGTATTTACACAGATCTCCAATGTGATCAATAGATCTGTAGTTTTTCTTTACTTCCAATGTCACCCGCTTGTATAGAGGGTTGGTTTAGTTTTCATTTGAGCATAGAATTATGAAATTCATGTTATGTAATTAAACAAAGGCATATAGATATTTAATGGGTTCTTGTATTTCTATTTACTTTCTAAGATTATTCGTATTTCGCTTCTCACTGCTTTTATTCCATAGCTTCTATTTATATTGAAAGGTTCTATTTGTTTTACCCTTTATTTTCAGAGTTCAAAATATGCCCGGATGGACTTATCTATCCCCGTGCTGCTCTTATTAACTATTCATAAGCATACTCCAATTTCTTTTTAGATTGAAACTTGCAAATCATGTGGGTTATCTATCTATCTATCTATCTATCTATCTATCTATATTTCTACATGTGTCCCCATACATAGTTGATTCCTGTTATATATAATCATTTGCACTAGAAAATTCAAATAAGACAAGATAATAACTCCCAACCTAAAGGCGAATCTCAGGGAGGTAGTTACCTATGTAAATACGTAAAAAGTCTATGTAATTCCTAGTTTAATTCAGGCTTGTATCCTTCTATGGTTATTGACTGTAAAATAGATCGAGAAGATAATATGGAGTACCAAATCTGGTAGTAATTCCTTAACACAGATAACGGGATATAAACTATTAGTGTGGTTACAATTCCTGGTACACTTTCACCATTCAATTCCCATTCCCAGTTAACTATTTAGAAAAACCTTTGTGCAATAACTATAGTTAACCTATAGGAGTTTAACCTACCTTTCCTATTTTCTATAGAATTCTTGTAAACAAAAAAATCCCATACATATTAAAAACTGCCATAACTTATCTGTGAGTAATACGCACAATATTATGTTAATTCTACTCTTCCAATCATTCCAATCAGAATGATTATTATCTAATGAAAGTTTCAATAGAAATCATCCACACTGTCATATATAGATGGACATGGACAACCATTTAAAACAAAACAAGAGATGTATAACCCGAAAAGGGATAGATGAACATATTTGAACCAAAATGATGAAAGACAAAAGCAACAACCACATTCCTCCCAATCATAGAATAGGGCAGCCAAATCACTTGCCCGATTCACCCCCTAGCCTGACCATGAATGTATGAGGGCGAACTTGGAAAACTTCTCCTCAGCAATGTCCTTCAACTCCAACAGATTCCTCTTGCCTCACACTCAATCAGTAGTGTTCATAATAACAAGAAAATCAATAGTCTCTTTTCCCGAACATACTCCTCCTTGACTCACACTTCAAAAAATAGTGTTCATAACAACAAGAGGTAATTCCTTTCCCAACATACTTGGCAACGTCCTGCCTACTCACATATGCTATTTAAAACAATATTTTTCCCTAGGTATTTTCCTTTCCTTGAGGATTTTCACAGCTTTCTAAATCCTTGATTTTCAGGGGGTGCCAATGGCCAAATCCCTGATTTACCACTTGTACCAATCAGCCCTGAGGTAGTTCCAACATGTTCCCCACTCATGGAGTCATGGTCAACTGAATTTAACATGATTGTTCCATTTGTCTTCCTGCAATAATTAACGAATATTATGTTTTCATACAAGTGTCATATTCAAATAGTTAGTTGGGTCAAATCAGATCTCTGCCCAACAGTCATAATAATTAATTAAAATTTACCAAATTCAAAATTTAAAATTGCCATAAAAGGCAAAAATTTCCCAAATTTGAATTTACCAAAAACGAAATAGTTTTCCTAACAATTTTCAAATTCAAAAATAATTTATTTTTGGGGATGTGACAACTTACCTATCGATTGATGAATTCTTTTGGTGGTCCAAAAATCTCTTAGTGGGAAGGGATGATCCAAAAACGATCTAAATAAGGTTAAGAACAACTCAGAACTCATAGAGGAAACACAGAACTCTCAGAATGGCTCTAGAAGATAGAGAAAGGGAAAAAATTTAGAGCTCCCAAAACTCTGTAAAAATGTCATGATCATGAAGAGTGCGTCACAAGATTTCTAACGGCGCAAACATCTCATCAAACAAAGTTACGAATTGAATTATATTCACAGTCAAAGTTGTGGTCAAACATGGCAAGTTAACATGGGCAACATCATCATCCATATTGTTGACGTCATCATGATGTCAACAACTGACATGGCAGGATGATGTCAACATGATGATTTCTAACGTCAACATGCCACGTGGCAACACCATAGGTTTCCATGTGTCACCCGCCAATAGGATTTTCAAGGCTCTATTTGGACTAGTAGAAAAGTGCCACATGGCACCCCCAGGTGACGCCACACGGAACCACCTAGAAGGTGCCACGTGTCCTGTATGGAGTTGACATGGAGGTGACATCAACATGACTATGCAGTCAGGTGGTCCAATCAAGGATGCGACGTGACCCAATGTTAGGGAATCACCTGGCACCCCCAAAATGCCCAAGGAGGGCCCGTGACCAAAAATAATATAAAAAATATAAAAATGAACCCCCACCAAATGTGGCAGAGGCCCAGCCATATCTAGCACATCTACCAATATTAGAATTTGACCATCCAAATATAGCAGGGATTTTAAAAAAGACAAAAAAGGGGAGGCTCACGGGTTTGATCTCGGGACCTCCCCCACATGCAATTCTTTAACATTAACATCGACAACCAACTCACCCAACGGTTTCATTGGTAAATCTGTCTACCTAGTTTCTATTTAAGATAGGTTTCTGCCTAGCTGGAGGAGGGAGAGGCGTCGACCATACGACTGTGGGCATGATTTTCGAGGCAAGGACTATCATTATTGCAGGTTGTAGAGGGTAGATAAGCTGAGACAAAATTGTTCTTGGGCCTAGGAGTGCCAAAGTCAGATTGATGCATAGAGACAATAATTTTTGGGTAATTTGATGCCACAACTTCAATGGTGTTGTTTGTTTTCTGATTTGATCATTATTTCTGCAACTTGATTTTAGAATGAGGTATACTTATGTATTTTTCAAATTATTTTTCTGAGTTAATGAAAGAGACTACCCATTTCAGAGTAGGACCCAGAGACGTAGTCCACAAGGGACGAACTTCATTTTCAAGTTTTTGTGTATAGATATGATGCTTATGTCTCTTCATTTTTGAGTTTTCCCTTCATTAATTTATGCTCATTTAATGCAATTCTTTATAATTCATGATGAAAATATCTTAGATCACTATGGCACATGGTTGATGTGAGGATTTATGGTATTTTATTTATGGAGAGTGGTGCATTGCTAGAGGTATCTTGTTGGTTATATTGGTGTATGTTATTGGTATATGGTAGAGGTATATGATTGGGTACATGGATGATATATATACTCGAAGTACATGGTTATCTTGATACATATTGTTGATGCATAGTTTGGTTTTTTTTTGATACATGATTGGTACATGTTATTGCTTAGATTTGTATAGTGTTGATGTACATGATTGATATGCATTGTACTCACATGATTTGAGTGATATTTTTGTGATTTTGGTTATGAGATATATGTTGCCATATTTGATATATTCAGAAGAGTAGTGGTACATGTTGTTGGTGTATTAAGTTTTGATGGTATAAGAAAGGAAGAGGTACATGTTGGTTACCATAAACTGGCATATGTTGATTACAGGTCAGTGGCACAGATTGGTACAAGTTTACAACAACATATCTCACATTGACAATGTGACAATGGTTCCATCATCCTACTTATATTTTAGGGTGGTTGGACGAGGCAAGGATAGGTGGTTGTAGCCACCTTCCAGTTGTAGCCAAAGAACATAGGGGGTTGTATCCTCCTTCTAGTTGTAGCCAAAGAATTGGGGAGTTGGAGCTTCCCTCGGGTTGTAGCCTGAGAAACTAGGGGGTCAGAGGCTCCTTCTAGTTGTAGCTAGAGAATTATAAGTTGGTGCTTCCTTGAATGTAATTATTGAAATATAAGAAAAAAATTCCATGTTTTTCTCCTGCATTGGGTTTCAATGTAAATATCGGTGTATTGTGCATTGTGTGGATGTGTTTGTTATTTTTTATTCTGCACTCATGAATTATAATGCTTATTATATAGTGAGATATTGATGATGAAAATATGAAAATAGTTGAATAAGTAAAAGAATATACATTGTGGTTTAAAGGATTAATAATTGGTATAATTT
>ML782065.1:1053969-1073250 GCA_009831015.1 Picea engelmannii | reverse complement strand
GAGTTCGAGCAGGGTGATCTGGTGCTCAAGTGGGATGCACCCAGGCAGGAGAAGGGAAAACACAGTAAATTTGATGCCCTCTGGTCCGGGCCTTTCAAGATCCTTGAAGTATTTTCCAATAACACTTACAGGTTGCAGGACCTGGAGGGCAATGAAGTTTTCAGTGGCCCAGTCAATGGGTTTTTCTTAAAGAAATGTTTTATGTGAGCCGCAGTCGGCTCGTTTTGTTTAATTTTGTAAATATTGTTTTGTGTTTTTGTTTTCGTTGTTGACTAATAAATGACTCTGTAGCCCAACAACAAAGGCACTAAGTCTGCAGAAGAGTTCTTAGAGCATCACAGGGACGACTCTATCCCCCATGGAGCCAAATGTTAGCGATATTTCTCACTAAGGGGGTCAGATATCAAACGAATGGGTTAAAACCCACTTGTCCAAAGTTTTGAGCGACAACGTGCTCGTGGTAAACAACAAAAAAGACCGGGCGGCCCAGATGAGCGCACCCGGATCAACGGCACACAGCAAATTCCGGACCCTCCTTGCCTTTCGACCTTTAACCAAGAGGGGGGGCTCTGGAATCGGGGTCGCATCTCTCCGACAGCCCAGATGAGCGCACCCAGATCAACGGCGACGAAGACCATTCCGGACCCCCCCCGCCTTTCTACCTTTAAGTCGAGGGGGGGGGTCTGGAATTGTGGGTACAACTTCCAACGGCCACGATCACAGTGCCCGGATCAACGGCGCTCGTGCAACCCCGCTCCTCTCAGCTGCCCTGTGCTTAACCAGTGTGGGTCCTCCTCCCGTCACTTCACGTTCCAGCTACCCACCTTCCCCTGTTGCCATATATCACTTATCTATCCCTCCTCTCTGGCTCGCGTGGCCTCCCCTTTTGTTCATCACCCACTCATCGCCTGCCACGCATCCCCTTCTTTCCACATCAGGCTCTCACCCAAAGGTGAGTCCGTTTCTCTTATCTTCGTCCCATCTAACTGGCTTTCCCCTTCCACGGATCATCCCCTATTTCCCCCTTTTTGTCATCACTATCACTTCTCGTCATCAATCCTACCACACACCATGCCCTCCGCGACGGTCCTCATACCTGTTCCTCAAACCATTCAGTCGTCCCAGGTGGCAGCGCGAGAAGCATTCACTATCTCGAGATGCTGAGTTGGCTGGGTCGTTATCGATCCCAAGAAGCAGTTATTGAAGCGGTTGGCGGTGGTTAGACATCGTCTCCGCCATAATGGGGATGTCTCGCAAAAGATTAAAAGCACGTCGATTCACCGAATAAACTGTCAGAAGACTGATTGCATCTGTCATAGGTTGCACGACCATTCAAAGATCGCAGCTTCGTGTTGTCAGAAGCCATGCAGACGCAAAACCTTCAATGCAGTTTCTTGGTTCCACCGCTATGTTATTTTGAGTATATGTAGGCATTCTTGCCATTTTTGTATGGATCGATGGTAGAGCTAAGCTCCCGACCGTGTAGTTTCAACAAATACTCTGGTTTCCTAGATATGCCTCTATGTTTGAGATTTCTTGGTTTATAACAAACAGTTCTCTTTCTTTTTCATCTTTGTTTCATCTTTTGCCTGAGGATTCACAGTAGTGCAACTTGTTGCAATAAAGGATTTGTTGTTGCGTTGTCGTGCCCTCTGGTTTTTGTATTTGAATGTAAAAGGATTTTGTATTCGAATGCATTTCTTCTTCAGTCTGTTGCATGCATGATGTCTGTAATAGATCATTGCGCCCTTCTTGCGTAAGTCTTCCACCTACTCACCTTTACTACAACTCACTGTTTGGATTTTATCAGGAACTCACTCTTTCATGCATGCCTGGTCTGGTTTCTGAGTTGAGACTGTGTTGTTCCAAGTTTCCCTCCATTTGATCAACCTTTAAAGAAAACCGTGACATTAAATCTGATGGGCTTCGGGCTCTGCTCCTGCTAGCAATCCAGGAGTGACTTCCGAACGCCAACACATACCATGTCATTCCTTACCATGCATTTCCTTTCCTTTCCATGTCATTCCATTCCATGGCTTTCTCATCTCAACACTATATCCATTTTGATATTGCATCGTTGATATCCATCCATATACGTTAAAAATTTCATATGATAATCCTTATCTGCATTAATGTTCAATTAAGAAATTTGTGCTTATTTTCAGGATTCCTTGCATCTATTATACATTCAAAACATAATTTTTAACTAGTATCCACATACCAAAGTTCCACATTTCAATTTGCATGTTTATACAAATCACAAAAATATCATCATCATAAACACATAACGATAAAAATGATATCCCACAATACATAAATTGATCTAGATGTATACATATAAAATTTCTATATGATTCTAACTAAACCCAACAAATACTAAGCATTGAATCACTAAGATAAATAAAAATCAAAGTTCTAACCTTCTAAGGATAAAATATAGGTTGTTACATTTAAAAATCCCTAGAACACAACTATGATCTAAAATAGAGAAATCCCTCATTGAATGTATTTCCATGTAGCTTCCCATTTTAACCTATACAAAAATAAATATATATCTCTCCATAACATTATGCAATGAAAACTTGAAATCAAAATGTGGATTTCAATGAAATGAGAATCACAAAAAAATGAACATTTCTCATCCCAAGAAATAAAAAACATTTTTTCTAGGGATATATGACTTAACTTTATATCAGAAATTTCCTTTACATCCAACAAAGTGAATTTTCCTTCCCATTCATTGTCTTTCCATTCCATTCCATGCCATTAATTTTCTTTCCATTCCATTCATTGCCTTGTCTTTCCATGCCATGCCTTGCCATGCATTTCCATGCCATGGCATGCCTTTCCTTGCCATGCCTTACCTTGCCTTGACTTTCCAAGGATTTCCTTTCCTTGCCATGTCATACCATGCCTTGCATTTATATGCCATTCCATGGCATTCCTTACCTTTCCATGACTTTCCCTACCTTTCCATTCCAAGACATGCCTTGTCTTGCCATGCCATGAATCTCCTTTCCATGCCATGGATTGCCTTTCGATGCCATTCCTTGTCTTTCCATTCCATGCCATGCATTTCCTTACCATGCTATGTCTTTCCTTGCCTTGCCTTTCCATTCCATGTCATACCATGCCATGCTTTGCCTTACCTTTCCAAGCCATGCCTTTCCTTTCTTTTCCATGCCATGCCATGCCTTGCCTTGCCATACCTTGCCTTGCCATACAATGCCTTTCCTTTCCATGACATTCCATGCCATGCCATTCTATGCCTTGCATTTCCATTCCATGCCTTTCCTTTACTTTCCTTACCTTTCCGGGTCATGCCTTTCCTTGCCATTCCATGCCTTTCCTTTCCATGCCATGACATGCCATGCCTTTCCTTTCCTTGCCATGCCAAACCATGCCTTTAATTGTCATGCCATGTCTTTCCATGCCATTCCATGTCATGCCAAATAATTCCTTGCATTTCCATGTCATTCCTTTCCATGCCATGCCTTTCCTTTCCATGCCATGCCATGCCTTTCCATTCCATGAAATGACATGCCTTTCCTTGTCTTGCCTTGCCAATCCATGCCTCGTCTTGTCATGCCACGAATTTCCATGCATTTCCTTACTATGCCATTTATTTTCTTTCCATTTCATGACTTTCCATTTCTTTCCTTTCCATGCCATGCCATTCCAAGTCATGGCATGCCTTGCCTTTCCATGCCTTGCCTTGATTTTCCTTGACAAGACATGCCTTACCTTTCCAATCCATGCCTTGCCTTACTATGCCAAGAATTTCCTTTCCATGCCTTTCCTTGCCATGCCATGTCTTGCATCACTATGCCATGACATACCAAGTCATTGCATGCCTTTCCTTTCCATGCCTTGATAAGCCATGCCTTGACTTTACATTCCATGTCTTGACTTTCCTTGCCATGCCATGCCATGCCATGCCTTTATATGAATTTCCTTACCATCCCATGACTTTCCTTGCCATGCCATGCCATGCCATCCTGTGCCATACCTTTTCTTGCCATGACATTACTTTCCTTGACATGCCTTCCCATGCAATGGCATGAATTTCCTTGTCATTCATTTCATTGCCATTCTTTTCCAAGACATGTCATTCCTCTCCATGCCATGCCTTTCCATGCCATGCCATACAATTTCCATGCCATTCCATGCCTTTCCATTTCTAGAAAAACCCTAGTTTAGGAGATCCTCCATAAAAACCCTAGTTCAGGAGATCCTCCATCAAACACATTTTTGGGTAACAAAATGACAACAAAGGGGCCCCACTAGCTAAAATTTGATGCCTTAGATCCAATGCAATTGATGGTTCATCCATCCGAGTCTTGGTTTGAGTTTTATCATGACACTACAAGGAAAATACCCTCTAGCGAATGTTTATGTGAACGCCCCTATTAAAATAGCCCAAAAATCCATTTATAGTGGAGGTGAGCAGGTGGAGGTTTTAGTAGATCTTTCTATATGGTGTGTTTATAAATATATAACAAACCGATGTATTTTATATAACTAACACATCTGTTCCTGAAAAGATAACGCATTGTAGTAGGGTTATTTCAAACAAAAAAAAAAACTTCAGTGCACTACTTAAACAATTGCAACGATGTAGACAGTTTTTCCTAAAAAATGACACATCATGGCAAGGTTTTCAAAAAAATACTCCAGTGCACTACGTAAATAACATCGAACCAGTGAAAATATTTATTTAGTGCGTCGTAAAAGGGGTAAATTAAAAAAAATTATAGGCCATATTCTTAATCATGCAGAAACGTCAGCCGAGAGAGAAGTAGAAGAAGGAAGAGTAGAGGGTTGACCTGTACGATGTTGTATGATATTTCCAGGTGAAGGAGAGGGAGAGGGATTTCTTTCTTGGGTGATTCTATGAATTTTTTTGTCTGCATTTCAGCTATAAAGACTTGAGTCGAATGTATAGGAATTTCAGTTGTAAAGACTTGAATCTAAAGTATGGGTAGTATCTCAAAATTCTAATCCATAATCATTTGAAGCATGTTGTAGACTCAAGTAGTTGGTAAACTCCCAACTAATAGGTTGTCTATAAATATTCTAATATATAATTAGTTTCTAATTCAAAATTGTGTGTGATTATGATGACAATTTGAGTTCTTATGACCATGATATCCATGATGAGAATATTGCTTCATTTGTACCTACTACTGTCTAGATCTCCCTTACCATATCGCCATCATGATCGTCAATGATTATAATCTTGTGCAGTCTCACTGTCAATGATCATAACCATCTTGCATGATCATCAATGATCATAACCTATGTTATCTCGTCATTAATGATCATACCTTGTGTGATCTCATCGTCAATGACCATAAAATGCATGATCTCACCATCAATGATCATAACCTACATGATCTCACCGTCAATGATCATAACCTTGATCTCACCATCAATGATCATAACCATATCTCAAAATCCTAAACTATAATCATTTCCCATTTAAAATATAGTTGGGAGTTCACCAAATCCTTTAGTCTACAACATGCTCAGTCTAGCAAAATTGTACTCTATAAGACTGAAAAATAAAAATTTTGATAACTTTTAAAGAAGAACGGTGCATATATTTAAATTACACTACACCGATGTGTCTATAAAAAACCAATGAAATGGGGCATTTCATCAATAATCGGACTGTGAAATGATTAAATAAAACAAATGCACACCATCATAGGATTTTTTCAAAAAATAAATTCCAGTGTGCTTTGTGGTATACTGATGCACCAGTCAGCACACATGCTCTTTTGGGATGCACAATGGTAGGGTTATTTTAAAAATATATCATTTGGTGCACTTGTTAAAACCAAACGCACTGGTGCCACTAATACTAGAGCGCATCATGACATGGTTAAATAAAAACGTTTACACACCATTGTAGGATTATTTCAAAAACCATATGTCTGTGTGCTCCATAGTATATTGACACACCGAGGGGCACCGTTGTTCCAAAGGGAGCATCGTATTAGGGTTATTTTAAAAACAATTAATCAGTTCCATATGTAACATCAAATGAACCGATGTGTCAGACAATATATACGTCAGGGCACTCGATAGTAACTACGAAAATAGTGTGCATTGTGTTTGAGTTATTTGTAAAAAAAATTATCGAGTGCACTACATAAATATTGTAACAAAATTGCATTCATTCATTGAGTTCATCGAAACAATCTTTAATAAAAAAAAATTACCGACTGTAAAATACATTTTTACCATATTAAGTGCTATAGAAATCAAAAGCATTGGTGCCACTTTTGCCTCTCTGAAGCACCCTGTCATTGATGCTTCCCTTTACTGCCTTCCTTCTGTATGTTATTGTGTGTGTGGCTTTCTAATTTTGTTAAACGATGGGAAAATTTGTTTTTTTTTTCTATGTGCCAACCATGCCTCCTCGATGAAAAAATGTCCAGGTAAGATATTTGTTTTTTATAACTTACAATTTCGGCGTATTAAAATTTAAAATTGAGTTAATTTTTTATTTAAAAAACAAAAAACAAAATTGTGTATTTTATTGGAGACATTCAATTTTCACCACGGTTGGTTCCCCCTGTAAATTTATAGGGTGCACTGCAACATAATGTTAAATTCCTAAGCAGTGTATAGGTAAAGACGAACACACCGACGCGTCCATTTATCAACGTGCCATGTGAAATTATTTAATTATTCGACAATGCATCTCAATGCCTTTAACACACCGTTCTATTACAGTACATGACGCATTGTGAGAATTAGATATATTATTTTGCACGATGTGTTAGTAAGCGTGTGAATTAGTGCACTCATGTTTACAAACACACCATTTTAAAAAATTGGCATTTTGTCGCGGGGTGCCCTATTAATTATCTATGTGCACCGCTAGCATTGTGAGCTGAATGACTTGAATTCACTGCCTGAAACAATTCGATAAAAAATTGTAAAGTTTCGTACTCTTCAATTTTAAAAAATTGGTGGGGCCATGCGTCACCATTAGAGAAACACACTAGTACATTTAAGGAATGTGTATGCACCGAATTAAATAATTTAAAAAAAAATGTTTTACGGTGCATTAAGATTTTAATTTGTTTTTATTTTAAGCGGTGCATAGGGTAGTCATAACACACCAGTGGGGCAACGTTAATGTTAAAACATTGGTGGGGTGGTGCATCTCCATTACTTAAACTCATTGGGGCATATAAGGAACTTATACACACCACTTTAACTAATTTAAAAAAAATTGTTTTACGATGCGTTAGGATTTTAATTTTTATTTTATTTTAAGCGGTGCGTAGGATAACCGTAAGGCACCGGGGCATGGGTTTACCTGAATATACCAGTATAGTAAGGTTATACAATGTATCACATAACATAATATAAAAAAATTTGTATGGTGCATTAGTTTTCACTAGCTCACCGTGGGAAATAATAATAAGTTATGTACACACTGCAGACGATGCTTGATTTTTTTTTAGGTGCACCGGTTATGAAATTTACTTATTTTTTGAAGGAAGTTATTTTTCCATATTTATAAAAAAAATTCTCATTTAGTAGATTTTTTTTATGTTTTATGTATGAGTGAGGTTGATGTATTTCATATGTTCATCATGCAGAGACATGAGTGGAAAGAGAGGAAACAACAAGAGGAGTAGAGGGTGGACTTGTACAATGTTGTATGGGAATGGGATGCAAGGGAGAGGGAGATGGATTTCTACCCTCACCTTATTACTGTAGTGACTCATGTTCTCTTAAGGAATGTATGCCTAAAGTACTATGAGGAGACTACATCCCTTAACGGGCACTCTAGGTTTTTTGTGCATCTAATCCGTTGATGGGATGTCCAACGGAAGGATTTATATGTGGGTATGGATCAGTGGTACCATTGCACTAAAGAGGGTATTTACTTTATCACTGGGATATCTAGGACAGGGGAGGATTTTCTCCATTTCCTATATGTCCGATTAGATGTTGCAAATAAGATTCAACTCATGTAATCTCAGTGATATATTGGGGTTGATTTACTATCCCCAATTGATTTTCATGTGTCTGATGGAAAACTATGGATCACCTCTTTTGGTGTAGAGGAGGTTAGGTGCCTCTCACTACTAATGATGACCATATCACAATTTACTAGTGATCGGAAGCAAATTAGTTCATCATGGTAACGTGTCCTTATGCAGGTTTGGATTGGTGAGGATGTCCAAACATCCTCTTCACACTAGATGAGCCACCATATGATAGTGGTCATATTGGTGTTTTGATTAAATTAATCTAGTTTCATTTTATTGTCTTACTTAATTAGAATAAGATTGATTCTAAGTCGTTCTTTAACTTGTTTTATTTAATCGTTTAATGAAACTATGTAATTATTATTGTGTACTATATATTTTAAAGATATTAGCACTTTCATTGGTGACTTGCCTCTTCCACCAACATATGACGATGAGGAGATGATGATGCCTGAGGCCACGGTGGGTCAAGGTCCTCGGGTGCATATACTTGACGGAATACACCATAGGATATATACAAAATTCATGTTGGATTTGGGTGACTGACTTTGTGCACTATTGACTGAGGTGGGAGTCTTCCCTATATTGATGCGAGTCATCAGAGTATATCCTATGCCATTGTATCATTGGAGGGAGATGTCTCATAATTTTATGGCTCTTATGCACCATATCATCGGAGCTACCAGGCTACTAGAAGTGAGGACAACTTTCGATGATATCCAGAACTCACCTTCAAGTCAATCTTGTTCATCCGGTACCCCATTGATTGATGAGGGTGGTCGTGATCCCTCTCCACATCCTCCTCCTCTTCCTTCACCTCACTTGGATCATGAGAAGGAAACACATATTTCTCCTCTTCCTCTTTCACCTCACCTAGATGATAAGGCATGACCTATTCCTCATCCTCCTCTTTCACCTCACCTACATGATTAGGCAAGTGTTAGGATACCTAGACACTTAGGAGTTAGTTAAAATATACTTGGTCTAATGTGTCATTAGGTAAAAGTGTGTTTCTTAGTGTGTTTCTTTAGTATGTATTAGTATGCATTTGTAGTTAGGAAATTTGATAGTCATGATATGTTCCCGACATAGAGTGATTCAATGGTTCATATTCTTCTCGATCTTAATGACCATTGATCCATGGATTAACACCTGATTGGTCCATTATCTCTATTTAAATAGCATGGAGGGTCATTTTACGATGATCGATTGTGAGAAAATATCTTGTAAAATCTCTTTGTAATATTTTTATTTTTCATTAATAAATTGCTCCAAGTGGCCGCATTAGCTGGGGCTGTGGATGTTTCCTCGTAGGGGTTTTACCAATTCAAAACATCGGTGTGTTCATATTTGAGATGGTTTTGTGAGTGGTTACTGAAGGTGTTCTTCCTCTGTTGGAATACATGTGTTTTCAAACATGGTATCATAGCATGTTTGAAGACCTGCTACTATTGTAGATTAAGATCGTGTTCAACTAAGTTTCCTCATCTCTAGTTTCTCCCATTTATGTACATTTCTGGGTTGAGAGGATTCTTGTGTTTTGTTCGAAGTGATCATTTAGGTCAAGAACACTTTTTGTTTCACTCGAAAAGGTTTTCGTTTTCTGAAGATACAACCATTTTAGTAAGATTTGGAGGTATAAAGCCTAAATATTATGCCATTTTTAAATTTTTGCAGAGTATTATTTTGGTTTTATTTCAGTTTTATATTTTTTTTTCCAGGTTGCTACTCTTTTATATCTATGTATTCTCTTTTCCACATGCCATGTGCAATATTAACAAATCAGAAACATATAGGAAAAGGTGCATTTTCGAGGTAAGCTAAGTGAGATCTAACCCTTGTTGTCATCGATAAGTGGAAATGTTTTCTTGTTTGAAAAAAAGTTTTTTTTAGCATGCTCTCGAAGGCCATATTCAAAAACAAAAACAATAATCGTCTTGATAAACAATACAATATGTTTTTCTAGACCATTTGATTAAAATGTTCCTTATTAAGTAAGAGGTCTTGAGTTGAAGTCTATTTTTTTGTTACTTTTTTTGAAAAAGTTCATGCTCCATTGTAAACTGTGTTTCACTTCATGTATAAAAGTTAATCAATATAAGTAGCTTTAATATTTAATATTATAGTTATTTATTGTGCATTTAGATTTTATTTTATAAAGTAACTTCATTGTAAAAGTGATACCCACTTATTTTTATAAAAGTGGGTCACTTCATAAAGCAACGTACACCATCATGTGGTCATTTGGTTACCGTTTATGCCGTTTTTTTAAAAGAGAATAAATTTCACATCTGAAGTCCATTTTCAGTGCCATTTTTTTTAAAACCACCTAGTTTTTTTATATCTTTCTATCGAGATCATCAGTTTCGGTTTTTAAATCCATATTATCTACATATTTAATATGACTTCTTCAACTAATATTTTTCTTACCAACACTAACTACTTCCAATGGAAATCCCATATGGAGGATTTATTAATAAGTAAAGGCTCATGTTGGATTACCTTGGGAAAGGAAACAATAGTTGTTGATGATGATAAGAAATTCAAATGTGATAATACGAATGATGAAGCATTTGGATTAATCAGAATGTCCATCTCTCTTGATTTAAGGTTCCACCTTCAATCAATTGATAAACCCAAAGAAGCTTGGGAAAATATTGAATATGTGTTTGGTAAGAACAATATTATTCGAGCACAACAATTAGAAAATTAAATATTGACTTCAAGTCCAAGTGATTTTTCTTTCATTGAAGACTATCTATTTAAGTTTAAAAAACTCAAAACTTTATGTGAAGAATGTAAGATACAGATATAAGAAGATTGTTGCCTCTATGTTATTCTTTCTAATCTAGGTAGTGCATATTCTGTTTTTGTATCTACCTTTTATGTCATGCAAGAGGCTCTAGGGGAAGCTTATAAAAAAACAACTACTGAGAAATTTTGTGATTCTTTGATTGGAGAGAAAGATAAGCTTGTACAACTTGGAGTTCTCAACACTGTAGGTGCCTCCAACAAAGCCGTAGTTTTCCATATAAAAGATAAACCCAAGAATCCCAAGAAGCAACATCCTCACCACAACAACAAGCAACATAAGGGTCCCAAACCCACTCAGCCAGCTTCTGCCCCTAATAGTGATAAAGGAACAAAATATAAAAATAAGAAGACTCACATACATTACAACTTTTGTGATAAATATGGTCATGATGAGTCCAAATGTTTCAAGAATATGGAAGCTTTAGAGGTAGCAATGAAGAAGCACAACATCAATATTGATTCTACTTCTTCTTCTTCTTCTCATGGAAGTTCACTTTCTTCTTCCGGTTTCTCCTCTAATACAACTTCTACTTATTCTTATGATGGGCGGATTATTGATTATGGAGCATATTATCATATGGATAAGGATATAGACATATTTTCTTCAGTAAATGAATGTAACACCAAGAAAATATTTGTTGGCAATGATAGATCTCTTAGTGTTGAAGGATCTGACACAGTTCAAGTAGAAAATGGTCATTTAAATGATGTATTATGTGTTCCAAGTATTTCTTGTAATATTATATTAGTATATCAAATCAATCATTCATGTGAAGGTAAAACCGTAGATTTTTCACCTCACCAAGTTGTAATCAACGATCTAAAAGATCCTAAGCATGCTCTTGCAACTGGAATTGTTGATGATATTACTTGGTTGTACAAGTTACAAGTTTGACAACTTTGGGTCATCATATTTTTCATTAGTTTTTGTTTCTCATAGAGATGACTTGAGAAAAATTTGGCATGAGTGGTTTGGTCATATAAACTATCACACATTGTAGCAACTATGTAATAAACAAATGGTGACTAGTCTTCCTCCTATTTCATGTAGAGATGGTGTTTGTGCCAATTGTGTTCTCGACAAACATCATTGGGACATTTTTGACAAACATGCCTCTTCACAAGCCTCGAGCCCTTTGCATCTTGTTCACGATGATTTGTGTGGTCCACTTTCTTCTCCTTCTTTTTCTAGGTGAAATTATTTCTTAACTTTCATTGATGACTTTTCTAGACGTACTTTTGTTTACTTCTTAAAACATAAGAGCAAAGTTTTTGACAAGTTTTTGGCCTACAAGGTCCTTGTAGAAAACCAAGTTAGACATCAAATTCAAAGGTTAAGAACAAATTATGGAGGCGAATATGTGAACAATAATTTTACAAGTTACTGAACTACACATGGCATCCAAATGAAACACATTGTTCCATATACACCACAACAAAATGGTGTTGCTGAGAGAAAGAACTGTAAATTAAAAGAAATGGCTAATTGTATGATCCAATCTAAGGGACTAAGTCTAAAGCATTGGGCGGAGCCATCTACTGTGCAAATTACATATTATATCGCACTCCCATAAAGGCTATTAAAAATATAACATTGGAATAAGCTTGGACTAAAATTAAACCAGATGTAAGTCACTTCTGTGTATTTGGCAGTATAACATGGGCTCACATTATTGATGAGAAAAGGAAATCATTGCAGCCTAAAAGTGAGAAGTGTATATTTGTTGGTTATTCTAAATATTTCAAAGGTTATAAACTTCTTCAACCATGTTGTAATGAAATTATTCTTATAAGAGATGTTAAATTTGATGAGAATCTCTTTTCCTGCGAGCCTAATACGACATTTGTTCCTTATTTGGCTTGCAAGCCTAATTTGACGTTTGTTCCTTCTTCATCCTGCAAGCCATATTCGTCAATTGTTCCTTTGTTTGTTCTAGATTCTTATTTAGATGGTGATAGTGAGGATGAAAATCTACCTCTGCCTACTCACCTTCCTCCAGATGAGTCCTTTGAACCTAAACCAACACCATCTCCAGCTCCATCTCTTCCTAGATGGGCCTATTAAACACGAAAAGTAGTTGGTGATCAATCAGATCAACGTCGGACACATTCACAGTTCCAGAGAGCCTCTTCTTTTTTGGCTTATGTTTTCGAGCCTCATGGTCTAGAGACATTTTCAAAAGCTTTAGGTCATCCAGATTGGGATACAACAATGAGTGAAGAATATCATTCTTTAATGGAGAGCAATACTTGGGATCGTGTACCTCTTCCAAAAGACAGAAAACTTATCAGATGTAAATGTGTCTACAAAACTAAGTATGCATCAGAAGGAAGTTTTGAAATATGCAAGGCTCGGTTAGTTTCCAAAGTATTTTCCCAAGTTGAAGGAATTGACTCTAATGAAACCTTTTCCCTTGTAGCCAAAATGAATTTTATTTGCCTTGTTCTTTCCCTTGCTGCCTCACATAAATGGGAGGTCCATTATATGGATGTTAAATCCTCCTTCTTGCATGGATATTTTCAAGAATAAATGTACATGGAACAACCTCCTGGCTATGTCCATAATGACCCTAGCCTTGTTTGTCTCCTTAAGAGATCTCTTTGTGGTCTTAAGCAAGCTCCCCGAGCTTGGTATGCCAAAATGGACAACTTTCTTATTACCACTGGATTCTCTAGATGCCAATACGATCCTAATGTCTATACCAAGAAAGTAGAAATCTATATCATATTCCTTTTCTTTTATATTGATGACCTTATCCTTACTGAAAATGACTCAAAACTATTAAACCATGTGAAAACTAGACTTAAGAAGAAACTAGAAATGAGAGACTTAGGTTTTTTACACTATTTCATTGGCCTCCAAGTTTTTCAAACCAATGAAGGAATTTTTCTTTCCCAATCTAAGTATTCTTGTGACCTTCTTCGTCGCTTTCACGTGGATGATTGTAAACCATCCCATTTTCCCTTCAAGTCTAGAGTCAAACTTGTTTCCATCTGTACTTCTCCTGAAGTTGATGCCATTTTGTACCATCAGTTAGTTGGTATCCTCTTATACATGACTCATACCCTTCCTGTTCTTTCCTTTTTTGTTGGTCTTGTTACCCGGTATATGAAAACACCCCATGAAAGCCATTAGAAAGAAACTAAAATGATACTTCTCTATGTATGTGGTACAGTTAAGTTTGGGATACATTATAGTTCAAGGGGGACTCCTTTATTGGTTGGTTTCACTGATTCAGAGTGGGACGATGACCCTAATGATCAACATTATACTGTAGGTTATGTTTTAAACCTTGGTTCATGACCTGTCACTTAGGTCTGCAAGAGACAACATTCTATTGCACTTTCTTCGGTAGAAGAAGAGTATTGAGCAACAATAAATGCAAGCTAGGAAGCCTTATGGCTTCTACAGAGTCTTTCAGAGTTTGGATTCCAGCAGCAACATCCGAGCAACATTTGGTAAGACAATCAGAGTGCCATCAAGCTCGCCAAATACCTAGTTCAACATCAGTGCAACAAACACATCGCACTACACATGCACTTCATCAGAAAGCTCATTCGTGATCAAATTATTGAAGTGCTCTTTTGAAATCTCCAACTATAATCATTCTATTGGCTCTAATGTTTTATGAATGCCAATTAATCTTCCTATTTTTATTTTTTTCATTATTTCTAAGTTGATTTCTATCAAATTTTAAATTAGTTCATTAATTGTGGTTTTACTCAACATTGGGGGCATAATTTTATAAATATTTTTAAAAGTAATGATAAATGTATGTAAACTACCAAACACTTTAGTTAAAAACCAAATTATCACAAAATCATGTTATAAATTTAATTTTTAAATTATAAACCACATTATTTATTAAATATATTACTTTTAAATCTACAAAATACATGAACATAAAATCAAATTTTGATTCACCATGTTAACATATTATAAAAAAGGTTGTACTATTAAACATTCAAATCAACCATATTATTACTTCTAATATCAACATGGATTATTAGGATAAAAAAAAAATATGTAAATTAAAATATTACCATTCAATATCTAAACATGTTTCCAACTATACAAATATTATATGTAGTTGCATATATATATATAATTAAAAATAATAATAAAATAACTCATGCATGGTTTAAAATATTCACAACTCAAATTCTCAAGCAAGGAATCACAATGCAAATATTAAAATTATTTCCCTAGGAGATATAAGGATCAAAGTCATATCACTAACAAAAGTGATTTATACAAGTGCTTGAGTGTGTCCAAGGGTAAGAGGATTGTTAATAAATGCATAAATGTCAACTTCTATACATATCAGAATTTTGAGTACACCATTGTTACTATGCTCTTTTTTAGGTCTCAATGTTTCTATAACATGTTGGTAAAGAGTCAAATATCTAACACCTTGAGGCCTTTTTGAACATGATAATAATTCTTACGACTTTATCATGATAATAATTCTTAAAATTTTATATAATTAAACATGAAGTGACATATAAATATGTTAAAATAACAATATAAAATTATATTTCAGCCAATCCTTCCATGCAATCACAAATAATTTGAAAGACAAACACATTGTGCATCAAACTGAATTTTAAGCAACCAAAATTGTTCAAAGATTTTTTATAAATAAATTAGCATTTGCTCTATGAGAAGATGAATAAAAAACAATATAATTAGCAGAACAAAGATAAGAAAAAGATACAAAAACAATATCAGTGATGAAATAAAACATGTACATACCACTCTCTGTTGTCATCAACCTCATTATCTTCCTCGCTTGGCATGATAACACTATTGTTTTCAAAAATATGTTTTGATCTAGGGTCATGTATTAATACAAACCACCAATCCCTATCTAACACATTTGGGTAAAATAACACTTGGTTGCAATGTTTTGGGAAAACATGAGGCTCGTTAGCTTCATCCCCACATATTTCTAGAGTTGATATATATCATCCCACTATTGATATATTCCTTTACATTATTCCAATCAAAGGTGTCCCACTACTTGCACATAAAAATAACACATTGGAAACAAGAGAAGTCCACTCGAATGATCTCTTGTATCTTTCCAACATAACCTAACGTTCCCCATATTAGGTATTGGACGTGGTTGCTAGCATGACTAGATTGGATGAACTCGACTTCCACTCTACAGTCTTGTGTCATGCGTCCATCATTGGAAGCCTTAGTGAGAAAATGATGTCCATATGATCACATAGATGGGAACAAATACAGATACAAAAAAGTGAAAACATCAATGTCATGTGTCTAATAAGAAGACCAATAAAATATAAAATATAGATGTTGCAATTCAAATGTGCATTATGAAGTCAAAATTGTACACAAATATATTATTATCAAGTTGTTGCATCCAATCCCTATGTTTAGTGCATCATCTTAAACACATGGGTAAAAACTGGAGGTACCGTATTTCTGTCTGACTTGGTCAACAACCTAATTGTTGGGGCATATCATTGGCATATTTTCTTTTAAATGATCAGGATAAGAAACACTTCTACCATTCAACCATCTAAATTATTTCATGTCACAGTCCCATTTCCTCCTCTTCTTTTTGTAAAATTTATGAGCCACGACTGTATTGCCTCCGAATTTTAAATAATGAATTTATTGATCACATCGATTTCTAAATTTGTTGATATATATATATATATATATATATATATATATATATATATATATATATATATATATATNGCATACATATTCATGAAATAAAAAATGACATATAATATGTATCATATAAAAATATACATTATGAATTTCAGTGTGAATAGTTACTGTGTAGAAATTTGACAAATGATAAGTCACTTACTCTTCATCAAGCACCTTTTTCCATTCATTTTGAGAAGATCCCCTTCTCTTTTTTCTTCATCCCTTTCTTCGTCCCAAATCACCACACCTGGTGTGTTGTCAATCTAATAGATGTACTCACTGGCATAATAGAAATTAGATTCATATGATATGTACCCTTATGCCATAGACCCTTCCAATTTCTTCCTTTGTCAAACAAATCCTTTCAATTTCTTCATGTACCACTTTAAGAGGAACATCCAACGACGGGAGACCATTGTGACTAATTCAACCTCATCTACTAGGTGAACTATAATATGAACCTATAGGTCCATGAAACTCGTTGAAAGTTCCTTCTCAAACATACAAACAATATCACCTATCTCTTGACTCCACCGTGGAATGCTAGCCATATAAACATCCTTTGATTTGATCCAATTTACAAATGCATATAATTTAGATATGGCATGTTGTATGTCCCGGGGGAAGTCATGGTTCACACACCCACACACAAGCATAGGATAATGAAACTACAATGTAAACAAATACAAAATTAATTATTTTTTATCCCATGGCATGAATTTACTAAACAAATACAAAAATCATGCTTTTCACATAAGTACTATTATAAGGTTCAAATGGTCATGTGATTTTAACCCCGAAAAATGGTCTTCCACAGTGAAGTTGCAACGTAGTGAAGACCCATATAAAGAAGGAACCTTCACACCCAATATAACTTTTTTTTCCAAAGAAAGATCAACTTTCTTCAATATCCATGAGACATCACCTTTATTGAAATACTAAGAGGGACCAACCTCTCCCTTTCTTGGCCATTGTTTCTTTTAATTTTTGAAGAAATAAGATCTCTCTTAACAATCGATTTGTCAGTTTATTTTGATGATATGTGCCTCTATAAAGAAGATGAAACATTTTTAAATATATGCATGGGATCTAGTAAGTGGGAAATCTTAATATGCTCCCAATATGGGAGCTCATAAAAGACATTTTCTTTTTCATTCCAATGGGAAATTTCTCAACATAGGTGTCAAAGAATTATGGACCATCGAACATAGGATCCCCATTTGAATCGAAGCTTTTGTAATCTCAATCTCCTTGAATCTCTCATATTATTAAGCCATTATGTGGGTGTCATTATTGTATGCCTTTGGGTTCTCTTTGGTTTACCATTGAAAGAAAATATTTCTCTTCTGTAAGGGTGTTGTTCTGGGAGGAATACCCTAGAGAAGCCATACGCTAGATTTCATAGGTGGTTGGACCACCTCGCCTTTAGAGAAGATCCACAAAAATTACATCCATGATAGAATTTTGTGTAACATACCTCTCTGGCGCACTGAGAAAACTTATTCTTTGAGGACACTTGCTCGCAAGTGATCCAAATTATTATGCTATTAAAACTTTTGATTTTTATTATGAGGAGTTATGGGATGATGACATGTTGTTTTACCACTTGACATAGATAGGTGCTATTGACTCGGTTTTACTGAGTGTGCAGGGTTTTTGTTAAGCCCTAATATTGGCTCATTACCCCTTAATTTGGGCATATTAGATTAGTAATGTTATTTATTACCCCTTAATTGGGGCATATTAGATTAGTAATGTTATTTTATTTATGTCGTCTTTAAGCCTATACCTCCTAGTCTCCTATATATACCAAGGAGACATTTTCATTTTGAATCATCTTGTACTTGAACATTTAAGTGGGGTAAAAGGAGGTTTCCCCCTTGAAGAGGCTTATTATCTGAAATTATCTCTTTTTCAAGGTGTTGAGTACTTTTCCTAAGGTTTTTCTATGCTATATTGATGTTTGGTTCTTAACATATGGTATCAGAGCTCAAGGTCTTGGGGTTTCGCTGCTACATCTGAGACACCGTGGAATTTTCATTATAACATTTTTTCTACAATGTTTTAGAAGGAAGGGCTTGGAGAGTATTTATTAGACACATCAAGGTATGTTGGGTTCCAAATTTAGCTCCTGAGGCATTATACTTTTGGAGATATAGCCTATACAAGATAGGGTTCTGGAATCATCCTGAAAGAGTCTTTGTGAAATTTTTGCTATAACAAATTTTCTGTAACATTTCAGAACCTAAACTCTGGAGACCATTTACAGAAATTAGTAATGTGTATGTGGTAAAAATTTCAGATTATGGGTCATCGTAAATTTTTATATACACCCCGTGTAAGATAGGATATCTGACTAGTCCTATTGGGTAGTCTCAAGAAGGTGTTCCAGGTAAAACAATCATAACTTCTTCCTAGAGTATCCAAATTGCATGGGACTGGTTGTAATGGATCGTGGACAACCTATCGTATTTTGGTTGCGAGTTTCAAAATTTTATATCAATTATGTTGTGCGAGGCACACTATACAAGTGAGATCTCCTGGAAAGGACAAAAATCAGCAAGTTGTGGGGAAGTTACCATAAATTCCACTTGGCACATCCACTTTTGATCAAACCTGTGGCATTGAAGAGAAGAAATATCATAGAAATACATAAGATAAAGTTTCATACCTAGAAGGGCCAAAAATTGGGAGATACAACAGAAGAAATATTGTCTAGCAGAACCACCTCAAAATCAAGGTTCAAAAGTGATACTT
>ML782065.1:1008628-1025824 GCA_009831015.1 Picea engelmannii | reverse complement strand
TGGCCCTTATAAGGTGTTGCAAAAGATTGGTACTATGGCATACAAATTGGAGCTGCCTGCATCTTCACGAATATACCCAGTTTTCCATGTTTCATGCTTAAAGAAGGCTATAGGTGACAAGATACCAGTTCAAAACATATTGCCAGAAATTGACGAGGAAGGAAAAATCATATTGGAGACTGAAGCCATCACTGACACAAGAACTCGCCAACTGAGGAATATATCCATTTCAGAGTATCTCATTAAATGGAGGAAACTATCGGCTGAAGATTCCACTTGGGAAGATGAGTCTTTTATACAGAAGCATCCAGAGTTACTCAGGCATTGCAGACAACACTTGTCTCAAGGGGAGGGGCATGTTAAGCCCTAATATTGGCTCATTACCCCTTAATTTGGGCATATTAGATTAGTAATGTTATTTATTCCCCCTAAATTGGGGCATATTAGATTAGTAATGTTATTTTATTTATGTCGGCTTTAAGCCTATACCTCCTAGTCTCCTATATATACCAAGGAGACATTTTCATTTTGAATCATCTTGTACTTGAACATTTAAGTGGGGTAAAAGGAGGTTTCCCCCTCGAAGAGGCTTATTATCTGAAATTATCTCTTTTTCAAGGCGTTGAGTACTTTTCCTGAGGTTTTTCTATGCTATATTGATGTTTGGTTATTAACAGTTTTGGACCTTGAGGATGCGGAGGCATCGATGGAACCCCTTGGACTCTGAATCAAGTCAGGGAGTGTTCCATTGGGGTTTGATTGATTTACTTTGATATTAGTGCATTTGATCAGATGATATGATGTGGATATGTTCTGACATGATTTTTTGATGATGCAGGTTGATGATAGCTTGTTGAATAGACTCACATATGGAGTAAAGGGGTCGCACATGACTACCAGAGATGTTGAGGGAGAGGTGTGGACAACAACCCTGCCACAGCCTACTAGCACTCTCGCTGTGGCTTGAATTGTAGGTTAATGATTACCTAGTTCGAGAGGACCCACAATGCTGTGAGGGAAGACTGTGAAAGTCACTCACAATGATTCTAAGGGGCATGCAATAAGGCGGGGGCCTTATTCCTTAGAATCCCTTAGTCTTTCACAATTTCACCCGGCAAAGTGTTGGCTCCAGGGGTTATTGATGTCTACCAATCAGTCAAGAGGTGAGTGGCACCCTTGGACCACATAGTGCATCCTGAAGGGTACATCGCGCAAATGAATAGATGAGGTGAGTGGCACCCTTGGAGCACCTAGTGCATCCTGAAGGGAACATTGTGTTGTTGATGATAGAGGGATGAACCTAGAAGGCCTTAGGACAATTAACATGTTAAGTAGTTTTAAAACAATTTCTCTAATTGATTGTCGCCCAGTACAAAATCTAAGGTCTAAGCCTAAATTACGCTAGTGATAAAATTTAGTTTACCTTAAAAAACAAAAAATTAATTAAATAAATAAATAATAATATTTAAAATAAAAACAACTTAGGTGATAGTTATGATCTTCATAAAATCTGTAACATGAAGGGACTAAGCAATTAATTTATTCATAAAAATGAAATCTATGGTTATAAAATGTAATGAGGGAATTAAATGTTTTATCTTTTTGATAATATAAATTTTACTAATTTAATGATAAAAGGGAAATTGGTTAAATTCCACTCCTACCTTTTTAGTTCTAAGTAAAAAGGGGAAAGAGGGAAAATAAAAATAAAACAAAAATAAAATAAGAAACTAGGGAAAAGAGGTAACATAAAAGGGGAAAAAGGGGAACTTAAGGGAAAAAGCGGGAAGTCAGCGTAGTAAGGAATCCACTTTTAAGAGATTTCTAATTTTAAATTGAATTAGCATTTTCATAATAGGGAAAGCCTTTAAAACCTGTAAGGGAATCTAGGGACACCTAGGAGTGATTCTAGGAGTAACTCTAGGTGGGTGAGGGAAATAAAGATATTTACTTAATTAAATAAGTTAATTAATGGAAAAATGTAGGGGATGAGGGACACTTGTACGGAGAATAATTTTTAGGAATTTATTTTAAAAACTTTAATTAAATGAGATTTTAGGAAAGAGAGGAAGTGGGAAATTCTATATAATGAAGGAAGGAGAAGGAGAAAGATCATATTCTGTTTGCATAACGTTATGTTGCAGAAATATTGAATTGACTGATTTACTTGTGGGAATTGGGATACCCAACTCGAAGAGGAGTGGTAGCTCGACCTTGTGAGGCGAGCTAGGAGCTAGATGTAACCTCTGGATAGTGTGTGTTTCCCCTTTGCGACTTGGGGTGCTAAGGGGGAAGAAGAGTACGCATAGCATTGGCTTGGAGGTACTGGTGAAGTCTCGATGGTCTGCGAGCGGGAGTTGCATGGAGTGTGGGATGTTATTCGCAGCGGTTGATCAAGAAATGGTACGCTCTTTTATTTTCTAGATAAGAATGAATTAGGACTTATGCTTGGATCTACCCATTGATTTGTAAATGGATTGGATGTTTAGATTGATAGAAAACCCCTTTTTATTAGCCTAGCTGATTGTTTGGTTGATTGATTTCCCATGGCCTTCGTCCCTGCATGATTCGACAACCTTGTGGTTGACTCTGACCCATGCGATTGTTTTCTTATCGTCCCTAGCATGTCAGTCCTCACCTGAGCAGTCGGCCAAGAGCCTAATCTACCTGTTGTCACCTTAGCGTTAAAATACCTATGGATCTCAATGCCCTATGTGTGAGGATGGTGATGTGAAGGAAAACCTTTAGTCGTCTCTCTCTATTAATGTCCTTTCTAGTTTGACGACTTTCTTCCTTCATCACAGCCTCTGCATTTGGATTACCTTGCTTCCTTGTTGTTTATCTTCTGCTCCCCGATTGATAGAATCCCTGCGATCCCTTCGATGAGTTAACCTTAAGGCTCTGGCATTCTCTTACTGTTGTCAGCATTTATATATTGGTAATTTGAAATGAAAGAATATTTAACTTCATATCTATGTTTGGATATTGTTGGATTGAATGGTTTTTCTTTATTTATTTACTCTGATGATGTTAGATGGGTAACTACTGTAAAAACAGGTAACTCAGCCATTGTAATTCAGAATGGGTGAGAAATAATTATCCTTCATTGATTCCATTATGTGATGGATGAAAATTTTTATCCCTACGTTGTTTATTAATGGCCACTCTAGCCTTGCACCTTCCTCATTTCACTGGCGAAATTTTATGGTGTCATTATCTTGGCTGTGTAAATTTTACTATGTAAATATATTACTGTGTGAATGGTAAATTTTACTGTGTGAATTAATGTGTAAACTCTAGCCTTGCACCCCATCCCTTAAATGGATAAATTCACTGTGTAAAGACCATGCTGGCAAATTCGTTTCTGTACTTACCGACTATCTATTTCCATTCACCTTGAGCCTTCTTGTTCCCTTACTTATTAACGACCCTCTCCACCTGATACACCTTATGCTTCCTTGTCGCATAACTCGTGCACACCTTACACTTTGAGCCTTCTGGTTCAGATAATAGAAATTAGACTTTTTCCTTTCCTTCAGGAGATAAATGAGCCATACCAGGACTGTAATGGATGTTTTTATTTTTTCTGTCAAACTTACCGGTCCTTGGTTTCCTGCGTTTCACCCATGTTGTCTGTCTATTCCTGAGGTGCATAGTGTATGATTGGGCCTCATATAGATCCCTCCTTGGTGCTTGGTGTGTATTCATTCTAGATGCACATGGTGTGTACTTGGCTCCTGACCTCAGATGCTTGGTGGCTTGTGAACTGAAGTTGAAGATTGGCTGTAAAAGCCTCATTATAAAATCATATTTTTTCTCTAGCATAACCGTGCGAAAATTTAGCCACAAATGTTTTGCAACTGGGTGTTTCCCCTTGCGAATTACATAACCAGGAAGGCCGTGTTGATGGTGTTTCATTCCCTTAACTTGTGACTGTTGAATTTAATTAATTTCTGTGTTTTTACCTCTGTTATGTTGACTATGTTTCTACAACAATGTTCTCATTTTCCCTTGGTGTAATGTAATGATTTACAGTCATGGTAATTTTACCCTTACCTACACTGCCACTTCTCACCTTTTGGGACATGCAATATGGGGTTCTGTTACGTTTCAATTTTTCCTCTAAATTATACTACCCCACAGTAATTCTCCCTTATTACGCATGGCAGTAATCTCATTAATTCTAATGGCAGTAAAAACTGATTTTGACGAAGTGAAAAGTGAAAGGTAGTAAATTTTATGGGTTAGTAGAAATGGCAGTTGGAATGACAGGTGGTTTGAAGTAAGTTTTTAAAATAGAAATTGACGGTTGTTTTCCTTATTTCAATTATACAATTACAAACATGAAATTATTTTTCTTGATGATCCTATATGTTCCTTTATTAAATGAAGGCATGCATGCTTTTTCCATAATTCCTATTTTAAATTGGAAAAGTCCTTATTGAAAAGGAACTTGTGAAGGTTTAATATGCGACTCACTGAAGGATTCTATATACGTATCTCACTTTATGCTCAGGTGAAATCGCCTTTAGTTGAATGGTTTTTCTCTTTAAATCCAGTGGACATCTCTCTCTCATCATTTGAAGATAATGACGTATTGGATACTGCTTGAGATATAACAATATAAATTATAGATTTTGTTGTCCTTTCAAATTTGGACTTCCTTATTTTTAAGTGCAATAACTTGAAGGACTTAATAAAGCACCTATTTTTGTTATCTTTATTAGTATTTGTTTCACTAATTAGCTGCACACTACAACCGAGAGTCATTATTATTTCAACCTTTATTTGTTCGTGGACCGATTTGTTATTCTTTTTAAAAACAAAATTAAAAAAAAAATTAATTTTAACAAAAAAATCATTGTCCCTTGATCTATATTGTTAAATAGGGGCTGCTTGAAAAGAGGTTGTCGTTATAAAGAGAAAATAAAAATATTGAACATTCAAAATCATTCCCATCTTACTTGTTGAATAAAATAAAGTTTGAAATTTAAATTATTTTTTTTATGCAAGAGTTGTTTCTAAAACAATTGGAAGCTTAGAATATTGTTTCTATTTTCGTCTTCGTATTTCCTTATCTGGGATTGTAGATAATTTGGAAAATAATCAAATTTTGGTCGCATTGGTATGTTGATGTTGTCCTTAGCTTAGTCGGCTTGGTCTTCTTGTGTTAGGCGGGATGTAGACACCTTTTGGTTCCTTAGAATAGTCACCAGTCCTGAGATCTTAAATGGTCGAAATTGATGGGAACCTGGGCTTGAGCATTGCTTATGTGTCATAGAGGTCCTAACCATTGCTGGGTAGGACGGGAGGGTAGTCAGTCTTGTTTTTGTTGTCGTTTTATTGTCCTTCTTTGCTTCTGGATGCTTGATGTGTGTCTTAGGTCGTTATGTTGTAGTCACAGTTTCATGCGTCATGTTCGTCGTTGTGTTGCGATGTAGATTAGAATGCATTTATTACCCTTGTACACACACGGACACACACACACAAAAAAAAATTTACTTGTTATACAAGGTTGTTGTTGTACGAAATGGGAGGTCTGTCATATATGGTATCAAAGCAGGTTCAACCTAAGACTTGGGTTCGCTACAGCTTTTGTTGTTATAATTTATTATACTGTTGTTGATCGAGTTGACTTGTGTGCATGTAGGTAATCATGGTCAGAGGATGCCACGAAGGAAGACGACAGGGTGCTAGGGGATGAGGCACGATGCCTCCAGTGGAATCCATTCCTGAGGGGTCTAACCCCTAGGGAGACGAGCGGGTTCTTGGACAGGAGAAGATAGAAGTTGGTGATGTAGTCAGAATGATGAGATTTTTTCAGCACATATCCGAGGTACTAATCAGTCATTTGGACAGAGATAAGGCCAAGGCCCCGACACCCGTTGAGGTTCCACCACGTGCTCCGATTAGTACTGGTAGCATTCACCGTGAACTCGAGAAGGTCAAATTTCCCAAGTTCTTTGGTTCCCTAGATGACGCAACCACCGAGGCATGGTTGGAGAACATGGCGATGTGCTTCACACTTCGAGATTATACCTCCAACATGAAGGTCGTCATGGCGGTCTTTAACTGAAGGGGAGCACTCTTCTATGGTGTAAGACGCTCCTACCACAGCTGAACATGGCCGTCGAAGATGTGTCATGGGAACTGTTCGAGGAATGGTTTTGAGAGAGGTACCTTTCATGGGAATTCATTGAGTGTCATCTTAATGAGTTCAACGCCTTACGACAGAGAGGTCATACAGTGCTCGAGTACGAGGCACGTTTTATGGAGCTACTCCGGTATGCTCCACACCTTAACATAGAGAAACTTAACGTGAACAAGTACATGTTTAGCCTTAAAAATAGCCTACATGCAAAGGTTAGGATTTTGATGCCCCAAACCTTGCATGATGCCATCCAGAAGGCCCTCATAGCAGAGGAGGAGCTTATCAGCAGGGGTCAAACCAGGACTCCAGCGAGACTAGCAGGGAAGGTTTCATCTGGGGCACAACAACATCAGACACCAGCGAGACATATGCTAAGATATCATGGCTTCCAAAGGGGATCCACTTTCACTAAACCTTAGCGACCGATGCCTCAGTAGTGGACACCTTATCGGGGACCACAACATCAGCAGCAGTGTCGCTCGCAATAGTAGCAGTTTATGCTTGTTCAGCAGAACAAACTAGGGTTCTAGGCTAGTGGGCCGTCATCTTCTACTTCGGGTACCAAGACTACTGGGATGAAGAAGGGGTGTTGGACGTGTGGGGATCCATACTACCAGTGAAAATTCCCTGTGGAGAGGACCGGAGTGTCTAGATTAGTCGAACCCACTACCATGGGAGATATGGGAAAGGCCTATCAGACTCATGCAGTGGTGAATAACTGCCGGGTAGAGCATCAGTCAATTGTGCTTGATACAACAGGTAGCGTTGTTGACCAAACCCTTAGTATTTTGATAGATCCTGGTGCTACTGAGAGTTTCATTTCTGGTGCAATGCTAAAAAGGATTAAGGTAAAGGAAGTTGAATAGGATGAGTTTAGATTCGTAGAGATGGCTTCGAGAGCCAAACCAAAGGTTGGAGGAAAGGTTAGGGGTTGTGTCCTTAACCTGAGAGAGTTTGTCACTAGGGCCAACCTATACGTCACAATCCTAGGATCTTATGATGTCATGATTGGTATGGACTGGTTGGAATCGCATGAGGCAATACTCAACTGTAAGACAAAGTGGTTGAGCTTGGTCGATGGTAATGGATAGAGACGTGTGATTGTAGGACATAACCTGGGAGTTTCCCTAAGGTTCATCTCTTCCTTGCAACTTCAGAAGAGCATGCGCAAGGGGTGAAAGATTTATGCGATCCTTGCATTAAACAAGAAGAGAGTAGTGGAAGGTATAGAACACCTTTTGGTGGTGAGAGATTTTGCAAATGTGTTTTTGGAGGAGTTACTTGGGATGTCGCCACAGAGGAAGTTGGAGTTTACCATAGACCTAAAACCAGGGACTGAACCAATATCAAGAACGCCTTATCGGATGTCGACCACAGAGTTACAAGAGTTGAAAATGCAACTGAAGGAGTTGCTGGACCTAGGACTAATAAGTCCTAGTGTGTCACCGTGGGGTGCACCTGTTATTTTCATACGAAAGAAGGATAGATCGTGGAGGCTTTGCATTGACTACCATCAACTGAACAAGGCTACGATCAAGAATCAATATCCATTGCCAAGAATTGATGACCTCTTCGATCAAATGAAGGGTGTGACAGTGTTCTCCAAGATCGATTTGCGATTAGGGTATCACCAGTTACAGATCAAGGAGGATGACATCCCTAAGACCACCTTTAAAATGAGGTTTGGACATTATGAGTTTATTGTTTTACCATTTGGACTGAAAAATTCCCCAGGGGTATTTATGAGTTTGATGAATAGGGTGTTCCGCGAGTACTTGGACAAGTTCATCCAAGTGTTCATTGATGATATTTTGATTTACTCTCGTACGATGGAGGAGCATGATGAGCACTTGCGCTTGGTACTACAGTGTTTGTGAGAGAACAAATTGTATGGGAAGTTGTCCAAATGCTCATTTTATCAATTGAAGATTCACTACTTAGGGCATGTCATCTCCGACGAAGGCATCGTCATGGATCCATCCAAGGTCAAGGCTATTATGGAATGGCCTGCACTAACGAATATCCCGGAAGTGCACAACTTCATGGGTTTAGCAGGATACTATCGATGGTTTGTCGAGGGATTTTTGAAGATAGCAAATCCTATCACGGAATTGCAGAAAAAGAACAAGAAGTTTGTTTGGACCGAGAAATGCGCAGAAGCATTTTAGAGGCTCAAGGAATTGTTGACAACCACATCGATACTAAAGGTCCCTGACGTGGACGTGGACTTCTTGGTATGAACTGACGCATCTAAGGAAGTCTGAGGTGGAGTCTTTATGCAAGATGGACGAGTGATTTCTTACATTTTGAGGAAACTGAGAAGGCATGAGGAGAACTACGTGATGCATGATTCAGAGTTATTAGCCATTGTATATGCCTTGAAGGTTTGGAGACACTACCTTGTTGGATGAAAATTTGAACTAAAGACTGACCATTGTGGACTACAACACATATTTACGCAAAGTGACCTGAATGCACGACAACGACGTTGGTCAGAATTGCTTAGCGAGTACGACTTCGATATTACTTACATAAAAGGAACAATGAATCGAGTGGAGGATGCATTGAGTCAGAGGCCATGCATCTTTTCGGTGTTTCCTCTTCAGACAAATCTACGTGAAAATATTCTATCATTATAGCATGATGACGACTGGTACAAAGAGGTCGAGGGTTTTATCGGACAAAACACAATGATGGTACCACGATTTGAGGGATTTTCATTTGATAGTGATGGATTATTAAGGTTTAAAGGTCGGATCTATGTACCGCCCAATGATGACTTGAGGATGTTGATACTAAGCGAGTCTCATAGAGTGGTATACATGGCTCATCTAGGAGTCACGAAGATGAGGGCAGACCATAAACCCTTATTCTTATGGAAGGGAATGAATGTCGATACAGTCAACTATGTGGCCAGATGCCTAGAATGTCAACAGGTAAAGGCTGAACATAGACACCCAGTAGGATTACTACAACCACATGCCATTCCAAAATCAAAATGGGATGTTATTTCAATGGATTTTGTTGTTGGATTTCCATTGACGGCAAGGAGGCATGACTCAATTTTTGTAGTAGTAGACACTTTGACAAAGAGTGCTCACTTTATTCCTGTGCATACGATGTATCAGGCACCTGACATAGCTAGAGTTTTCATCAATGAGATTGTGAGGCTACATGGCATACCTAAGAGGATTATGTCCAGTCGAGGATTGGTGTTTACTAGATGATTTTGGATGAGTTTCCAAGAGGCATTGGGAACCCAACTTAACTTTAGTAGTGCGTATCACCCGGAGACCAACGGGCAGATCGAACAAACGAACAAAACCTTGGAGGAAATGTTGCGCATGTACGTGATGGACCAACAAAAGTGTTGGGAAGAATTCTTGCCACTAGTAGAGTTCACTTACAACAACAGTTACTAGAGCACCATTAAAATGGTGCCTTTCGAGTTTCTTTATGGGCGACCGTGCTAGATGCCTTTGAGTTGGGATCATATTGAGGATAGGGTCCTGGTGGGACCAGAAGCAATCCAAGAAATGGAAGAGAAAATGCAAACAATAAGACAAAGGATTAAAGAAGTGCAGGATTGACAGAAGAGTTATGCCGATGTGCGTCGTGTTGACCGTAGTTACGAGGTCAGCGATCGAGTCTTCTTGCGGGTAAACTGCATAAGAGTTCGATCAAGTTTGGGAAGGGAGATAAAATATCTCCTAGGTTCATGGGACCTTTCAAGATTGTGGAGAGAAAGGGTCATGTGGCCTATCGACTAGCCTTGCCGGATTCTTTGAGGCCTATGCATGATGTTTTTCATGTACCTATTTTGAGACATTATATTAGTAATCCTACACATGTTATTGACATGATCTCCTTGCAGGTATTGGACGAGGGAGTGCTCACAGATGAGCTGGTCCACATCTTAGATCATCGCATTCTACAGTTACAATGTCAAATGGTAGATCAGGTCAAGGTCCTGCGGGACAATTATAGTTTGCACTCAACGACTAGGGAGGACGCATATGATATGCGCCAACAGTTTCCATTTTTGTTTGATAGATAGAAATATGATACTGTGAAACACTTTATTTCAACATATATACTGTGAAACTTCAGGACGAAGTTTAGACCAAGAGGAGGTGTATGTAACATCCCGCTCTGGCACACTAAGAAAACTTATTCTTTGAGGACACTTGCTCGCAAGTGATTCAGATTATTATGCTATTAAAACTTTTGATTTTGATTATGAGGCATTATGGGATGATGACATGTTGTTTTACCACTTGACATAGACAGGTGATATTGGCTCAGTTTTACTGAGTGTGCAGGGTTTTGGACATTGAGGATGCAGAGGCATCGATGGAACCCCCTAGACTCCAGATTGAGTCAGGGGGTGTGCCATTGGGGTTTGATTGTTTTACTGTGATATTAGTGCATCTGATTAGATGATATGATGTGGATATGTTCTGGCATGATTTGTTGATGATGCAGGATGATGATAGCTTGTCGACTAGACTCACATATGGAGTAAAGGGGTCACACATGACTACCAAATATGTTGAGGGAGAGGTGTGGACAACAACCCTACCACAACCTACTAGCACTCTCTCCATGGCTTGAACTGTAGGTTAACGATTACCTAGTTTGAGAGGACCCACGATGACGTGAGGGAAGACTATGATAGTCGCTCACGATGATTCTAAGGTGCGCTCAATAAGGTGGGGGCCTTATTCCTTAGAATCCCTTAGTCTCCCACAAGCTCACCTGGTGGAGTGCTGACTCCAGGGGTTACTGATTTCTACCAATCATTCAAGAGGTGAGTGGAACCCTTGGACAATGTAGTGTGTCTTGAAGGGCATGTCACACAAAGGAATAGATGAGGGGAGTGACACCCTTGGAGCACCTAGTGCCTCCTGAAGGGCACGTCGCGTTGTTGATGATGGAGGGATGAACCTAGAAGGCCTTAGGAAAATTAATGTGTTAAGTATTTTTAAAAAAATTTCCCTAATTGATTGTCGCCCAGTACAAAATCTAAGGTCTAAGTCTAAATTATGCTAGTGATAAAATTTAGTCTACCCTAAAAAAAGAAAAAAAGAATTAATTAATTAAATAAATAATAATATTTAAAATAAAAAACAACTTAGGTGATAATTATGATCTTCATAAAATCTGTAACATGAAGGGAGTAAGAAATTAGTTTATTCATAAAAATGAAATCTGTGGTTATAAAATGTAATGAGGGAATTAAATGTTTTATCTTTTTGATAATATAAATTTTACTAATTTAATGATAAAAGGGAAAGGGGTTAAATTCCACTCCTGCCTTTTTAGTTCTAAGTAAAAAGGGGAAAGAGGGAAAATAAAAATAAAATAAAAATAAAATAGGAAACTAGGGAAAAGAGGTAACATAAAAGGGGAACTTAAGGGAAAAAGCGGGAAGTCGACTTCGTAAGGAATCCACTTTTAAGATCTTTCTAATTTTAAACTGAATTAGCAATTTCATAATAGGGAAAGCCTTTAAAACATGTAAGGGAATCTAGGGACACCTAGGAGTGATTTTAGGAGTAACTCTAGGTGGGTGAGAGAAATAAAGATATTTACTTAATTAAAGAAGTTAATTAATGGAGGAATGTAGGGGATGAGGGACACTTGTACGAAGAAGAATTTTTAGGAATTTATTTTAAAAACTTTAATTAAATGTGATTTTAGGAAAGAGAGGAAGTGGGAAATTCTATATAATGAAGGAAGGAGAAGGAGAAAGATCATCTTCTATTTGTGTAACGTTACACTGCAAAAATATTGACTTGACTGATTTACTTGTGGGAGTTGGGATACCTAGCTCGGAGAGGAGTGGTAGCTCGGCCTTGTGAGGCGAGCTGGGAGCTAGACGTAGCCTCTGGATAGTGTGTGTCGCCCCTTTGCGGATCGGGGGGCTAAGGGGGAAGAAGAGTACCCCTAGCATTGGCTGGGAGGTATCGGTGATGTCTTGACGGTCGACGAGCGGGAGTTGCATGGAGTGCGGGATGTCATTCGAAGAGGGTGATCAGGCAATGGTACACTCTTTTATTTTCTAGAGTAAAACACATTAGGACTTATGCTTGGATCTGCCCATTGATTTGTAAATGGATTGGATGTTTAGATTGATACCAGACCCCTTTTTCTTAGCCTAGCTAATTGTTTGGTTGATTGATTTCCTGTGGGATTCATCCCTGCATGACTCAATAGCCTTGTGGTTGACTGTGACCCATGCGATTATTTTCTTATCATCCCTAGCACATGAGTCCTCGCCTGAGCAGTCCACCATGAGCTTGATCTACGGTCATTTCCTTAGTGTTAAAATACCTATGGATCTTAATGCCCTGCTTTTCTGTGAGAGGATGGTGATGCGAAGGAGATCTGTCTCCCTATATTGATGTCCTTGCTAGTTTGACAACTTGCGTCCTTCAATATGACCTCTACGCTTGGATTACCTTGCTTCCTTGTTGTTTATCTTCTGCACCCCAACTGATAGAATCCTTGTGATCCCTTTGATGAGTTAACCTTAGGGCCCTGACATTCTCTTAATGTTGTCGGCATTTATATATTGATAATCTGAAATGAAAGAATATTTAACTTCATATCTATGTTTGGATCTTGTTAGATTGAATGATTTTTCTTTATTTATTTACTTCGACGATGTTAGATGTGTAACTGCTGTAAAAAGGGGTAACTTAGCCATCGTAATTCAGAATGGGTGAGAAATAATTATCCTTCATCGATTTTGTTATGTGATGGCTGAAAAGTTTTAGCCCTGCATTGTTTATTAATGGCCACTCTAGCCTTGCGCCTTCCTCATTTCACTGGCAAAATTTTATGGTGTCATTATCTTCGCTGTGTAAATTTTACTGTGTAAATATATTACTGTGTGAATGGTAAATTTTACTATGTGAATTAATGTGTAAACTCTAGCCTTGCACCCCATCCCTTAAATGGCGAAAGTCACTGTGTAAATACCATGCTGGCAAATTTGTTTCTGGCTGTGACGACCTCCTTGTTACGACAAGAACTCTGATAACATGTGCAATTTTTTTTTTGTGTTTAAGGTGTGTGCACGCATGTAGAAGTAATAGACACACTTCACTCTACGTCGCCACTCGACAACCAATAAGATGCAACCCTGATGTTCATCACAAGAAGACCATGCAAATAACTTATCACAACCAAGTACAACATTAATAAGATGAACAACTACGTCCTTGGGCATCAACCAAGAGACTACAATCTAAAATAGTCCTAAGGCCATTCCATCGTGCAACTTTAGATCATAATTGTCATCAAGGTACCTTCTACTTCAGCATTGAAGGACCTCATTGTGCAAGTCCGAACCTTGACTGGATTTATCCATTAACAATATAATTATTCATTAGTTATAATCGTAAGAATGATGTATGGTCACAAATTATCATTAACTCAGTAACTAACATTTAAGCCACAATCCTAAATCAAATTTACGCAAAACTCTAAGATCATTCCATGAATTCATTAAAAATCCACAATAACATTAATGCAATAGTCCCAATTGACACATCAACGATAGATAATTATGGACTAACAATTAATGCAACCATGCCATAATTACAATCAATACTTAGCACAAAATTCTAAAATCATTATGACACAACCTCTCTCTTTTCTTATGAGATATCTTCTAAATTAATAAAATATCCTGATAATATAATAAAATGATAAGGTGAAATAAAGGATTCACCACATAATGCAATAGAATGATAAAAGTCAATGAAAAGAAATTATTGTTTAATTAGAAGGAGTGGGACATTATTAAAATAAAGGAAACTAAATTACTTTCTACATGTCGGATATATATATTTTACCAGACCCATTGAAAACAATTTCATTACATAATCATTACCATTAATCATTTTACATGATCATTTCCATTAATCATTTTACGTTGCATTCCATTACATCCAATAGCAATATAAATGTCAATCATTACCATTGATCATTTTACATAATCATTACATGATCTTTACCATTAATCATTTTACATTGCATTCCATTACGTCCAATAGCATATATAAATGTCAGGATTTTTCGGATTAGGTCCAGTGCCATGCAATAGGCCTTGTGCATCTCAAGAGCGTTAAATGAGTTGATACAAATTATTACTATGATTGCAAACGTACAATTTCAAATGCAAGAAAACGTTCAATTACAACTGCGATTGCAGACATACCAGTTATTACTACAATTGCCACAATTGCCATCGATATTGATGATAACTAAGAGACAGATATGAGGTGGTCAGTTTAGTTTTTTTTTTTTATCAAATAAAAGCATTATAACAGTTTTAAAATCCGTCAAGATGAGATGGGACATAGTTCCCTTTTCTTGCAATAGTAATAGTTTATAATAGTTTTAAAAGCCACTAAGAAGATATGGAACAAGATGCAATTTTTGCAAACCGAGGAATCATTTTAGATACTTTTAAAAGTCACTGATATAATATATAACAGAAGTAATTCACATAGTAGTTCATAAATGTTAACGCCTCCCTCTCCCTTCAAACCCTTATTGTATTCACTGCCAGAGAACCCTATCGCTGCCGTTATAAGTTATTACAGATCCTAGAGATTAACGCCCAGCCATTCTTCCAGAAAAAGGGAATTTGGCAACAGGCATCATGGAGCTCGCAGTTGTGTGGGCATGTCAGGAATCAAGGGTGACTAAGCATGCATGCCAGAGAATCCGAATTCAGGGGAACTGTCAAGGCAAAGATCAGAAATCAACATTTAAGATACTGGGTAAAAGTGGCCAGCCCAAGGCAATGCGTTTTAACATTCGGTGGTCAATGCAAAATGCTGAGACGGTCACCTACCAGGGATGAACCACTGGTCGAATATTACGGAAAATTGATGCAGGGGACCGCGTGGAAAAATACAGACCAGTGAGACTTTCGCAGAGGTGGAAGATTGGAGCCTCCACACGAGAATGTCGGGACGAATTTCTTAAGGTAAAACTCCAGGAATAAAACAATACTCCTTTCAGCCTTGAATCATGAATACAGAGTTTAAAGGTTTTGGTAAAGTGGGTTCGGGCTCATTTAATGACAACCATTTTAGAAATTTTAGTTTTTACTGAACAGGTCTTAGCAAACCCCTCTAGAATCATTAAGATGGTTCGTTCTTTTTCCTTTAAAACGGTGTTAAGAATATGAATTAGCCGGCGTAAAGGGGTATGGCCCAAGCTCCCCTCAAGAAATTATATAGAAACGTAACCCTAACAAGTATTCTGATTGATAAGGAAGAAGGATCAGAGTTCCCTCAGTCCTCAATTATCTACAGTACTTAAATGCTCCAGGGGAAATAAAATTCTTAGAACCGATTTCTGTCTAAGAAATAGTGGACCGCATTCCATAGCTTGCTCATTCTAACTGGATACCTGCGTACCCATCTTTGTATCCTCCGTTGTTGAAACAGAAGCCACAAGGGTCCATGCATAAACATTTAATGGACAAGGACCGAGACTGACAATGACTGAATTAGAGAGGTCAAGGGGAAAAGATCAATGAGCATGGTTCCGAGTGAAAACTTAACCTCATCACAAGCCCACTCCAAAATTCACCACCAAGTAAGGTTAAGCATCGCTTGCACCAGTGTCAGCAGAATCAAGCAACGATACTCACCAGTGCATCGAGGGAGTCCACGAGGGAAGGCGTTTTCTCAAAGGGCATTGAATCACCTCCCATAAAATAACGGTTGTGTTACCCCCGCGGATTGAAAGGCCATACGCTTTCAACTAAAACTTATTCATCATTGTCAGGGAAGGGCCTTAATATTGGAGTCATAAGTTATTTTTTTTTTTCTTTCACGTAGAAGTAATTTATCTATCGGACTGGGTTTAGGAATCATTTTAGCTTGTCTCAGGATAAGGATGGTCCTCAAGGCCACACCCCGACTCTGTTTGCTGGGTCAAATTAAGTAGCACTCAACATTACCTGATGTTGGGCGTAAATTAGGACTTCACTCACCTTTTCTAAGGTAAAATCGTTGTGCAAGCAACAAGAGACAATCCAAAAGAAATCTATGACCTCACTGTTCAGGTAAATAAGAGATAATCCCCAAAAATAAATATGAAATCGCTGGGAATACATTTGCTAGGGTTTCTACCGCCAACCCAAGGAACATATCCCAGGTGTGATTAAAATAAAAATAAAAAGGACAATTTACAAACCCTGAACTAATTCATTCCTCAAAATAATTAAAACAAACGCAGAGATCCAGAAATACCAAAAGCATTACAAACAATAATCAGATACAAGACTAGAACCTACTGCATTCTATTCTACAAATAGAAAAGAATATGGTTTCCTTATAGTCTGCTTCGAAATACGCCCGCGCTACATGCCGCTCCCACTCCGCGCCGCTCCCACTCGCCGACCATAGAGACTACACTGGTACCTCCTAGCCAATCACTAGGGGTACTCTTCTTCCCCCTTAGCCCCCCAAGCCTCAAAGGGGCCACACAAATCCAGAAGGTATGCCTAGCTTCCCAGCTCGCCTCCAAGGCTAAGCTACCACTCCAATACAAGCTGAGAAAATCCCAACTCCTCACAAGCAATCAGTCAAGTCACAAAATCTGTAGTGTAACGTTACGCTAACAACCGACCCCCCATATTCCTCATCTACCTTTCTTTTATAGAGTTTTGAGACCCCCCCTTGCCCTAAATCACATTTCATTTAAGTTTAAATGAAAACCCTCTAAAAATTCTTTGTCTTACAAGTGTCACTCATCCCTCACATTTCTCCAAAATTATTTTCTTTAAATTTATTAAAAGGCTCATTTCCCTATTTTTATTATTCCCTTTCTTTCCCCTCGTTTTTTTTTTTTCCCTATTTTTTTTTTAAGCCAAAAAGGTAAATGCGCTAATTAATCTTTTCATTTATTATTTATTTAATTATCTTTTGTTCTTTCACAAGTTAGGAAATAATTTCTTCTTTGCAAAATTTTAAAACCATTAGTTTTAATTTAATTCTTACCCTCATTATTTA
>ML782065.1:962170-972841 GCA_009831015.1 Picea engelmannii | reverse complement strand
ATATATATATATATATCAATTATGCCCAGGAATTTCTAAACAGATTTATAAATAACCATATATGAATAAAAATGTATAAAATATATCTGTTTATTAAATATTGGGCCGATTACCATCGAACCAAATCTCAAGCATACGGCCAAGGGATATACCATCCAAAGCCATATCACATGCCAAGATGCAAGCCTTATACCATTCTTCATGTCTCCTCACCTTCTCCATAGAACAAGCCAAAGCCTGTCATGTACATCGGTCATTTGCAACCTCCATCAAAATATCCATCTGAAATCCCCGCAGAAGTTCCTTTAAATAACCCTAATGCCGCAAATCCTTTGTTTTTCTATGATTCCCCCTCGTCACCTCTGACGAAAAGACCTCGAGTTGGAATCGATTCTACCTGCAATGAAACCCTTGATTGTGACTCCAAAAGATCGGTGGGTGAGAGACTGAGGGTTTACTAGCCTATGGACGATGCATGGTATGAAAGACATGTAATGTCTTATGATGAGAGAAAAAAAAAGAAGCATGTTGTGATGTATGATGATGGCGAGGAAGAATGATTATTGCTTGCGCAGGAGAAAATTGAATGGATAGAGAATGAGTACAAAATAAATGCACTGCCCCATCAGTTTCAACGAATGAAGAAATTGAGCGAGAAGAATTCTCCAGATGTCGAGGATTTGAATTCTGGAGAGAAAATGGTAAATTATTATGAAGAAAATCGATGGAAACTCTCCTAGTAATAGATTAAAATTAGGCATCCCTAGCAACAAAATGAAAGGGGAAGTGAAACCAATTTCTCCCACGGCCTGTAAGCCTCTTGGCTCAATGCAAGAGAATACAAATGGTAGGAAACCTATGAGGCAGGATCATGACAAAAACATCTGTGAAAAGTTGAAGTCTTTACAAGACTCGGTAAGTGGAAGTGGGATGCGAATCAATCTGACTGGAGAAGTTGCACAACGCTTTGGCTGTCACATGACAGAGAATACAATACACACAGGCCCAACCCCGAGGAAACAAAATGATGAGTGGGGACTCATGGGTTTTGAACCCATGACCGATAACCAAGCCAGGGCCTAGAGGAATTCTCCAGCAGGCCTTATTTACGCATAGCCCAGCGCCAAAGTCTTGAAGGAGGCTGGCCATGGCGGTCTACCATGTAGGCAGGGGCCTCCAAAGAGGAGAACTAGTGGGAAAATGAGAATTTAGGTTTTATATAAGGAGAGTGGGAGGAAGTGAGGGCGGGGCACGTGGGCTTCATGCATGCCCACACTTCACTTTTATTTTTTATGTTTTATTATTTAATTGTATTTTGATTATTTTATTTCATATTTATTTTTTGTTTACTATTTAATTATTCTTTTAAATTATTATTATATTTAAATTTTAATTGTTCAAATTAGTTAAATTTTAATCATTTAATAATAATAATAATAATAATAATAAGTTATATATTTAAATTTATGTTTTAAATATATTTAAATTTAGGTTTAAGCATGTATAAATTTATGTTTTAATTATAAATTAATGTGATTAATCAAAAGTGGTTAATCAATTGAAATGATTAAAATTAAATTAGTGATTAATTATGTACTTAATGAATTAATCACTAACAATAATAACATTAATTTTCAGGATTAAATTGAATGTGTTGATTAGGACGATTGAAACTTAGGTCAAAGTTTAGTCTAGATTTTTAAGTTCTTAATAATTAATCAACTTTAGGTTGAAAATCACATTGATTAGTTTTAAACGAAAAGTTTAAGGACTTAGACTGGGATAAGATGAAGGGGGCTTCATTCACTCTGGGAAGGTAAGTTAGAGGAATAGGCTTGTGTGGTACAATGCTAGCATAGCTACCAGGCGAGAGGGTCAATAGTTTTCTTAGGTGAAGACATCGAGCTTAGACGCTTTAACCCTAACCTAGACACTTCCTCTAAAGAGAGTAACATCTATTTACAGACAAGTAAAAAATAAACTTATGCCTAACCCTATTTTCAAGTTTAAGATGCACAAATGTGAATTGCCTTAGACTCTCCTTGACAAACTTTTGGTTGATGCAGATTCAATTATACAGGATGGTTATGACTCAAGGAAATCGAGGCAGAGGGGCATCTTTGCAGAGACTGCTAGCACCGCCACCACCATCGCCTGAATTATCTCTCATTCTACACTCTTTAGAGGCCATAAATGAGATTCTAAAGGGGCGTCATCCAGTAGGGATCGAAGTGGAGCTCCCACCATATGGAATGGGTAATCCTAAAGCATCGAGGGATTTAGAGGGAAGGCCTCCACCCAAAGACATCACTAGAGAACTGTAGAAGATTAAACTTCTAGAGTTTTCCAGGGGTTGTGCCAGTGAACATGCAGAGGCATGGTTGGAAGGAATGACAAGTTGTTTTTCCTTAAGAGACTATGCTTCCACATCAAAGGTGAAGATAGAAATATTTTAGTTAAGGGATAGTGCCTTGAACTGGTGGGGAAACCTGGAGAGGCAGTTGCACCTTACCCCAGACACCGTCTCTTGGGAACTATTTGAGGAAACGTTTCGAAGGAAATATCTACCAACTTACTATGAGGAACAACAAATGGGAGCATTTCATGCTCTAGTATAAGGGAACATAACCGTGGAAGAGTATGAGATCAAGTTCATGGAGTTGGTGAAATATGTTTCATACATGGATAATGATCAACGACAGCCAGAACACTTTGTCTATGGGTTAAACCCTAAGATAAGGGCCATGGTGCGGACGTGGAAACCATCTTCAGTAGCGGAAGCAGTTGAAAATGGACATTATGCTTAGCAACACATGAGATTAAATAGAGGTATGCAATCATCCTTTCCACATCATTGTGGATTCGTGGGGAAGGCCCCTAGGACCTTCTCTAGGGGAGGGAGCTCTAGGCCACCTCCTTATGGTAATAGAGTCACACCAAGTACAATTGCTACAGGTATTTCAATGGTAGCAAGTGCATCATCCCGCTCATCATCAACGACGCAAAAAATTTCACAACCATCTCAGGGAGCAGCTAGTATAGGCAGGGTTTCCACGAGAAGGAACTCATTTTAGAGACCGGCATAGAGAAATGCATAGGTTCAATCTCATGTTACATGTTGGGGATGTGGAGGACCCCATTACCAGTGTGACTGCCCAAATTTGCAAGTAGGATTTGTGCATACAGAAGGAAATCCTTTGATGGGAAGAGCAAGTGGTAGCCACCAGATTTATGCAGGAGTTAATAATCGCCAGAAAGAACATCAATCCATGGTGGTGGAATCACCAAGTATGCTAAATCATATTGATTTTAAACTTTTATTTGATTCTGGTGCTATAGATAGTTTCATTTCACCTTCTTCATTAGAAAAGAGTGGGTTGGCAACCTACAAGCACGACGAATTTAAAAAAGTTGATATGTCTTCGACGGAAAAACAAGCGGTAGGACCTAGTGTTGATAATTGTCTAGTAGACCTAGGAGTATGTACTACTAGGTTGAAGGTATACGTCACTACCCTCAAGACGTATGATCTAATCATTGGAATGGATTGGTTATAAGCCCATCGAGCTATGGTAGATTGTCTCGCAAAAATGGTGCTTTGTGTTGATGATGAAGGAAGGCTAGTAGAGATCCACAGTGTATGAAGAAAGGTGTCTCTATGCTTTATCTCAACTATGAAGGTTAATCAGTGCATGAGGCAAGCATGTCGACTTTATGTAGTGAAAGTAGTGAATGAAAGGAAAGGATCCTCCTTGGATCAGTACCCAGTATTGTCAGATTTTAAGGATGTTTTTCCGAATGAGTTGCCAGGGTTACCTCCTGAGAGGAAGCTTGATTTTACTGTTGATTTAAAACCTGGTGTAGAACCAATTTCCAAGACTCCGTATAGGATGACAATGCCCAAACTTTATGAGTTGCATATGCAGTTGAAATAACTACTCGACTTGCGGCTAATAAGACCCAGTGTCTCACCTTGGGGTGCACCAATAATTTTTGTGAAGAACAAGGATGGTTCCTTATGAATGTGCATATATTATAGAGACTTGAACCGTTCTATAGTGAAAAATAGGTACCCAATGCCACGAATAGATGATCTCTTTGATCAGATGAAAGGAGTAGCAGTATTCTCAAAAATTGATTTGTGATCAGGGTATCAACAGTTAAGGATTAAGGAAGGCGATATTCCTAAAGCTATCTTTCAAACTCGGTTTCACCATTACAAGTTTGTTGTAGTACCTTTTGTATTGACCAATGCACCAACAATATTCATGAGCCTCATGAGCAGTGTATTCCCAAAGTACTTAGACCTCTTTGTACAAGTATTTTTAGATGATATCCTCATCTATTCCAAGAACGAAAGAGAACATGAGGAACACTTGTGAGTGGTGTTGTCCTGCCTTAGAGAGAACAAACTGTATGGGAAGTTTTCGAAGTGTTCCTTCTTCCAGAAAGAAATCCACTATTTAGGTCATATCATTTCCGACGAAGGAATCTCTATGGACCCAGAAAAGGTAAAGGCTATTATGGAATGGCCAGTGCTAAAAAATGATCATGAGGTAAGAAGATTCATGGGGCTAGCAGGTTATTATCGAAGATTTGTGGAAGGTTTCTATAAAATAGCGAAGCCCATCAGCACTTTGCAGCGCAAGGGGGTAAGGTATGAATGGACAGAAGAATGTGATAGTGCATTCATCGAGCTTAAGAGGTTACTAACTAGTGTGCCAATTCTACAAGTATTGGATATGGAAAAGGACTTAACAGTCTGTACGAATGCCTCAAAGAAAGGGTTGGGGTCCGTGCTAATGCAGGATGTAGGAGTGATATCTTATGCATCAAGGAAGTTGAAGAAACATGAGGAGATTTACACTACTCATGATTTAGAGTTGGCAGTTGTAATGCTAGCTCTGAAACTTTGGAGGAACTATATAGTAGGGAAAAACTTTGAGCTCAAAATGGACCATAAAAGTTTAAAACATCTCTTCACTCAAAGGGATCTGAATGCCAAACAAAGGAGATGGAGTGAGTTCATGAGTGAGTAGGATTTTGGTATTTCTTATATCAACGGAAAATAGAATGTGGTCGTGGATGCCTTGATTAGGAGACCACGTGTCTTCTCCTTGGTACCCTTAAAAGTTGATCTAAGGGAATGTGTGTTGACGCAACTCCTTGGAGACAATTGGTATTTAAAGGTTACCTCAAACCTCCAGAGTGGGAGGCAATTAGATCCAAAGTATGAAGGATATAGTCTAGAAGTAGACAAATTATTGAGATATCGAGGAAGGATGTACATCCCCGAAGGTGGGGATATTCGAAACATCATATTGAAGGAACTTTATTGTGCACATCTGGGTGTGAAGAAATGTACGCAGACATGAGGAAGCTCCTCTTCTGGGTAGGAATGAAGCATGATGTAGTCCATTTTGTCGCCAAATGCCTAGTGTGTCAACAAGTGAAAGACGACCACCATCACCTAGTAGGTATCCTACAACCACATGATGTTCCTATGTCCAAGTTGGAAGTCATTTCTATGGATTTTGTTGTGGGATTGTCGCTCACATCTCATAGACACAATGACATTCTTGTGATAGTTGATAGGTTAACCAAGAGTGCTCATTTTATTCCAGTTAGAGACACTTACGATGTCACTGATGTAGAATGCATGTTTGTAAGTGAGGTCATTTGTTTGCATGGGATACGTAAGAAGATCATTTCAGATAGGGACTCCAGATTCACTTCTAGGTTTTGGACAAGTTTGCAGTCAGTGTTGGGGACTCAATTGAACTTAAGCATAACTTATCATTTGGAAAAAAATGGGAAAACTGAGAGAGTAAATCAGGTTATGGAAGACATGCTTAGGATGTATGTTATGGATAATCAAACCCATTGGGAGAAGTACCTACCTTTGGTAGAGTTCACCTACAATAACAATTTTCATAGCTGCATCAGAATGCCACCCTACGAAGCTCTGTATAGAAGGCCTTGCAGAATACCATTGAGTTGGGAAAGATTACAATTCCGAGTAATAGTTGGGCCATAATTGATTCAAGAGATCGAGGAGCAGGTGATTCAAATTAGGCAGAAACTAAAGGAAGCACATGATAGATAGAAAAGTTATGTTGATGCACATAGAACTGATAGAAGTTATAAAGTGGGAGATCAGGTTTTCATTCGTATTAGGCCTAATAAGAGTACCATTTGGTTCGGGAAGGGGACAAATTTGTCAGCTATATTTATGGGACTATTCAAAATCCAAGAGAAAATTGGACATGTTTCCTATTGTCTCATACAACCACCCCACTTGCATAAAACTCATAATGTTTTTCATGTATTTGTTCTACGTCATTATGTTGTTGATGAATCACATAAACTAAATTGGAAGGAATTGAAGGTATCGAATGCGGGAACCTCACAGTAGAACCGTTACGCATATTGGACCATAGATTCCAACAACTCAGGAACCATCTGGTAGACCAAGTTAAGGTCCAATGGGACAAGTTTAGTCCAGGATCTACTACTTGGGAGGATGCCGAGACATTACGACAAGATTATCCCTCACTTTTCTGACCACCTCGAGGATATGTTTCTCGAAGGTTAGGTGTATGTAACACCACCTTTTGACTTAGACAACTAGGATTACCTGAGGCCTAATTACCTTTATTTTCTATTCACAGTGAAACTATTAATGATACACTTGAACTTTCAAAACGTATGAACCTTTATGAATGTTTAAATGTTATTTGAATGATGATGAGTATGATGTGATCTATTATGGAAATGTAAATTCTATGAATGTTTAAATATTATTTGAATGATGATGGATATGATGCGAGATATTATGAAAATGAAAATTTTACGAACGAGTAACGTCAATTGAATTATGGGGATATTATGAGATCTATTTCTAACTTGAAAACTTCATATTAAGCTATTGGTATGTGGATACCGAATTGAGATTATGGTTGTATGCAATTACATGATGATAATGAATAGATATGTATGATTTTTATGTTATAGACTAATCTGCAGGTCATTGGGCTATGAAATATCCAAGGGATAATGATAATGAATGTGGATGTCATGATCAGTGACCGACAAAAAAATATGGTATGAATATTTGTATGTAAAATTATATTGGTTTGAATGCGTTTCTATGATATGTGGACCAGTGCAGGATTTCAGGTGGTGAGATTGCCTAAAAATTAATAAATGATGAAAAAATTCCCAGCAACACAATGCCATTGTATATTCCATTGTAGGGTGTGGACCCTATTCCTATTAGGAGGGGTGGAGGCATTTCCCTCCGTGTATCCTCCAAAACTTGGAGTCATGGGAGGACAGTGTTATCTCACACTGCCCTAGACGAGTGATGATGACTGTCAGTTGCTTGCCGAGGAAGCTTGGTCAATATAGCGAAACTTCCACTTATGGGTTCTATTTGGAGTTAGGTCAATATAGTTGATGATCCAAGATAGTCTAGTAGAGGAAGGATATGAATGGAAGATGGGACTAAGTTAGGGAGGAAGGATGAATAAGAATAGTTGAGAGTGTATGGAGATTTTTCTTATGGTGGAATTTATTATTTTTCCTTCTAAAAAGACAATGTGTATATATGTATGTTCATAATTATTTAACTAATCTACAATTGTCTAAATAAACATTGTTCAACTAGATTATTGTAATTAAGGGATTTCACAAACAATTGATTGTTTATTATCTTTTAAAAATTGAATAGTCTTGTTAATTGGATTGGATGCATACATAAATTACTATAGAGGTGATAGTTATTGCTATTAGTACATGCACGAGACTTGTATGTATTAGATACACATGCATTTCTTGCACAGGTACACTAGTATGTATGAGTTTTCTTGGCTTACTTACTGATAATGTTGTTTATTGGATATGAATATATGAACCATGTGTCATTTCCCTTGTGTCCTAAAATACTTTAACTTCAGGATGAAGCTTCCTAAAGGGTGGGTGTATGTAACAACTCTAATTAATTATTTGATTTTCATAATTAAATATTTGTTGAATGTATATTGGTTTACTTAATTAATTAATTAATTTCATGATTATATATTTGTTTAATAAAAATCTAGTTTAATAAATTATTAATTATTATTTTGTATCGGAAAATCAACCCATTAATGAAAAGGGGTTAAGGTGGTTAACACCTAATTGAGGGAGGGTAGTTGATAGTTAAATGAGGGGTGGGGAGGATAAGGCAAGGGGGGAGAGGATTGTATTACAGGGGGTTTTGTTTGGAGGATCTGGTTGTGGTTTTGTGGAGGAGCTTGTTGGAGGTATGTCATAACATCGAGGTTGCAAGGGATTTTGGGCTCAGGGGGCTAGGAAACTGCAAGGGTTCCTGGAGCGAGGGAGCTGGAGAGGCTCTGTTCCTAGCCGACTGGGAGGAAAAAAATCATCTTTCAGGCAATTTCAAGTAGTTTTCAGGTAGTTTCAAGCAGTTTGCAACAACATGAAAAAAATGGACAAACTTCTTCTTCAATAGGTATTTTACCAGTATTAATTTTGTTAATAATGAAAGTTATGTTGTGCAATCTATTTGTGACTGTTCTAGACTGTATAATTTGCGAATTTGATATCTAAACTGATTAAATTTTCTAGTACTTCAACATAAATTAGATAGATTTCTGGTAATGCAAACAAAAATAGAAATTAGATGCCATGTTCCAAAAAAGAAAAGTAATTTAGATTACAAATTTACTATTTAACTTTGAATCTGTAGTTAATGGATTTACGGTATAAAGCACTGGGGAATTTATTTACGAGTCACATTGGTTTGTAAATAAATAAATAAAATAATTATCTTATATTGGTGCTCCAAAAATCTTAAGCACACTTATGCGTTGTATACAAAAATGTGTCGGTGTGTTATATTAATAGACGCATTGGGGTTTCGAAAAACTTATAAAAAATAAAATGCGACTTTGTTTTTTTACAATTGAAAAATGAGTGGGAATTTAAAATCTAATTTCAGAAATTCATTTAAATAGTAAAAATCTATTCATTGTTTCATTATTTTACCCAAATTTACAATGGAGAGATTTGTAAGAAATACATATTCAAGAGCACTGTGGAGCAACATAATACTTTGGAAAAACAAGATTATTTAGAAGATCATAATTTGAAGGTTATGGTGATTCTTTAAAACCCTTTTCATAAAATCTTTCTTGGGTATTAAGATATTCAATATTTTATTATTTTGCCAAAATTTATAGGGGAGATATTTGCAAGATAGACATATAGGGTAGAACTACGGGGTAGTAGATCAATACTTTGGAACATGAGATTTATTTAGAAGATCAAAATTTGAAGGGTATGTTGATTCATTCAAAACTCTTTTGGAGAAACAAAATTATTCAGAAAATCATAATTTGAAGGGTTTTGTGATTCACTCAAAATCCTGCATAGTAAAAATTTTGAATTTTATTGTTGATTTTAATAATATTTGTTTTCACAATACGTATCTCTATTTAGATTTATTTAAAATTCAAAATAAATAAATAAATAAATAAATAATAAAAAAAATTACTTACCTTAAACCCTTGATTTTTCTTTCTTAGGTGAATGTAAAATTTCACCTTAGAATTTAACGCCCTCTATCACTTCATAATTAAATGTTTTCATTTTAGGCATTTTATATTTAATAAGTTTATGTTTCTATATAAAAATAGTTTGACATGTTATGAATTGGATCAAAACCCTCTCGGCCCTGTCACATTTTTTTAAAAACATGTTTATGGTTATTTGTGTTCCTAATTGAATGTAACGCACTGGTAATGTTGCAACATAATTAAAAAAATTCATTCATCGATGCATAATTTTATTTCTTCATGGTATTTTTTTACCTTTTCATTTTTTTCTACCGAATTGATGCTGATAACGATACATATCACTCCATTGTAATTTATATTTTTTAAGAAAACTATTTTTGATATCAGTGTGTTTCATATATGGAACACACCGATGCTTTTCTATTAAGAAAGCGCACAAGAATTTTTTTTTTGCAGAAAATTATGTGATTTATTTATAAAATATTTTTAATAGCTTGTGTATTGAATGGTACATGATATATATTGATAAAAAAATGTGTGAGAATAGTTCAAGTAACAAATTTTTTTATCGACACAATGATAACACATCCAAAAAGACAAAAAAAAACTTCTTTATAAATTATATACAAAATTAATATGTTAAAAAGACAAGTTCTTTGTAAATTATATATAAAATTAATATGTTTGAACTATATGCAAGTTTAAATAAAATGTATTGGTTAGTGTGTGTCCTGCAGAGCCATAAAATGAGGAAGGTTGATAAGATTATTTGTGATTGTTATCCCCGTTTTCTAGGGATAACTAGGAGATCATGTCTCAAGGCCCACAGGTCCTAGACATGGAGTACCGAGAGCAGGATTGACCTGAGCATGGCCCTGGAGGGCCCATCCTTCTTCTTCTTCACCAGACTTGTCTTGTTAGCAACAACAACTTCCATCACCATCATCTTGGACTTGCATCAGAGAAGACTCTTGCTCCATGAGGTAATTGGTCCAAGGTATCATGGTATGTGTCATGTTTGATCATTATAACCTTCTTATATATGCATCAGGTTCCTTACATTTTTGATAACTGCTTGGATCTTACACTA
>ML782065.1:918998-953326 GCA_009831015.1 Picea engelmannii | reverse complement strand
TCATCTTGGACTTGAACATTTAAGTGGGGTAAAAGGAGGTTGCCCCCTCGAAGAGGCTTATTATCTAAAATTATCTCTTTTTCAAGGTGTTGAGTACTTTTTCTGAGGTTTTTCTATGCTATATTGATATTTGGTTCTTAACACTATACCTCCAATCAATCCAAATCCTCACAAATGGTCTCACTCAGAGAGTTTCAACTGCTTTGAATTTAGCAACATCCAAGGTGGAGTACATGATTTGCCCACAAATGCAAACTCTTGGCTACCTTTCTTTTCAGGAAAGGGTACCCCTAGAAACTCACATTGGACCCATTTTTGCGGCAGTGTTGACTTTCATTTGGCTGGTCAAGACCACCCTGATGTCTTTATGAGGCTCTTTGTGAGTTCTCTTACAGGAGATGCTAAAGTTTGGATTGATGGATATCCTAAGGGAAGCATAAAAAACATTGAAGAGCTATAAAAAGCCTTTAAAATAAGGTGGTGTAATAATGAGCATTCACAAGACTCCTTTTCTCAATACCTCAACATTTCCAAAGGACCTTGTGAAAGTACAAGGGATTTCAGTGATCGGTTCAATCTTATCCTTAAAAAGATTCGGTCAAAGGTTGGTTTAGAACAAGCCATCATCGATCACTACCTGCCCTCCTTAGAAGGAACCTTGCAATTCAACGTTAAGGACCGGTCACCAACAACCTTGGAAGAAGCACAAGACATGACCTTTCAGATTGAAAGAAATCTTGATTTTGATGACTACATTGAACAAAGAAACCTGAATTGTGAATTATGGGATCCAGGCAATGAATCTATGAAAGAACCTGAACCTCCAAGCATCCTCCAGATTGAATTAGCTCCCGCCAAAAGGAAATGGAGCCTTTCTCATAAGAATGTTATCTCTTCCCAAGAACCTCCATCAAAGAAGGCCCATCCAAAGGAAAAGATAGGGATGCATCACACAAAAACATGGAGCCAAGTATTCTTCAAGACTTCTCTCTCTTTATTCATCAAGTGGGAGACCCAATTTCTAAAAATTGTGAGCTCAAGCCCTTTTATGTCTCCCTCCGGGTCAAAGATTTTCTCCTCCACAATTTTTTACTGCACCCAAAAGCCAAAAACAATATAATGACATAATAAGTTATGCAACAATTGGGCCTAAAAATCTCACAAGCAAATGCCAGAGACAATTTCTCAAAAGGAATCATTAACAATCTTGAGGTAGCCTTTGACTCCTGTCCCAATGCTCCTTTCTTGATGAATGTGGTTGTTGTGAACGATATTAATAATTTTGGGATTATGCTCTGCAATGACCTTATTGAACACTTGAATGGAAGCATTCACAGAGAGCAGTCTAGAGCTATCATCCCTCATCCTGAAGGAGGATTTTATACCATCTACAATGAACCCTTTGTTGGATCACCGGTTGAAAACCCCGATGAGATAGATGATCAAATTTTATGCATCGATAGTGGTCTGAATGATTGGTTCATTCAGGAAGGAAATTTAGATATGGACATAGTGGAAGAAACAGAAGGAATATTGACCTTAGAATTCGATGGCTCACACTCATTTCCTTTTTGGATCAGGTGTTGGAGTAGTCTTGACATCTCTGTCAGGTGAGGTCTTCTACCATTCATATAGGCTGGAATTTTGTTGCACCAACAATGTGGCTGAATATGAAGCTTTGATTCTGGGACTCAATCTGGCAATCGATAAAGGTGTCACAATCCTGGAGGTAAAGGGTGACTCAGATCTCATTGTGTCGCAAGTTTTAATGAGATTTGCAACTAAGAATGAGAAGTTAAAGAAGTATTGAGATGTAGCTCAAACTCTTTCGAAATCCTTCAAAAAGATATCAATTGAAGTTGTTCCTCGAGAAGAAAAACATGTAGTTGATGCTTTGGCCATATCAGCTTCCACTTTGCAACCATGCGAAGGACCTCTTCATGATTTGTGCAGAATGGAGGTTCTTTTTAGACCTTCTATCCTCGACAATCTAGAGCACTGGCAGGTCTTGGAAGACGATGATCAAATTATCATATTCATGGAAAATAGCAAAGAATTCACAGATACACAAATTACTTTCCTGGCTAATTCTATGGAATTGGAAATCATCAACCTGCAAAACAATACTTTACCAAAGGGTTGTATTCCTCTAGAGAATCTATTTGACAGACATGATGTTTTCAAAGGAAAAAGAACCAATAAGCAAGTTGATGAAGCCTTGGAGTTCAACATTGGTACTGAGATGGACCCAAGAATGGTTAAGATAGGGAAGGGGACTACCGAAAAGGAGAAGAAGGAAATACTGGAGCTCATTAGGGAATTCAGAGACACCTTTGCTTGGAACTATGATGAATTAAAGGCCTATAGAGGAGACGTTATCCAACATGCTATACCCTTGGTGGAAGGAGCCAAGCCATTCTGATAGAAGTTAAGTCACATCAACCCGAAGTTAGCTAGACAGATAAAAAAGGAACTCCAAAAGATGGTTGATGCTGGTATCATAGCCCCAATCAGGTATTCTTCTTGGATGTCAAACTTGGTAGTTGTTCGGAAGAAAAATGGTGATATATGCCTATGTGTTGATTTTTGCAACCTCAACCAGTTGTCATTAAAGGATAATTATCCTCTCCCAAACATGGAACATCTACTTCAACGAGTCACAGGGGCAGGGATGATGTCTATGCTAGATGGATTCTCAGGATACAACCAAGTTTTACTCAAAAGGGAGGATCAACTCAAGACTGCATTTACTACGCCTTGGGGAACTTTCATGTACTTGAGAATGCCATTTGGCCTCATGAATGCAGGCGCTACCTTTCAGAGAGAAATGGATTTTGCCTTCAGAGACCTTATACAAAAGATCATAGAAATTTACCAAGATGACCTCATAGTTGTGTCCAAAAATAGGAAAGACCATCTCTCCCACCTCAGGATTGTTTTTGAATGATGTAGGAAGTATGGCATATCACTGAATCCCAAGAAGTCTGTTTTTGGAATTGACAAAGGAAAACAGTTAGGAAACGTGGCCTCACCAGGGGGAGTCTCCATTGATCCTGAAAGAGTCCAATCCATAAAAGACGTCCGTCCTCCAGTCAACAAGAAAGACCTACAATCTTTTCTTGGAAAAATCAACTTCATCCGCAGATTCGTGCCTAACTTTGCTGAAAGGATAAAACCATTAAGCGCTCTGCTGAAGAAGGATGTTGCTTTTATATGGGGAGATGAGACTAATAGATCTTTTGAAGATATCAAGAATTCCATCTCCCAAGCCCTGGTCTTGATCAGTCCTGATTTTTCACGAGATTTTATAATTTTCTCATTTGCATCTCAGGATACTATTGCAGTTTATTGATGCAGAAGGATGCTGACAACTTTGAACATCCCATAGCCTTTATGATCAAAGTCCTGAGAGATTCAGAATTGAACTACTCCATCATAGAGAATCAGGCCTATGCCTCGGTTAAATCCCTCAAACACTTCAAAAATTACATCGGTTATAATAAAATCAAGGCTTATGTACTGTACCTAGCCGTGAAGGATGTTTTTTCACAACAAGACTGTATGGGCACTCTAGGAAAGTGGGTTTCAAAAATCCATGAGTATGAATTAGAGATAAAACCCACCAAGATAATAAAGGGACAAGGTTTGGCCCAAATGTTGACTAAAAGCAATCAGGAAGCCATACAAATGGGTGAAAATGAGCAGGTGAATGTAATAGTCAGTGAACTAGAACATGATGAGTGGTATTCCGACATAGTTTATTATCTGAAGAACTTGTCTTGCCTTGATCACCTGGTAGATTACAAGAGGAGAGATTTGAGGTTGAAGGCTATGAAGTATTTCCTAACCGAAGATGGACTTGGGCGGAAGAATCCCGATGGTGTTATACTTCGATGCGTGAACAAGGATGAGGCAAAGAAAATCTTGGAGGAATTGCACTCTGGGCATTGCGGTGGACATTTTGCTGCATGTACCACTACCCATAAGATTTTGAGGGATGGTTATTATTGGCCAACACTTTTCTCAGATGCTTATCAACATGTTTGATCTTGCCAACCTTGCCAATACTTCACTGGAAAACCAAAGCTTCCAGCCCAGCCTTTGAAACCAATTGTAGTGGAAGCACCATTTCAGCAATGGGGTCTGGACTTTATCGGTGAATTCAAAGAAAATTCAAGTAATGGCTATCGATGGATCCTGACAGCCACAGATTATTTCACTAGATGGGTTGAATCAATTCCCACAAATAAGGCCACCAAAGAGGTTTTCATGAACTTCTTAGAAGATCGGATCATAACCAGGTTTGGGGTCCCTTCCAAGATCACTACGGATAATGCCAAAGCTTTTAGTTCCTATGCTTTGGTAGAGTTTTGTTTCAAATATGGCATTACCCTATCCCATTCCTCAAACTATTACCCACAAGGGAATGGATTAGTAGAATCAACCAACAAGAATCTCATGAATATCCTGAAAAAGGTCATCAAAGAAAATAAGAAATCATGGGATAGTAAAATAAAGTATGCAGTATGGGCAAATCGAATAACAACAAAGATGTCCACAGGGAAAACCCCTTTTGAGCTGGTATATGGACTTGAAGCAAAAATCCCTATAAACCTCCAAATTCCTATCCTCCAATTCGCAGAACAATATGACACTGATGCAGAAGCAATCCAAGGGAGAATAAATCAGTTGATATAATTAGATGAAACTCGAAGAAATGGCTTGGGTTAAATGACAAGGAACCAAGAGAAGATAAAGAATACTTTTGATCACAAAGCCAAGGAAAGAAGTTTCACCGAAGAAGATCTTGTCCTGCTATGGGCTAAAAGAAAACAGAAGCCTGGCATGCAAAAACATTTGACAGCCTATGGACAGGCCCTTATAAGATCAAGAGTTGTGCAGGCACAAATTATTTCAACCTGGAGACAATGGAAGGAGAGACTCTAAAACTGCCAGTAAACGCTTTACATATTAAGCATTACTACCCTCCAGACACATGACTATACAGGTAAGTATGAGTAGGTAGGCATTTTCGTGTATTATACCATGTGCATTTATTGTTTGTTTCATCATATGCATCTTGATTGATTTCTCTCATATGTATACATGTATTATTTTGTGGGGTGGCAATACCACCCCACCTTTTGTTGTTGATGCTTTCTTTTCAAGTGTGAGCAGGTCTGCAGGTTTATGCCAGAGATGCTGAGGTTCTCATGCACTCTATGGTGAGCACATGTCCCCGAGTTGGATCCAGATGTTATCCCCATTTTCTAGGGATAACTAGGAGATTACGTCTCAAGGCCCACAGGTCCTAGACATGGAGTACCGAGAGCAGGATTGACCTGAGCATGGCCCTGGAGGGCCCATCCTTCTTCTTCTTTGCCAGACTTGTCCTGTTAGTAGCAACATATTCCATCACCATCGACTTGGACTTGCATTAGAGAAGACTCTTGATCCATGAGGTAATTGGTCCAAGGTATCATGCTATGTGTCATGTTTGATCGTTATAACCTTCTTATATATGCATCAGGTTCCTTACATTTCTGATAACTGCTTGGATCTTACACTAATCCACTTGACCATTGATTGGGGGGATTAACGGGGTGACCTAGAAAGATTGTATTCATGGGTTTTGGTTAGCCACCAGGGGGGATTTGCAGAGCCATCATCCACTCCCACCATTCTATCATTTTACATCTTATCTCCCATACATCCATCCCATTCCCCTAGTCCGTCCATTAGGATGACCTTTGAGGGTTACACTTTGTCCTGTGGGAAGAAGGGGCTAAAGGCCCAGGGGGTAAAAACAACTAGTAAAAGATAAAAGCCATAGGAAATAAAACCTAGAGATTCTTCACCTAGGGATCCCTGAGAAGGCAATAAAAGGCCTCTCGATAAGAAACAAAAGGGACCCTAAGAAAAATAACAAAAACAAGACCTAACCAAGAGGATGGGAGGTCTCATCACGAGCTGACCCATTATATTCATAGGTATCTAGCAGTATGAGATTTCCATTATCTGGTCACCACGCCAGGGCAATGACCTTTGGTTGCATCGACAAGGGAAAGGGGGTCTCATCACGAGCCAACCTTTTCATTTCTGTGAAAATACCAGTGGGTAACACTATGAGCTCTAGTCACCATGCCAAGGAAATGTCCTCTGGTCAGACCTTGAAGTAAAAAGAAAGAAAATCAATAAATAAAGAATAAAGGCAATAAAGGGGCTTGGAAAAAGTGCATCCATGACGGGTATAGCTCACCTCCTTCAAAGGCACCCATGGAAAACACCTACCCCTGGTCTTACTATGACTAGACATCCCTAGACTATACCACTTCGTGTACATGGCTTGAATTATCTTCTATGGAAACTTTCCTTTTCTTGTGGATACCGGCCCAATAGGTTATTCTGTTTGTTTCTTCAACTTTGTATAGTAGATATGTGTAATGTCTTTGAGCTCTTAGAGGATATGCTAGGGGTTTTATGCATGTATTTGATAAATTTAATGATGAAATATGATTGACATTGCTATGATACCGAGGACTGATGAGCCCATGGAGGGCGTAGTTTTTGATGTGTAGGACCATGCCCGGTGGACAGGTACCAGTGGACCGATACACATGGGGATATGATTAGCTCGGACCTCCATGGGGCTGAAGAGACCATCAGATGGTTGCTGGGATGGCAGAGACAGGACAATGTTGTGATGAGCCATTTGCATGAGAAGGAAGAAGGACGTTCCACCCGAGACACTTTGGCGGAACTCGGCCTAGGGGGAATCACCCACTGCATATGGAACGCTTGCCTTTGATGGACATGACTTCACCTGAGAGAGATGGACATTATCTGGAGTGTGTGGCAGTGTGCTGAGGTCATTTGGCACGTGCAACAGCTTGGAGAATCCATAGAAGGGCCAACATTTGGTTTCAGTATGTTGTATTTTCCCCAAAAGGGTCAACGTCTCCCCCCAAAGGGCTTAACGTCCCTCTTTTTTCTCACATTATGACAGTTTTCTAGCAATTAATGTAAAAACAATGTAAATTTTAAAGTTAGCCTTGTCGGCTGTTTTAATGACCTAAATTTTAATTCAAAGGTCATGGATTGATATAAATAGAGGATGTGTTGCCTCATTTTAAACATAACATAGCTCACTCTCTTGTGAGAGATTACTTTTTAGTCTTTTTCTTGGTATTCTTGGTCTTGGAAGTGAGGCACAACTCTTATTGGAGGCCTTCTCTTGGCATTTATGGTGTTTCTCTCATGGAAGGTTTACAACAAGGGTTTGATTATGCATTCTTCATGATTTGTAAGTGAATTTCTCATGCAAAACTTCTTAAGTGAATGGTTGTAGGCTTAATTTCTTACATTTGCTATATCATTGCTATTATATTGCTAAATTTTGAAACCCTAGGTAGAAAGCACACTAGTAGGTCATTGCTATATGTCCCTATGCTTGAGAAATTGTTTTAGCCATTGATAAAGGAAGATATAGCCTAGTCGTTGCTACACTAATCTCCCCTTTTCTGAGTTAGCATTAAAGTATAGGTTGAATAAAGGAGACATCCTAGGCCTAGTTAATTCTACACCTAGGGTTTTAACCTTCTAGGGTTTGAAAAGCCTTGCTCCTGCAACACTTTTCTCCCTTAGATTTGTATTTTGAAGCTAGCCGTTTTGCCAAGAGTATTTAGAGAAAGAAGAAGGAGCATGAGGCCTAGATTAAGCAACACTGAAATGAGTCTCCTTCCCTTAGGGTTTTGATTCTAGGGCCCTGACATTGCAGCACCATAGAACCTAACCTTCTAGTCTTTAAATTTTGATCCTCCTGAGATTTTGCCCTTACTTTTGACTCCATATCACCCTAAGGCACTAGTATTCTTTCCAACGCTGAGCTTGTTGTGCAAATTCATCTTTCAAACTTTCAAATTTTGAAACACTAACTAACCCTAATGCACTAACTAGGGCTGACGTCATACCTGACACAACAAGCCCTCTAACTCTGCAATTAATGATGATGTCAAGCATCTATTGAGGCCTTTTTGATTGATAATATTGTTGTCTTGGTCATCCTGTGATAGCTATTGATGAATTGGTAACTTTCATTGGCTAATTAGCAAAACGTTGACCTTCTTTGTCTATTACATTGCTTATCATACTAACCCTAAAAGAAGCTGATGTCATCCATAGGATATTGACGCAACAATCTATTGTGTATGATCAATTAAGTACATTTAATGCATTGATTTAACTCAAAGATTGATCATTTTCATTAGATGCTATATTATTCTAGTGTTTATTGACAAGTAACATTCTATTGCCATTTTCATTATTGCAAACATTGACTTCATCAATATTTACTGTTGTATGTGCTCATATACATTAAATTTTGATAGTCATTGATTTATGAAGTATTAACCATTATTGCATGTACTAGTTTCATTGTTGTCTTGTCTCGCAAGAAGGTGCCTTTTCTGTTGTTATTCTTTATTTAACTATCTTCTGGGCGGTAATCTGTGAAGGGGAAACTAGCTTGAATCCTTTGAGCCTTTTCCTTTCAAACCCCAGATTTCCAGGGACGTCTCCCTTGGGCTTAGCCACCCTAAACAGAAAGGACCTCCCCATTTTGGTGGCATTGGGTGGGGTAGGTCCCTATTACGCCAGTTTGACCATTATCCTCTAGTCTATGAACTAAACTACAAACTGAGCGATAACAGTGATCTAAGTGCAAAAGAGCATAAAAGCTTGATGGAAAGATTGCAAAAGGAAGAATCGGGTGAATGAAACAATTATATTCAATATGAGTTCTTTTTTGAATTTTCATTAATAATATAGTTTAAAATATTAGACAACATGTTTGAAACATTCTATCTATTCACATATGTTTTATTTTCTACAGGGATCAATAACAAATAAACGGAAAGTCATCCTAAAAAAATAAAAATTATAGAAGATGTAAATGATGATGAATTGTTCTATGGCTCATCTGGAGTGGTATTGTAGGTTAATGAAAGGGGGGAAAATGTTTACAAAACCATGAGGGATATAGTGCAACAAATGTATAGACATAATTTCTACTTATAATACACAAACCAATCCAATGATTCAAAGAACCTGGTTATATCTAAACTACATGAAGCGTTTCTAGAGTAATGGTCATTGAGACCTGTCATAATTGCAATAGAAAAAAACATACAACAACAAAAAATCATCATTCAAAAAGTAATATTCCTAATTTTATTTTTCTAGAATACATACATATTACTACAAATCATTTCTTTATTAATATCAATTTTGTTATATTTAGTTTTCATATATCAATATAAAAATAGTTTTTTGTGATGTTACTTTTTTCATGAAGATTATGAAAATCCCAAAGGATCAACGAGTTGATATCCAAAATATTCCAATATGAATGTCGAAAAAAGTGTACAAATAGATGGTAAAAGAAATGGACATGATTGTATCATAGGAAGAGCCATATCAACAACAACATGCTTCAAATGTATGAAATAATTGAAAATTTCTATTAGGTACATATAAATAAATAATTTAGCATCAAATATTAATTTTGAAGTATTTTCTTGCAGAAAAGAAAACAAAATGGAACCCATTCAACACATAAAACAAGACAACAAGGAAGAAAAGGGTTGATCACAAATTTTGTAAGTAATTGTTATTTCCTTATAAAATTAACTTAAGACTTCATTTTTGTATATTTTAATTTGTTTTACAACAACCATCCTTGAATGTATTCAAATAGATGTTAACATTCAAAGAAGATACATTGCAAGAATTGATTGACAATGGGTTAAGTAAGGGTTGTGAGTATATGTTAGCATATCAAAAATTAATTGTGGAATTTGTAAGTATCTTATGTTGTTTTACTTCTCTCATTTTATAATTAATGGAATGGAAAAAATATTTTATATGAAATCTATGATTTATTATGGGGTATTAAACTTGTAGGAAACAAAGTATGGAAATGTGTCAAGAAAAGAGCTATTGACAAAAGGCATGAGATTTGGTATTGAAAAAATGTGTATCATTTAGGACTCAATTATTTCTATGGCATGTCACTTTTCAATTTACATTCATGTATAGTATTTATTTAAATTTTCATTTTTCTCACCAATGTAGATACACACATTACACATTATTTTTATTTTTGTAGATGGAATCATTTGAAGAAGAGGAAAATAATTGAGCCAATCAACAAAACATTCAACCAAATAACCCAAGTCATGGAAGTAGCTTGAGCACTGAAAATAGGTCCAACGAAGAATGATGATCAATATATTTGGATATCAATGAAAGCTATTGTATTTTTTGAAATAATTGTCTCAGAAAATCAGACATTTTCTTTATTGTAATGTACATAGTGTCCTAATTGAAAGATAAGGGGTTACCAATAAGTGTCGACCAATTTTGTATGACAAAGAGCCAATTATTCATATATAACAATATATGTTTTATTTTATTCTATTGTGTTTTCCAATGTTGTTGTGAAATGTTACATTGCTAATTAAATATATGGATTATTAAATATCATAATGAAGAGATCTGAAATCTGATGATATAAAAGTTAATCCAAACATCATATCCAAATGCACTAATAAAAATTTAAATTATATGAATATTGTTGTAAGATATATGTCAATTTTTTTATGAACAATCGAATTAAAAAATAGAAATAATTGTGCATTGTCACAAGTCGGTGTTTCTAAAAAGAGAAAATGAAAACCGGTGCGTTTAATGATAAATAGTAGGTCTCTGTGTTTAATGATAAACAAAACTAGTGCATTTCAAGATACAACGCACCGGTGTCGTAATTAAATTTGCACTAGTGTTGATATACAAGGAACCAACATCCATCTTAATATTGTTTTAACCAACAATTATAATAATAAAAAACCTTTAAAATGTATTTAATTAATAGACACACTCATGCTTCTATATCGTACTTCCTTCTTGGTGCATTCTGAATATCATGCACCAGTTGAGTTTGTTTTTTATGCATCGATGATGGTATCATAGATTCATCCACTGCCTTATTCTTATTAAGACACCGATGGGTGAAATCACAGAGGTGGGTAACACTTTCGTGACAATTGAATCTCCAAAATTATGAAAAAACATTTTTTCGGCTGAACTAATATTAATTTTTGGTAGATAGATATTTTTTTCGGTCGAACTAGTTTTCGGTTGAAACGTTAAACATCAAATTGAACAGCACTGTGATGACACCCTTGATTTGCGTGTGAAAATTTAGTCCGATGAATGTTTTCCATCCGACAATATGTTTTCAGATGAAAGATATTCTGGCAGAACAATGTTTTGGCCGAAAGATTTTTCGGCTGAAAGAATGTTTATATATCAACCACACATTGATTTCGAATGGTTTTCAAACTTTCTTGGCGTTTTAGTGCGTCTGTGCACGTCCGTGAGCATTTGTGAGGTTGTGAGCACAGAGGTCTATGAGAGTTTGGGCATACAGGTGTGAGTGTTTGGCGCAGAGGTCTTCTGAGCATTTGGGTGCAGTGGTCGTGTTGGTGCAGAGGCCGTTTTGGCAAGCTGTCGACGAGTTTCATGTATTTCTCCATGTTTTCATTTTAGTTTTTAATTTTAGATTTTCATTTGTATTTTAGTTTTAGATTTAGTTTTAGTTTTTTATTTTAAATTTAAATTTAAATTTTATCTTTAGTTTTATTTTAATTTTAATTTTAGTTTTAGTTTTAGTTTTCTGCCAAATTTAATTTAGTTTTTTTTAATTAAAATTTATTTAATTAAGAGGTCAAACATGGCAATTTCGTGGGCATGCCAATTGCCTGGCCACAAGGCTAGGACCTCATGACCAAGTCACAATCCAGTGGACTGTGACTTGGCCATGAGGGCCTAGCCCTGTGGCCAAGCAGTTGGGTGCCCACGACATTGCCCTGTTCAAATTAGATTTAGTTTTAGTTTTTTATTTTAATTTTACTTTCAATTTAATTTTAATTTTAATTTTAGTTTTATTTTTAGTTTTTTTCCAAATTTAATTTATTTTTTTAAATTAAAATTTAATTAATTAGGTGGTCGTTCAGGGCAATGTCATGGGCACGCCAACTTCCTGGCCACATGGCGAGGCCCTCACGACCAAGTCATAGTCCACTTGACTTTGACTTGGCCGCGAGGTCCTAGCCCCATGGCCAAGCAGTTGGGTGCCCATGACATTTCCCTATTCAAATTAGCATGTCTTCTCAAGTTAGCTAGGAAATGTATTTTCAAATATAATTATATTTCTATGTTTCCATAATATTTACTTTTGGTATTATGACATTTTAGAAGTTCCAATCCACTTTATTTTGTGAGTATGTTACATAACATAACTTGGTATATACCATAGTCTTATTCTCAATTTATTCCCATATTACTAAAAGTAAAAATTCAAACATTTATTAGAATTGAACTTGACTTTGAAAGTTAAAGAAACGACTTAAAGGAGGTGCCCTAACCAACTAAGCCAACACCTCGCTCTTATCCTAAGAGCTAGAGTGATCCTAACAGGTACAAGAGATCCTAACAGCTAGTAGAGGAGATCCTAATAGCTAGAGTGATCCTAACAGGTAGACGAGATCCTAACAACTAATTTTTTAGTCAACCAGAGGTCAATGGACAAAATGTCTTGCAAGAAAAACCTACTTTAATAGAGTTTATCATGTTCTGGTCCTTTAAAAGACCATCCACCACAAAAACTAGCATTTTGGTGTTCATACAAGTTTAAAATAATTGTAAGCATTATCTGCATCAGTCAGGTCATGCTAATAAATCATGATGGTGCACTAACAAGAATCTACATTGGCTGCCATTTGACATAACCCATGCAAAGGCATTCCCCGGGTCTAAACAATTCTCTCAAACAACAAATGAAGTAGTCATCAAATACCCATGCCGCAATAAATGCCTCACCAAGATCTAGCTAACTTCTGAAACATAAATCAAGCTTCTACCAGCAATTGATCTTGCTTCAATAGCTAAACAAATTATCTATGTTTTGGCCTTCTTCTTTCTTGGCTTATTAATAAAAGAATATTCCATAAACATTGATATGGAACAACAAATGAAGTAGCCATCACATACACATGTCATTATAAAGGCATCACGAAGATCTAGCTAACTTCTGAAACAAAAATCAAGCATCTATCGATAATTGAATTCCAACAAAATTCCTATAAAATTAAAAAAATAATTTATCTTGTAATCCTTTTAACTTCGAGAAACTTCCACATCCTTTTTAACATCCATTCAACAAATTTTGTCGCTTGCATAATTGCATTAATATGTCATCATAGTTCAAACAATGGACATTTCCAACTCGCACCAATGAAGCGATGGTGTCTTACTCAAACGAATTTTCAGTAGCTTGTTGAAGTTGATATGATGATGTCTTATTCAAATGAATTTTCAAAAGCGTGAGGAGGTTGATGTTGATATGCTTGGAAAACCAATGTAGATATCATTGTATATATACAATATGAAAACATTGGGTTAGATGAAGACATTGGTGGTTTGTTTAGATGAAATACTGAAAATATTGACATTATTTTTACAAAAATTACATTTAAGTTGATGTTTAAGGCATTTCTTTTTAAAGTACTTTGATGGTTTTTTTTTTATAAATTTTTATATCATTATATAAATATTAATAATATGTAACTTTGTAAAATTGATTGCATACAGTGGCATATTGGTCTTAACTATTATATACATTTTTTTATATACATTTTTAAAACAATGCCATTATACTTACATTTATACAAGATTTTATTTATGTTGGCACATTTTAATTTTGTATACATGTTTAAACCAATGTGATTATTTATAGAAGATTTTATTTATGTTGTTTTTTTTTTGTTAATTTAATATACATCTTTAAAAAAAATGTGATTATACCTAAATTTATATAAGATTTTTTTGTTCTTGTTGTTTTGTTATAGATTGTCACATTATTAATATTTGTTAATTATATCTGACTTTGTAAAATGTATTACGTACATTGGCATTTGTCTCAATTATCATATACATTTTAATTTTATATACATTTTTAAAATAATGGGATTATAACTAAATTTATACATATTTTATTTTTGTTGGACTTTAAATAGCATCACACTTCGTTAATATATTTTTAATCCTTATTAGGTCAAGTAGTATAGTTTTCACGTGTTTTGACTTTTTCTAAGTGCATTTAATTTTGTATATGTTTTTCATGGTTTTTTAAAAATAGTTATTTATTTTAATTGCAAATTGTGTTTTTTATTTTTTTAATTTATAGTTTTTTATTGTCTTAGAGAATAATTATGAGATTTAATATCCTCGTGGAAGAATTTCGACTTTTTCTGAGTGTATTTAATTTTGTATATGTTTTTCATGGTTTTTTAAAAGTAGTTATTTATTTTAATTGCAAACTTTGTTTTTAATTTTTTTAAATTATAGTTTTTTATTGGCTTAGAGAATAATTATGAGATTTAATATCTTGGTGGAAGACTGTATGTTTGAAGTATTTATCAAATTCCAAAAAATATTAAAAAAACTAAAGTTAAATAACTATCATTATAATGCTTCCACTTATTAATGGGTCTAACGTCCCATATTAAATGCTTATTAATTGGTTTGACCTGAAAGTCAAATCACACTTGTCGTGACCTTCCATTTTTTCATTTCATCGCTACCTCTCACCACTATCCCTGGATCCTCAAACATGTTATAACCTGTAACTTCCTCCTCTAAGTTCCATAAATTCATCATAGTATTTGTTTCCAATAGCATGATCAATTTCTCACATAAATGAATCCAACAAAGTATGGAACCAGTAAAGTGAACAATAACACAAGACTAAATGTTTCAAGCCAATATATATTCAGGATCATTTGAAGTGAGAGATGTATATTACACCACTTTAACAACAACTACTATAGCATTGGGACATGGAGATGGATTTGTTAGGAAAGAGTTTTTTTAGATGGAGCATTAGGATCTCATGCATTGGTAGCTATATTGATGCAACCGCTCTCGGCAACAATCGCTCCCACCAGGACCTCCTTTGTTCTTAGGCCCGATGATTCCAAGACTCTTTCAACTCCCTCGTCAGAAGTTCCTTTCCCACAGGTATGTCCTTCAGCAATCTCCCCTTCACAAATCGGGGAATCGAAACTTGCGTGTTCGCGAGTTCGGCGCTCACGATATCGGCCCTTCAATTTCCCGAGCCTGAACTCCGATGGTCAAAGGTGAACGTCTCCACTTGTCGTGGATTTCCCTATCGGGAAATCCCTATCCGCGATATCAATGCTCTATATTTTCAAACCCCGAGTACCGAGGTACCGATTTCCCCCGATACAATGCCACCTGTATTCCACTAGTCCCGGGGGTCCCACACTGCCACGTTACCTTCGGGATCTCACGGATCGTGAATCCATGATGCTAGCATTCATCAACATCGAGAACCTCGAATCCCCGACTCCTCGGGATCTTGCGCCATGTGTCCCCGCGCTGATCGATGGCTTCGATAAAATCGACTATTCGCGACTCACGATTTCACAGGGTATGGAATCACCTCGCCAAACACCGATTGTCGAACCTCGATGGGCTTTGACCCTTCCTGTGCCTACGGGTTAATGTCCCTGCAACTTCTCCATGATCTAACGGTCAGCGGGATTTCGCGACCTTCCTCTGTGATCCCTGGCCGTTGATCCTTGGCATTGGAGATCTCCTCGCTCCAAAGCTTCTCCCATTCAGAGCTGCTCCTGGGTCTGTTCCACAGTATTGGCAAGGAACTCCCCCCCTGAGATTTTCCCGCTCTGACTTCTTCGGGGACTTTTCCCATGCTATGTGTTCAACCTTCAACAACACTCAAAGTGTCGAGGTCTTCAAATTCCGTGCACTCACCTGCAACAAAAATCTCTGAATTCTTTTCTCAGACTAGCTACTGAGACTCCCACCTTGGCCTGCACTTCCCCTGCATGGCTTCCTCAACCCAAATCAACTTTTGGGTGAATGAGAATGAGAGCTTAACTACTGAGCCTCATCAACGCATTCTATGCGGATGAATTCGACTGCACTCTATGCAGGAATCTCCTGGCTCAAACAAAGAAGCAATTGAAACTCATTCTCGTCTCTCTCATAGATTTCAAATCTACCATGAAATCACATACACAGCATATAAAACAAAGGCATAACAAGAAGAAAATATGCAACAACAAATATCAACAGCACACAGAGAATAATCACAGCCATGGAATTGAATCAAAGTTTTCCTATAAATTCAATATATGTACATGGGTGCTCTCCACAAATTCTCTGCTCTTCTCTGCTTCTTGATCCTGTATGATAATGAATGATGATACAATGTACAAAGGAGGGTGCCTATATTCCGTTTTCCCTCTCGAAATATGAAGTTATCAATTCTACAATAAATTCCTATCTAACAACATTAAAACTAATAAATGCCTTCCTATCTATAATAAAATATAAGTGTGCTTCATTACATTAACCCATTAATGCTTGGCACAAAAAATATCAAGGTAGATTTCAAAAAGAAGTTTGTTGGCTTGTCCAACTGTCTTTCTCCACGCGCTGGCTCTCTTGATGAGGTGTGGATGCTCCTGCATCATACTCCTCGGCTCGAAAATTTTCATGGGCTCCTGTCCATGAGCTCATGCACGGTGTGACCAAATTTCTATATTACTACGTCTGTTTCCCAGCTAGCATCCTCCACTGGGTGATTCTTCCATTTCACTAGGTATTCAAAATATTGCTTTCTCCTGGTCTTCTTGCCTACCCTTTTATCCAGTATACACTCCATCTGAGGTTTCTGTGCAACTGGCAATTGTTTCTGCCACTGGACCACTGGTTCTTTAGTTCCAGTGTCTACTTCTTCAGCCCTGTATGGGTATAAATCCGAGATGTTGAAAATCAGAGATATCCCGATGCCCTCTAGCAACTCAAGCTCATATGCGTTCTCCCCAAATTTCTTCAGGACTTTGCATGGCCCAATCTTTTTCATCTTGAGCTTGTTATACATTCCCCTTGGGAACCTTTCCTTCCTTAAGTGTGCCAGAACCATGTCCCCAACTTCAAATTGAAGCTGTCTCTTCCTCTGATCGACTCTGCACTGGTACTCCTGGTTTGACTTCTGCATTCGCTGCTTCACCTCCGCGTGAAGTTCCTCCATCGCTTCAGCGAATTCCTTAGAACTCGCGCTGCTAGTTTCAGCCTGTCCTGACTCTCTGAGCTCAGACACTCCCCTCGGCTATGTTCCATACAAAATCTGAAACAAACTCTTACCTGTAATCTGATTCACCGAATCGTTGTACGTGAATTCTTCCTGTGGTAGGATCTGATCCCAACTGCTATGGTGCTCTGTCACCAGGCTTCGCAGTAAGTCTCCAAGACTTCTATTGACCACCTCGGTCTGTCCATCTGTCTACGGATGATAAGCCAAACTAAATTCCAAATTAGTTCCCAGCTTCTTCCATAGCATCCTCCAAAAATGACCTATGAACTTTGTATCCCGATCCGAGACTATGCTTCTCGGCAATCCATGCAATCGCACAATCTCTTTGAAAAATAAATTTGCGATGTGGGTTGCATTGCTGGTCTTATGACACGGAATAAAATATGCCATCTTGGAGAACCTTTCTACCACCACAAAAATGGAGTCAACTCCTCTCTATGTTCTCGACAAACCTAGCACAAAATCCATGCTAATGGCTTCCCATGGCCTCTCGGGTATGGGAAACGACTGATAGAACCCTGTGTTCTGCCTTCGACCCTTCGCATGTTGACATATCCTGCACCTGTCAACAAATCGTTTCACATTAGTGTGCATGCCTGGCCAATAATATGATTCGCTTAGCTTGGCGAACATCTTATCATGTCCAAAGTGACCTGCTAATCCTCCGCTATGTTTTTCCTTTACCAAATTTTCCCTCATGGAGCAATTCGGTATGCACAATTGGTTGTCTCTAAACAAAAATCCGTCCTGGATCATAAAATCTATCCATGGACTTCGATCCCTGAGAACTGAGTTCTCAGCTGCTTCATAAGCTTCCCTGAAATATGCATCACCTGCATACATGTCCTTCATATTTTCAAAATCCAACGTTTTGACTTTGAACTCCTGTAGCAATAAACATTTCCTGCTCAAAGCGTCAGCCACTTTGTTAGAAGTTCCTGAAATGTGCTTGATCACAAATGTAAAATTATGCATGTACTCTACCCATTTCACATGCTTCTGGTTCAACTTCTCCTGCTGACTCACAAACTACAATGTGTGATTATCGCTGTATAGCACAAATTCCTTGGGTATTAAGTAATGTCTCCACTTTTTCAATTCCTGTATAATGGCATAAAACTCTTTGTCGTATGTGGAGTATTTCATCTTGGCATCATCCAATTTCTCGCTGAAATATGCTACAGGTCTGTCATCCTAACTCAAGACCCCTCCAACAACATACCCACTGGCATCACACTTTACTTGGAAGGTTTTCTGAAAATCGAGCAACACCAAAATTGGTTTCTCTGTAATCTTCCGCTTCAACAGATTAAAGATTCTTTCAACCTCCATTGTCCAATGGAAAACCTTATGCCGCTTCCTTACCATGTCCATCATTTCTGCGTTGATTCCACTAAAATTCCAAATGAATTTCCTGTAGAAGCTAGCGAAACCGTGGAAACTCCTTACCTCAAAAACATTCCTGGGCGATGGCCAATTCTTTATTACGTTCACCTTCTTAGGATCCATTTTCAGCTCATTCGCCGAAATCACAAAACCCAAATAAATGAGTTCTGTCTGCATGAAGGAACATTTCTTCATGTTGACTAACAACTTCTCCTACTGCAGTATTCTCATCACAATGGCTAAATGCTTCAAATGCTCAGCCTTGGTTTTACTGAATATCAGTATGTCATCCAGATATATGACCATGAATTTGCCAATGAATTCCCTCAGAACTTCATTCATCAGCCTCATAAAGGTGCTCGGTGCATTTGTCAAGCCAAATGGCATGACCAACCATTCGTACAAACCCTCACTTGTTTTGAATGCTGTCTTCCACTCATCTCCCTCTCTCATGCGAATTTGGTGGTATCCGCTCTTGAGATATATCTTTGAAAAATAATTTTCCCCGCTCAGGCAATCCATCAAGTCGTCCATTCTTGGCAGTGGAAACTTGTACCTGATGGTGATTTTATTAATCGCTCTGGAGTCTGTACACATCCTCCAGCCTCCATCCTTCTTCGAACTCAGCACTTTCAGAACAGAACACAGACTAAGACTTTATCTGACCAGTCCTTTGTCCAACAAGTATTGCACCTGCCTCTTGACCTCCTCGTTCTCCTGAGGTGTCAACTTGTATGCTACCTTGTTCGGAAAAATTGCACTAGGTATGAGGTCAATGTGATGACTCACACTCCGCATCGGTGGCAATGAATGAGGTAGTTCGTCCACGATGATATCAGCGAACTCTCCCAGCAGTTCCTGAATCTCCTCTGGCAAGTTGTCCAGTCTTGTGCTTGTCAGGACAATTTTCGGTTTCCTGACCACAAAGAATTGTGGATCTTCATTTTTCTCCATCTCCGTGAGAAGTTCTTTCCCACTCATGAGAAGTATGGTGCTGGTTATTTCCGGCTTCACCTCCTTATATTTTATCGGCAGCAGCGTGTGTGTTTTCCCATTCTTCTCCAAGGTATATGTGTTCAACCTCCCATCATGAACAACATTTCTGTCATACTGCCATGGTCTCCCCAATAATACATGACAGACATCCATGGGTATAACCTCACACAGAATTTTATCTTTATATTCACCCATTTTAAATTCAACCAAGCATTGTTTCCTAACACTTACCTGGTGTCCTTTCTACAGCCATGACACTTTGTATGGGCTCGGGTGCTTAGTTGTCTCCAGCTCCAACTTCTCCACCATCTCAGTCGAAACGAGGTTGTCGGTGCTTCCGCTGTCCACTATGACCTTGCATTTCCAGCCCTTGGTCTTGCACGTGGTCTGGAACAATCTGGTTCTTTGAGCTATGTCCTCCACCTCTTTCTCAGGTTTCAAGAGAACTTTGTGCACCGTCAGTGACTTCCCACTTCCAATGTCTTCATCCTCCACATCACGCATCTGTGCCTCAGCAACGTGAGATTTTCCTCTGTCCATTTTTCTATCTGGACAGTCCACGGCTTTGTGTCCGTCCTTCCCACATGTAAAACATGTGATGATTCCTCCTCAGCCTCTTCCTCTATCTCGGGTATGAGGAAATGCATTGGCGTTAGCATAATATCCTTGCTGATCAATTTGTTGTCTCCCCGGCTCAGCATATTGTTGCCTCTGCTGTGAGGTTCCACCTCTTTCAGCTATTCCCTGAGGCTTCTTCCACTCCTCCTTGGGATTTTGGGTTCTCTCTTGGGAAACAACCTTGCCCCTGGGTTGACTTCTGCCTCGCCCTCGCTGTCCCTTCTTGCGGCTTAGCTTCTCCTCAGCTTTCAGATCCATCTGGTACACATCCTCAACTGTTCGGATGGTAACCATGCTCAATTCATCCTGAATGTCATACCTCAACCCATTCAGGTACCTCGCCACCTTTTCATCATCACTCTCCCAATGACCTGCTCGAATGTTGAGCCTATAAAATTCCTTGGTGTACTCCTTCACCGTCATCAACTTCTATCTCAGGTTCTGCATCCGCCTGAACAGTGTGATCTGATAGTCTCTGGGGATGAATTTCGCTTTCATCTTAGCGATCATCCTGTCCCAGCTTTTGATTTTCTATTTTCCTTTGCAGCGCCTATCCGCCTGCAACTCATCCCACCATAAGGTTGCATGTCCTTTTAATTTTATAATAGCATGCCTTACCTTCTTGTCCTCTTTGATGTCCTCGTAATCGAAGTAGGTGTCGAGTGCTTGGATCCAGTCCAACAACTCTTCTGCATTTAGACTCCCCTCATAGACGGGAATGTCCATCTTGGTATTTGAGCTCATCCTGGAGATAGCTCTGATCAACCGTTCGGTCGAAGCATCTTCTGCAGTGACCTCTTATGCATCATGTCCATCTTCCTCTTCTACCTCGGGATCACTGAACTCACCAGTGCCGACTCCACATCTCTGCGCTGTCTCCATATCCTCAAGCCTCGCTTGAAGATCTCACATCTATCATTCCATCTCAGCATTTCCTGCTGGTCTGCCCCTTCTTCACACCTCCCTATCTTCGGGATCTGGTGACTACTTTTCTCTCCTCGACAGCATGGTGAAATGCCTGTCCCTGCTTCAGAAAGCAAAGACTCCAAGCTCTGATACCACTCTGACGCAACCACTCTCGATAGCAGCCGCTCCCACCAGGACCTCCTTTTTTCTTAGGCCCGATGAGTCCAAGACTCTTTCAACTCCCTCGTCGGAAGTTCCTTTCCCACAGGTATGTCCTTCAGCAATCTCCCCTTCACAAATCTGGGAATCGGAACTCGCGTGTTCGCGAGTTCGGCACTCACGATATCGGCCCCTCAATTTCCCGAGCCCGAGCTCCAATGGTCAAAGGTCAACATATCCACTCGTCGGGAATTTCCCTATCGAGAAATCGCTATCTATGATATCAATGCTCTGTATTTTCAAACCTTGAGTATCGAGGTACCGATTTCCCCTGATACAACACCACCTGTATTCCACTAGTCCCTGGGGTCCCACACTACCACGTTACGTTCAGGATCTCACAGATCGTGAATCCACGATGCTAGCGTTCATCGACGTTGAGAACCCTGAATCCCCGACTCCTCGGGATCTTGCGCCACATGTCCCCGCACTGATCGACAGCTCCGATAAAATCGACTATTCACGACTCGCGATTTCACAGGGTATGGACTCACCTCGCCAAACGTCGATTGCCTAACCCCGATGGGCTTTGACCCTTCCTGTTCCTACGAGTTAATGTCCCCACAACTTCTCCACGATCTAACGGTCAGCGGGATTTCACGACCTTCCTCTGCGATCCCTAGCCGTTGATCCTTGGCATTGGATATCTCCTCTCTCCAAAGCTTCTCCCATTCGGAGCTGCTCATGGGTTTGTTCCACAATATTGGCACGGAACTCTCCCCCCTGAGCTTTTCCCGCTCTGACTTCTTCAGGGACTTTGCCCACGTTCTGTGCTCGACCTTCAACAACACTCAAAGTGTCGAGGTCTTCAAATTTCGTGCACTCACCTGCAACAGAAATCTCTGACTTCTTTTCTCAGACTAGCTACTGAGACTCCCACCTTGGCTTGCACTTCCCCTGCATGGCTTCCTCAACCCAAATCAACTTCTGGGTGAATGAGAATGAGAGCTTAACTGCTGAGCCTCATCAATGCATTCTATGCGGATGAATTCAACTGCACTCTATGCAGGAATCTCCTGTCTCAAACAGAGAAACAATTGAAACTCATTCTCGTCTCTCTCATAGATTTCGAATCTACCATGAAATCACATACACAACATATAAAACAAAGGCATAACAAGAAGCAAATATGCAACAGCATAATATCAACAACACACAGAGAATAATCACAGCCATGGAATTGAATGAAAGTTTTCCTATAAATTCAATATCTGTACATGGGTGCTCTCCACAAATTCTCTACTCTGCTCTGCTTCTTGCTCCTGTATGATAATGAATGATGATACAATGTACAAAGGAGGGTGCCTATATTCCGTTTTCCCTCTCGAAATCTGAAGCTATCAATTCTACAATAAATTCCTATCTAACAACATTAAAACTAATAAATGCCTTCCTATCTATAATACAATATAAGTGCGCTTCATTACATTAACCCATTAATGCTTGGCGCAACAAATATCAAGGTAGATTTCAAAAAGAAGTTTGTTGGCTTGTCCAACTGTCTTTCTCCACGCGCTGGCTCACTTGATGAGGTGTGGATGCTCCTGCATCATATATGTTGGTGATTATTTGAAGTTAGATCTCTCCATGGATGGAGCATTTGAATTTTCAACTTTCACCAACAATCTGGACTACTTCATTAACTGTAGCAGTTAGCATGAGTTGTGGATGCTTCTTAAGCATAAGCTTCTCCTAGTAGTGATTTTAGTATAGTTCATGATAAGTATAGCTTTTTATTTACAAATATTCTCTTATATTAGACAAAGACAGTGTGTTCCCCCAAAAGTAGTAAATTTCCTTCTTCCTTACTATACCAAGATTTTTTCGACTAGGAATGTTTCCAACTAGTATACATCCCAGATACTTCATATGAGTCATCTCTAAGGAAATCCCTAGGTGAAGTGACCTTGGGATGGAATTACATATAATTAGTCATCAAATGATGCTAAAGGAGAGAACCTGACATGAATTCAAGGTTGCATAGGCCCTTGATTTATTCCCCTCAATTTTATTTACCTGATCTAGCTCTACTTTTGAGGGTATGGGTTATCATAGTGGTGGGATTTGCGAGCAATGAAAATTTGATTACCGATGTGACATTCATTTATTTTCCACTATTTATCCCACCCATAACCCAAGGCCTTTAGACCTTGGAAAGAAAAACAACTTCAACCTAAACTATAGCTTGGGTTCAATAATAGATTTTTAGCAGGGATGATTTTAGGGGCTAAATTTCGCTCATGGGCTAATTTTCCATGGTTTTTCTAGAAAAGAGATTTGCTATTTTAAAAATGATTCGCCCAAATTCTATAGGATAAAATTATTTTACCTTAAAAATCGCCAAAATTTTATAAAAACTATATAAAATCCTTACAAATTTGAATATTTTTACAAAAATATCGCCAAACATTTATACTTGGCATATGAAGGATTAGTAAGATTTGCCAAGGTTTCCACATTTTAAAATAAATTTCCATCCTTAAAATCATCCCTGATTTTTAGTCCATTAACTAGCATGAGTCATAGTTAACACTGAGATAATGGGGGAAATCCCCTATATCTATTCATCCATTCCCCCCATTTTGATTTGATTCTGGGCAATGCATGCCCCTTGGATAAGGACCTATAGTTTGACAACATAAATTGAAATCCAAAATCTTTATCTTTACATTCTCATCTATGGATTCTTAATTTAACTAGTGTGAACATCATATAATACAACTATGGGTGTAGTTCCTACCTGTATTACATAAAGTTTAATGGTGCGTTGAAGCCCAAGAACCTTGAAAATATCATTTATCTATAAGGCTTAGGATAGAGGTCATTTTGGAGAAGAAAAAATGGAAAACTCAATATCATCCAGTGATCTATAGCCTAAAATGACCCTAAAACATTTTCTCTATGTATCCCCCACTAATTGGAGTAGGTGTTACATTTTTATCACCTACAAGAATAGGTGTTGTATTCTCTTCACCAATTGGATCATGTATTTCATTGTAACTATCAAGAGGAATGGGTGTTACATTATCTCTACAAATTGGACCATGTTTTGTAATTTCACCACCCACTTGCACACATGTTGCATTTTCACTACTCTCTAGAGCTGGGATTGCAATTTCAAGGCCAATTGAAACACCTATTTCCTTTTCACAATAAATTGGAACATTTTATCATGCATGCTATAAGCATTTAAAATAGAGAAAGATGCAATGGAAACACCAATTGTGTCCATTATTGTTGACGTTGGACTCCTACTCATTGCATAATAACTCCTCATAAGAGTCACTATTTGATATCAGACTTCTAGATAAACAAGGGATATAGTTTCAAAGAATCTAGTCCCCGCCGTGTTTAATAAAATATAAATTAACATGGAGATGTGCATCAACTCTCTTCAAAAGCACATCTATCTATTTTACTAGTGATTAGATTTCAAGTTTTAGCATTTAGTCAATTATTATCACTTAATTTAACTAGACATAAATTGAATCAACTCTTTGTTATGTGAATCACAATCATTAAATATATATTACTCTTATAATTAATAGATGATGGTTTCTTGAATGATGGTTTCAATGCATCCTTGGGCTCCAGAATTACGCATCACCCAAACAAAAAAAAAAAATATTTCTATTATGCAAATAGGAAGCAAGCATCATTCATTAATTGATCTTGCTCCAATTGCTAAATGAATCATCTATCTAAGCACAAAAAAAAAATTAGTTTCATGACTAGGGATTCCTTTTCATATTTGATTGCTTGCTACATTTATGGAATGTTCATTTACTAATAAGCCAAGAAAGCAGAAGGCCAAAACATCCCCTTGAGTGAGATTTCAATCTTACACTGACATAACTTCTCTTTTCAAACTTTCAAGTTGTCATTTAACAAAACATAAGATCATATAAGTAATGACTTGGCCGCAAGTGCCTAGCACTGTGGCCAAGTAGTTGGGTGCCCACGACATTTCCGTGTTCAAATTAGCCTATGTTTTCAAGTTAGCTAGGAAATGTATTTTCAAATATAACTATATTTCTATGTTTCCATAATATTTACTTGTGGTATTATGAAATTTTAGAAGTGTTAATCCACTTTATTTTGTGAGTATGTTACATAACATAACTTAGTATATATCATAGTCTTGTTCTCAATTTATGCCCATATTACTAAAAGTAAAAATTCAAACATTTATTAGAATTAAAAAATTATAAGATTTGCTTGTGGGGTTACAACATTTATTTAGCTAAATTAGAAAAATATTATACATTAGAATGACCTATACTCAATTGTATTGTCATATATGAATTATAATACTTATGATTGCAACTAATGAATTCCATGAGGATTCCAAATGAATGACTTACAGAGCACACATTTAAATTTTTAAATATCACCTACCATATCAACACAAAAATCACCTATAATTGCATCATTTCTCAATTGTAATCTTCAAACATCTACCTCCCTCTCTAAATCTCTAAGATATAGTTACAATGGTTCCTCTTCTTTACATGCCACTTGAACAATCAATTCAACTTATACATGTCATTTGATTCCCACTTCCTAATGACAATGAATTGGTTCAATAGTTATTGTAGATGCACCATACACATGTTGCTTTTGATCTTGTAATCCCTTGTACATTTTGTCAATTCATTGAGGTTAATATATGCACCCTCAAAGAAACTATTAGGATCGATCTATTCCATGGTAACATTTAGTGATATTCTACCAAGAATCCCAATCAACTTAGTTCTCAATCATTCAACTACTCATAGACCATACTACATGAAGAACTGACCAATAAACATTCTTAGAACCTTTTAGGTTTTTGTTGACATGTTCTAGAAACATGCATCCATTATTTCCATTAATTGTCCATCAATGTGATCTTCAAGTCAATTATGCATAGTTCAATAAATCTATTACTTCCATATTAGGTCGGTTCTCTCCTAGTGGAACTTCCCAACAAAACTTAGTACTTAGTCACACTCTGACCTAATTGACTATTTGAATTCTTACACGATTCCTTATGATTCCTAGGAAATGTTTAATTTGTCTACTCAAATTACTTTAATATCATGATTAATATCCACATATTTGTGTTTCCATCATGCACTTGTGGAGAAAATATACTTGTATATCAAAATTTACAAAGATATATTTCAATAAAGATTAGTAATTGATAATGAAAATTGTTTTACAAAATAAATGACTTCTCAAAATACAATTCAAAGGGTGAGTCAAGTAATAAGTTGTGACTTTTAATTGGATATGTTAATTGGGTCTAGCTCAAGTGTCAGAGAGGAAAATTTTGTATCTACCCCACCTAGGACCAAACTGCACTTTTGACATGTTTTCTTTTCATGAGAAGACTATCGATTAGGACTCTTCATGAGTTAATTTTTTATTGGGGATGGAAAGGTAACAACAATCTCATTCTAGCACATATTTGTGTATGCAACCTCTAACCAAAATTTTGGTTGGTAACCTACCAAAAGTACTCAATTGTTAACCTAGAGAGAATCTCTCTCTCTCTCTCTCTCTCTCTCTCTCTCTCTCTCTCTCTCTCTACCCCCAACTCCGTCCACTCGCCGCTCTTTCTCTCTAGAGAAAAACCATGATAGTTTGGTCATTGTTCTACTATTTTTCTTCCATTGTGAAGTAATTATTTTATTAGTTAATGTTTAAAATCCATATAGTTTATAAGTTTCACCTTTCCATATAAATTTCAAGAATATATTTTGAATATTTTTGACACAAGCACATAGCTACATTAGCCATTGAACACATAATAACATATATATTCCATTGAATAGTAGGGCATAAAGTTCCATTTGAAGCTCTATTTTTACTAATTTTGTAGATACCTTATGATACTTTCCTATATCCCTTGGATTTATTCATTATTTGAGATCTTTGGTAGTATATAAAAATTTATTTACATTTTTTTAGGGATGTCGATATTTACAAAATTTTGTGTGTTGGTGTAATTTACTAGTATTGTGGCATTGTTGCTCTTTAAATGAAAAGGAAAAGAGCTAAAAGCAATCTTGCAAAAAGGTAGAATTCATTTTGTTATCAAATATAAAAAACCATGAGTAAGATGGAATTGAATTACAAAGAGTGAATATGACATTATACTTAACAAAGAATAATCTAGTGTCTATATATGGAACAATTATTTCTTGAGTGCATCATATTTTTTAACACAATTTCGTAGTGTACAAGAGTCTTAAAAAAATATTATTAAAAATACGTAATCGCAAGTGACAAAATCCTTAAAAACTAGGTTCAAAGTGTTTGCTAGCAAACCTTTACTCTAAGAATCAACACTAATATTCAAGATATTTTCCATGAATAGAAAATCTATATTACTTTGTTAATGTTGGTATTTATATAATGATTCAACCTATTGATAGATTGATTAGGTTGAAAGTGTTTTCTCGCAAACATTTACACAGAATCAACACTAAGATTCAAGATATTTTCCATGAATAGAAAATCTGTATTACTTTACTAATGTTGTTATTTCTATAATGAGTCAATTTATTCATAGATTGATTATGTTTTAAGTATAATGTAATGGTCATTAGCCAAGTTATCAAGATTCCTTGGGTTAGTGAGTCGGGCCAACCTATGATATATGCTCCCTTAGTTATGGCCCCAAACACAAATTTCATTAAAAAACTCAATGATTAACATGATTATGGAACTCACGCCAAGTTTTGCATTTTTTGTGCTCTTAATTTAATAAAAAGAGAAAGAAATATTCATTGCCAAGTGTCATTTATATTTGGACTAGGTTGAAAAAACACATCCTGAAACCATCTAGTGAGACCTAATGATAATGGGTAAGTAAATCTTACCCTATGATTCACATGTCCTACATATTGTCACGAGTCTTGGTCACATCTCTGTGTAAGACATGAGTGACCTACTTGTGTAGTAAACTGCTAAAAAAGGAACCAGTCTCCCACTTTGGTGGTCTTTTCCAATGTCTTCCACTTTGGTGGTATTTTATAATTGTAGAGGCCCTTTGACTAAAGGAATAGTTATAATGAATACTTCATTTTGGATGATAAAGTCTAATTTATATAAATAAAAGAGTCTTAGATGGGAACTAATTATTATACTCATTTATTACTTCAGACATATTGGCCAAAGTTATTCAATGCTTATCTTATTGATGATATTTATATTCATATAACATAACTTCAAATTGACAACTTATTGGATTTGTGTTGGATATGTAGGCATAATGTAAACATGGTAGGAACTATGTGAGGAAACAAGGAATCATAATGTTATGAGGGCCATGTGACCTAACACTAGTGATATATCCACTCATAGTAGAAACATTTTCTAATGAAAACCCATATCATATGGGAGTTTTTATGTTAGAAATAACATTTTACCCCTACTTTCTAGTTAACAACAACTCTTCATAAGTAAATTGATATTTCATTGAATTTCTATTTAATAGTATTTTTAATGGTATATCAATGTTCTATAGAGTGATCTCCTTCTCCATTCTCAAATGATTTAGCCAACAATTGGCATATTTATGCCAACCCCCATTAAGTAATAGGTAGCAAATTTTATTTCATGTTAGTAGTCTCTTGTGCCTGTACATTAGGTACCTAGTTTTAGTCATTCTCTTAATGGGGAAATAACTAACTATATGAGGATAGGATAGGTTACTTATGATATTAATTATAAGGTCAAAAATTATAAACACTTTTGATTTTTCTTAGTATTTCTCCATGATTATATAGAAATGCTACAACCCAAATCTTCAAATCCATATATATAATAAAACAAGATTGATGAGTGTCTCAAAATGGGTTTATTGTTTCCTCATAGACAAGATTCATATGATTTACAATTGTTTTCAAGGTAAAAATATGTTTTGGACATGGAAGGATATGATGTTATGAAGATTAAACTCTTTGTTTTAGGGATTCTAATGCATTACATTATATGTGGTCTTTGTGGATCCAACCATAGGGAACTTTTATGGAATATTAAATAAATGTTCTAATACGTTTTTTTAGTGGATCCAACCATAGGGAACTTTTAATGAATCCACTTGCTTGTTGGTTTTCTGAATTGATTTCCCTTGGCGAACCCAACTTTCTAATTTCAATGACTTCTTTGTGTGGGTTTTGTTGATTATTATGAAAAGATTGTGGTTTTATCTTCTATCCCTTATCCCTTTAGTCATTAGTCCTTGCCTGAGCAGTTGTCCAAGAGCCGAATCGACGGTCATCACTTCGGTGTTTAAATACCTATAGGTTCAAATTCCCTTCTTTCCTGTGCATGGATGATGAGTGACAGATTATAATCTGCCATGTTGTCTATGGACCCCTTACTTATCTTTTAGTTGATTTATTCATGGATGAATGTTTAGCTTTTCCATCTTCTTCTTTGATGTGGATTGTGAATGATAAACCTCTGGGTGGAATGACAGTCCCTTGGCGAACCCAACTTCTGATTTCAATGACTTCTATGTGTGGGTTTTATTGATTATTGTGAAAATATTGTGGTTTTATCTTCTGTCCCTTATCCCTTTAGTCATCATTCCTTGCCTGAGCAGTCAGCCAAGAGCCAAATTGACAGTCGTCACTTCGGTGTTTATAGACCTATAGATTCAAATGCCCTTATTTTTTGTGCATGGATGATGAGTGAAGGATAAGAATCTGCCATGTTGTCTATGGACCCCTTACTTATCTTTTAGTTGATTGATTCATGGTTGAATGTTTAGTTTTTGTGTCTTCATCTTTGATGTGGATTGTGAATGATAAACCTATCAGTGGAATGGCATTCCCTTTCCGAACCCAACTTCTGATTCAATGAATTCTATGTGTGGGTTTTATTGATTATTGTGAAAAGTTTGTGGTTTTATCTTCTGTCACTTATACCTTTAGTCATTAGTCCATGCCTAAGTAGTCAGCTAAGATCCGAATTGACATTCGTCACTTCATTGTTTAAAGACCTATAGATTCAAATGCCCTTCTTTTTTGTGCATAGATGATGAGTGAAGGATAAGAATATTCCATGGTGTCTATCGACCCATTACTTATCTTTTAGTTGATTGATTCATGGTTGAATGACCAATATTTGTGCCTTCAAATGAGTGAGTACCTCTGTGGCTTGATTGTTTAAAACTTTGATTTATCTCTGCATTTTTAATTCCTTGAACTTGTGTACATCTCTAGATTTTTATTGATAAACTCTACATTGTGGATAGATATTCAGGAGTGATGTCAACATGAGATTATCCAAACATTTATCGCAAATGCTCTAGGAATTCTCAAGAAGGAAGAACAAGAACTCCTTCTTCAACTGAGACTCCGAATGAGCACCAACAATCTCATCAGAGGAGATTTTCAAACGAGTCTATAAATAGATCAACTACAGAACTTGCTCAAACCATTGTTATGAATGCAGGCTTCTTAGATAGGTTGCACATAAATACTCCTACACCTGAGAATGTAGGGAATAGCTTTGGACAAGAGAATATTTCTGGTAAGTTTCTTAAATTTTGTTTATTTTTGTTGAATTTTGTTGTATTTAAATTTATGTGAGGTTAAGTATTGAAGTCATTTCAAATGTGTGTGTAGGAAATCAATTTAGAGCAAGGGGTGACAATGAGAGTGTCTTTCATGAATATTCAAATGTCGATGCAGAGGGTGAAAGTGTATTTAAGAGGCCATGTTATGAAGAAACAAAATATTACACGCCAACATCCACATATCCTTCAGATGTTGGCGATGAACTTCCTTGGGAAGGGAATACTGAAGCAATGATGCTTGAGCGATGCTCAGGTGTTAACAATAGGTTGGAAAATGATTCAACAGTCTTGGAACTTCCTCAAGAGAGAAAAAAAAGTTTTCAAATTATTTTGAATTCACTGGAAAAATTTATGGATGCATATCGGAAGATGGGGCCAGCCACTGATAGTTTTGCCGATTTAATGAGGAAGCGAAAGTCAGAGGTGATGGGTCCTGATAAATGGGAGATAGTAAAAAATAGAGTTTCAAAAGAAGAAGCCATATCCATGTTCAATTTCAAATATGGACCAAAGTGGAAAATGTTGAAGGTGCAATATTTTAAGCACCCTAACTTTGTCAGACATCTCTATAACAAATTTTTGGCGGCATATGGAAAATTGTCGTGGAACGATGAGGTTCCACACTATTTTGCAAGACACCTTTTTTGTGGAGTTTTTCTTGCACATGCACCCAGATTATACTAGTCTATCGTCCAAATATTATGGGACTGGTAAAGGATGTACTTATGATTGCAAAGGGGAATATCGAAGTGAGACATTATTGAGGCCTCCACAACCTTTACTACCTCACACAACAGAGGAATTTTCATCACTTTCAGAGTTCCAGGCTATATCAGAAGTTGGAAAAGAGGCCAAGACTACAATCAGGGAAAATTTGGAAGCTATTTTTATGGTGTTGATGTTGGCATGAAGTGTCAGAGAGTAGAAGCCAATTCTTAGGCACATTTGTTGATAAAACAAATGCAGACTTAGATGCAATGTTATTAGAAGAAGTTTTGGAGTATGAATTTTTTTTTTAGGATGGTTGGAAGAAGGTCATTCAGAATGATAACCCAAATCACAGATTGGTATGTGACCTATTTAAGAAAATTTTGACGCATTTTATGATAGTTTACTTCGAGTTCTAGATTTATATATCCTTGTCTCTATAGAAATAATCGATCTCTTCTTTCCATTAATTGCAGTTTAGAAATATGTTAACTGAATCTCTAGTCAGTGGGGGACTTGATTCGATAATTTTGAATTTGGATGGATTGAATTGGGTATGTTTTTTTAATAATTGTTCAATCTGCACTCTTTTAAATAAGAGATCAACAACATTTATAATTTTGTATAATTGTGAACAGATTGAATCCTAGATTTAGTTCTTAGTTGTGTTACTCAAAGCTCTCTATTCCATCTCCTGATACATTGGCTAGCTTGTCTCAATTCTCAGTGGGAGAGTTTGAAGAGGGTGGGAGTTCACAGGTACCATTTATTGTCTTAAAATCGTTCAAATTTAATGTGTTATATAATCATTTGAATATAATTTTTTAAATTTTCAAATTTGAAATGTGTTATATAGGCTAAGGTGGAGAAGAGAGTGTTCTCGGAAGGGATATTGGGATTGAGGAAGAATCCAGATTAGGAAAGGATGTGTCCATTCAGGATGATTCATAAATGTATGTTCTTGATTTTTACCAAATTTTTGTTTTGTCAAATTTATAGTTTAGCCTTTCCTCAATTATTTTGAATTATATAGAATCCCTAGATAAGTTTGTCGTTGTGTTAAATGGTGTACATTCAAACTTATTTAAGGTTAGATCATAATGAAGACCTAATTTTGAACTTGAATATGTTTGACTATTTGAGAACATATTCTATCCCACATCAGAAAAGAGAAAGTTTCTAAATTTTTCTCGATTGCATTACTTGTTTTCTTGTCCAAGAATGGCATAGTATTATATGAAAACATCTATTCCACCGAAGAAAGAGAAGATAAGTATATTTCAGAAGAATGATTTTTAAAATGAAGATTTGTGAACTTTTTTAGATTATAAGTAGTTTTTTGGAAGAATTGCTTAATATGGAGATTTATGAGTCCTTTAGTTTGAAAGGGCATCGTGGAATTTGATTATATGACCACTGCAGAAGAAGAAGAGAAGTATTTAACTATTGAGGATATTAGTGTTTTATTGTTGTGTAAATATGATCAAATAACAACATCTGGGATGAAAATTACATCTAAGGATTTGAGACTTTATCCACAAGGAGAATTTCCTGAAGGATTTTGGGCTTTATCCACAAGAAGATAAGTATTTCTTTGAAAGAATAACTTAATACATGGAGATTTGTGAATTATCTTCATACACAGTTTTATATTTATTTTCAGATTATTATCTAACTCTAACTCACAATCTTTTTTACCAAGAACACAATAACATCACTTGGGATGGGAATTCCACCTGAAGGATTTGTGACCTTATCCACAAGGAGAATTGCACCTCAAGGATTTGAGACCTTATCCACAAGGAGAATTTCACCTCAAGGATTTGAGACGTTATCCACAAGGACATAAGTATTTCATTGGAAGAATGACTTAATATGGAGATTTGTGAAAATTCTTCATACACAGTTCTATATTTATTTTTAGATTATTATATAACTCTAATTCATTTTTTTTTACCCAAAACATATTTTTTCTTTTTAATTTTTTTTAAGATTTTAGATAAGATTTACAAATTGTTTAAATCATGTACTCTTAATTGGAGAGTAACTAGATCTTAAATTTGTTTAATTGTGGTTTGTTATGTTATTATTACTTATTATTTATTTAATATTTAGTTACAGTATATATGCTAATATGTGTTATTTGTTTTTTTATTATGGTTTTTTATTTTTACAGATGTCTAAATTATATTTGGTGGAAAATATGTTTACACTATATTTTGTGGGAAAGAGTATGTTGGAGGATGACAATTAACTCTTTTGGTATGTATGTCAATTTTATTTTAATTATAATATTTGAATTGTGTATTATTTCGCATGTTTGAATTCTAAATTTTTTATTTTTGAAATCTGTTTTTTTGCAGGTTTGAATTTCATGTATGAAGTGATCTATCTTAAAGAAATGGCTTAGAGTCTAGAATTTTGGAGTTAAATGTCTTTGTTTTTGTTATCATCCTAAAATGGATGTGAAACTTATGTATTTTACACTGTTACTATTCAGACTTTGATTATATATATATATATATATATATATATATATATATTTCATAATTTTGAAATTCAAAATAGCAATTTTTGTCTCATATATATTTGATTTTTCATAATTGATACTAAAAAAGTGACAAAGTTAACTTGTTATGAACTAATGTTTTGTAT
>ML782065.1:902072-918734 GCA_009831015.1 Picea engelmannii | reverse complement strand
TTTGGAATTCAAAATAACAATTTTTGTATCATATTTGATTTCTCATAATTGACGGTAAAAAAGTGACAAAGTTAACTTGTTATGAACTAATGTTTTGTCATGTATTAATTTAAATGTTTCATTTTATGTTTACTATGTACTTTCGAAAACATGACAAATATATGATTCTATTGTCAAATAATGTTTTGTATATTCTCATTTTTACAATGCATTTTAAATTAAGCATCAAAGTCTTAAATATTTTTCTGCTATGTATTAATTTAAATGTTTGATTTTATGTTCATTGTGTATTGTCCAAAATATGATTATATTGTCAAAAGGTGGAAAGAAAAATTTAACTAGTAATGAAATAAAGTTTTGTGTATTCTCTTTTTTACAATGCATTTTAATTTAAGCATCAATCTCTTAAACATTTTTTTGCCATGTATTAATTTAAATGTTTTATTTTATTTTCACTATATACAATAAAAAAATGATTCTATTGTCAAAAAGTGGCAAAGTTAACTAGTAATAAAATGTTCAAAATGATGAGACAAATTGGGAAAAGTGACAATGTTAGCGATAAAATAAAATGCTCAAAATGATGTGACAAAAACATAAATCCTTAAAATGGAAGAGATGATAAACTCTTCTTTAATTTTATCATGTAGTCATTGAAAAAATGTTAAAGCTATAAGAGATATTCACCTAAAGGTTCATATACCTCTGATCCTAATGCAATATTACTAAAATAAAATAGAAAAACATACTATTGAAAACAATAAGGGCCAATCGAAATAGTGTTAAAAAAAATTTCATTATTTATATCACTATACCACTATCTTACTACTTCAAGTCAATATACTTGGAATAGAATTCACCAAATAGTTTGAGTGTTATACTTCTTCAACATTAATAATTGCGTCAAGTCAATATACTTGAAATAAAATTCACCAAATAGTTTGAGTGTTATACTTCTTCAACATTAATAATTGGTTTTACTATATGACATTAAATTTGTGTATAAACTTTTATTTTACTCTACATGAAATTAAATTTCTGTATAAATTAATATGGTAAATATAAAATTCATGTTTTTTTTTTAAAGTAATATAGTAAATATAAAATTCTTGTTTTCACTTTGGAAGTCATGGTGAAAACTAAAGAAGAATGTTATATATCTTCATACACCTTAACAATCAAATGGTTAAGGGAGAATCACTTCTCCTATAAACAACAAAATCTTCTACACAAATATCATGACCTTAAAAATAAGTTATTATGATATAAAATAATAAAAATCAAATCTCCTACACAAATATCATGACCTTAAAAATAAATTATTATGATATAAAATAATAACAATCAAATGGTTAAGGGAGAATCTCTTATCCTATAAATAACAGAACCTCCTACACAAATATCATGACCTCAAAAATAAATTATTATCATATAAACTAATTGTGACACTTAAAATATTTATAAAGCATTACATCTATATTAAAAATTTTGTTAAATTAACATTGTGAATAATTGAATATATAATAATTGTGAAACATTAAATGTTTATATCAAAAAACAATTTGATGCAGGAGCATCACTCACCCATCAAGCGAGCTAGCACATCAAGTAGAAAAGACAGATGGATAGTGCCAGCACCAAATTTTGAAACACCTTGATATGGTTGCACCAAACATTAATGAGAAGAGTTAATGAAGCAAACTTTGTATATTGTAAATGGACCTTGAGAAGATAAGCTCTCGTCCTTAGTAGATAGGAAGGCCTTTAATAGATTTAATGCTATTAGATAGGAATTGATTGTAGAATTGATAGTTGTAGAATTCGAGAGGGAAAACGGAATATAGACACCCTCCTTTGTACATTGTAACAAATGAGAAACAAGAGCAAGAAGAGAGAGAGAGAGCGGAATAGAGAATTGTATGAAGAACACCCATGTACAGATTGAATTAATAGAAGAAAGATTTGATTCATTTCCATGGTTATGTGTTATTTCTCTGTGTGTTGATGTTATGCTCATGAGTATTTTCTTCCTGTCATGCATTTTCTTTTATATGTTGTGTATGTGATTTCATGGTTGATTTGAAATCTGAGAGAAGGAGTGAATGAGTTTCAATTGTTTCTCTAAGTGAGCCAAAAGTTTCCTGCAAGGAGTGCAGTTGAATTGTCTGCAAGGAGTGCGTGACTGCAGGGTTTGCTTAGAGATAGCTTTTGTTTCCATTCATCTCAGAAGTGCAGATTTGGCACCAGAGCCGTGCAAGGAAAGCGCAGGCTGGACGAAGACTCAAAGTTTTGATATCTTGAGTAAAGAGTTGAAGACTACTGCTGTAGGTTAGTGCGCAGAGTCAAAGAACTCCAACACTTAGCAGTTGTTGAATATTTTCTGTAAGGGGTGCGTGCAAAAACCCATCCTCAAAAGGACTTGAGGAGTCGAGAAAAATCTCAGGAGAGATAAGCCTTTGAATTTGTCGAAGGACTGCGCAGGGAAGTTGTGCATTGAGGTGTTCGAGTAGGGGCCGAAACTTTGAGTGCAGGAATTCAAACTCTGGGAAAGTAGGGACGTCGATCGTTATCACTGGGAGCGTGACTCTATTCGTGGACCGGGCATATCGACGTTTCGTGTGAAAGCGATTGGAAATTTGGCTGTGGAGATCGCAAGGCACGAAGTTACAAGGAATTTCGTAGATTGCGGGGACCACAAGAGTGTTGACGTGGCAGGTGATATCGGGACATCGGGTCTCAGGAGTTGAAGGGAAAAGAAATTGACCTCGCGAGTGACGAGGTCACGAAAAGGCGAGATAGCAAGTTTGTCGGAGTCTTGGCATCTCGGACTATCGAGACTCGGAAGGCGGAAGAAGTATTTTTGAAGGTTGCGAAGTGGCGATAGGGCCGAAGTTACGATAGCAGAGAAAGAAATTCAGCGTGGACTGGCACATCTTGGGTCTCGGGGATCCGAAGAGGTAATGCATAGCGGTTGGACTCACGAGTAACGAAGTCCCGATCCTTTGAAGGAAGAAGAAGAGGTCACACAAGGTAGAATCTTTGGGTGCAGACTTCTTGATAGGGAAGTGGAATAACCGTTAAGTTCTTCAAGCCGAAGGGAAGAGAAGGTCCTGGTGATCGCGATCGTTCTCCGAGGAGTGGGGAAGATAGAACCAAGTGGTATCAGAGCGGGAGTATCTTTGTTCGGTAGCAGAGACAGGGATTAATCATGCTGCCCAAAAGAGAAAGGCAGTCACCTGATCAAGAAGACAGGGATGCCCGAAGAAGGGGAAGGCCAGCAGGGAATCCAGAAATAGAGCGCCAGATGAGAGATCTCCAAGCAAGGCTTGAGGAGATGGAGATAGCGCAGAGACACGGAGTCGGCGCTGGAGAGTTCAGTGATTCCGAGGTGGAAGAGGAAGATGGAAATGATGAAGTAGAGGTCACATTAGAGGATGTGTCGACCGAGCGATTAATCAAGGCCATTGCCAAGATGAGCTCCAAAACCAAGATGGACATTCCAGCTTATGAAGGAAGTCTGGATGCAGAAGAGTTGTTGGATTGGATCCGAGCTCTTGACACCTACTTCGATTATGAGGATATCGAAGAGGACAAGAAGGTGAGGCATGTTGTTACCAATCTAAAAGGAGATGCATCCTTATGGTGGGACGAGCTATAGGCAGATAGGCGTTCCAAAGGAAAACAGAAAATTAAAATCTAGGACAGGATGACCGCAAAGATGAAGGCGAAATTCATCCCCAGAGATTATCATATCACATTGTTCAAGCGAATGCAGAACCTGAGACAGAAGTTGATGACGGTGAAGGAGTACACCGAAGAGTTTTATAGACTCAATATCAGAGCAGGTCATCGGGAGAGCAATGATGAGAAGGTGGCAAGATACCTGAATGGTCTAAGATATGACATTCAAGATGAGTTAAGCATGCTAACCATCGGGACGGTGGAAGATGCTTACCAATTGGCTCTGAAAGCCGAAGAGAATCTGAGTCGCAAGCAAGGACAATGAGGGTGAGGCAGAAGTCAGCCCAGAGGCAAGGTAGTTGCCCAAGAGAAATAACAGAAGCCCAAAAAGGAATGGAATAAGCCTCAGGGTAAGATTGAAAGAGGTGGAACCTCACAGCGAGGACAACCACAGGTTGAACAGAGAAGACAACAGACTAATCAGTGAGGAGATTATGTTGATGCAAATACTCTTCCTCATACTAGAGGTCAAGGTAGAGGTAGAGGAGGAGTGGTCACATGTTTTACATGTGGAAAGAATGGGCACAAGTCCTTTGAGTGTCCAGAGAAGAAACAAGCCATAGGAGAAGCTCACATCACTGAGGCTAAGAGGCGTGATGCTGAGAATGAAGATGCATACAGCAGAAGATCGCTTGGAATGCATAAAGTTCTCTTAACACCTGAGAAAGAAGTGGAGAACGCAGCTCAGAGGAGCAGACTGTTCAGGACATATTGCACAGCCAGGGACCGAAAATGCAAGGTCATTATGGACAGCTGAAGCACTGACAATCTCGTTTCAACCGAGATGGTGGAAAAATTAGAGCTGGAAACAATCGATCACCCGAGCCCATATAAAGTTTCATGGCTGCAGAAAGGGCATCAGGTGAGTGTCACTAAACAATGCTTGGTTGAATTCAAAATAGGGGGCTATAATGATAAAACTCTATGTGATGTTATTCCCATGGATGTATGTCATCTATTGCTGGGTAGACCATGGAAATATGATAGAAATGTTGTTCATGATGGGAGGATAAACACATATACCTTGGAGAAGGATGGGAGAACACACGGGTTGCTTCCGATAAAGGATAAATAAGTGAAGACGGAAGTGAGCAATACGATACTTCTCATGAGTGGGAAGGAAATTCTCAATGAGATGGAGAAGAAAGAAGATCCACAATTCTTTGTGGTCAGGAAACCGAGAATTGTCCTGACTAACACAAGAGTGGATGACTTGCCAAAAGAGATTTAGGAACTGCTGCGAGAGTTCGCTGACATCATCGTGGATGAACTACCTTGTTCGTTGCCACCAATGAGGATTGTGAGTCACCACATAGACCTCATACCTGGAGCAAGTTTGTCGAATAAATATGCATAAAGGTTGATGCCATAGGAAAACGAGGAGGTCAAAAGGAAGGTACAGGATCTGCTGGACAAAGGATTGGTCAGAGAGAGTCTGAGTCCATGTGCTGTTCCAATGGTACTGAGTCCAAAGAAGGATGGAGGCTGGAGGATGTGTACAGACTCTAGAACGATCAATAAAATCACCATCAGATACAGATTTCCACTGCCGAGAATGGATGATCTGATGGATTTCCTGAGTGGGGCAAATTACTTTTCAAAGATTGATCTCAAGAGCAGATATCACCAGATTCACATGAGAGAAGGTGACGAATGGAAGACAACATTCAAGACAAATGAGGGTTTGTACGAATGGTTGGTCATTCCATTTGGCTTGACAAACGCGTCGAGCACATTTATGAGGCTGATGAATGAAGTCCTGAGGGAATTCATCGAAAAGTTTGTTGTCGTATATCTAGACGACATATTGATTTTCAGTAAAACAAAGGCTGAGCATTTAAGGCATTTGGCCATTGTGATGAGGAGACTACAGCAGGAGAAATTGTTGATCAACATGAAGAAGTGTTCCTTCATGAAGACAAAACTCATTTACTTAGGTTTTGCTATTTCGGTGAATGAGTTGAAGATGGATCCTGAGAAGGTAGAAGTGATAAAGAATTGGCCATCACCGAGAAATGTTTTCGAGGTGAGAAGTTTTCACGGTTTGGCTAGTTTCTATTGAAAGTTCATTCATAATTTCAGTGGAATTAGCACAGTGATGATGGACACCGTGAAAAAACGACATAAAGTTTTCATTGGACAGCAGAGGCTGAGAGGAGCTTCAATTTGTTGAAGCGGAAGATCACAGAGCAACCAATTCTGGTGTTGCCTGATTTCTAGAAGACATTTCAGGTAAAATGTGATGCTAGTGGGTATGCCATAGGAGCGGTCTTGAGTCAGGATGACAGGCCTGTTGCATATTTCAGCGAGAAGCTGGATGAGGAAAAATTAAAATACTCCACGTATGATAAGGAATTTTATGCTATCATACAGGCATTAAAGAAGTGGAGGCATTACTTGATACCCAAGGAATTTGTATTGTACAGTGATAATCATGCATTGAAGTTTGTGAGTCAACAGGAGAAGTTGAACCAAAAGCATGCAAAATGGGTAGAGTACATGCAAAATTTTACATTTGTAATCAAACACATTTCAGGGACTGCTAACAAAGTAGCTGATGCTTTGAGCAGGAAATGTTTTTTGTTGCAGGAGTTCAGAGTCAAGACCTTGGGTTTTGAAAATCTGAAAGACATGTACGCAGGAGATGCAGACTTCAGAGAAGCATATGAGGCTGCCGAGAATCCAGTTCTCAGATATCGGAGCCCATGGATAGACTACATGATCCAGGAGGGGTTGTTGTTTCGAGGAAATCAATTGTGTATTCCAAATTGCTCCATGAGGGAGAATTTGGTGAAAGAAAAACATAGCGGCGGATTAGCAGGTCATTTTGGACATGACAAAACATTCGTGAAGCTGAGCGAATCGTATTTTTGGCTGGGCATGCGAGCAGATGTAAAACGGTTTGTTGACGGATGTAGGATTTGTCAACATTCGAAGGGCCGAAAGCAGAATGCAGGGTATTATCAGTCGTTGCCCATACTCGAGAGACCATGGGAGGCAATTAGCATGGATTTTGTATTGGGTTTGCCAAGGACGCAGAGAGGGGTTGATTCCATCTTTGTGGTGGTGGACAGGTTTTCTAAGATGGCACATTTTATTCCATGTCAAAAGACTAGCGATGCGACCCACATCGCGAATTTGTTTTTCAAAGAAATTGTTAGACTGCATGGATTTCCGAGAAGCATAGTCTCGGATCGGGATACGAAATTCATAGGTTATTTTTGGAGGATGCTGTGGAAAAATCTAGGGACTAATTTGGCTTTTAGTTCAGCATATCATCCACAGACAGATGGGAAAATAGAGGTAGTGAATAGAAGTCTGGGGGATCTGTTGAGAAGCTTGGTGACAGAGCACCATAGCAGTTGGGACCAGATATTACCACAGGAAGAATTTGCGTACAACGATTTGGTGAATCAGAGTACAGGGAAAATTCCATTCCAGATTTTATATGGGACACAGCCAAGGGGAGTTTCTGAAATCAGGGAGCTAGAATAGGCTGCAACTAGTAGTGCTAGCGCTGAAGAGTTCGCTGAGGGGATGAGAGAACTTCACAGTAAGGTGAAGCAGCGATTGCAAGACTCAAATCAGGAATACAAATGCAGAGTAGATCAACATCAGAGACAACTTTAGTTTGAAGTTGGCGATCTTTTTCTGGTGCACTTGAGGAAAGAGAGGTTCCCAAGGGGAACATACAACAAACTGAAAATGAAAAAGATTGGGCCATGCAGAATCCTGAAGAAATTCGGGGAGAACGCTTATGAGATTGAGTTGTCGGATGGCATCGGAATATCTCTGATTTTTAATATTTCAGATTTATGCCCATACAGGGCTGGGGAAGCATAAACTAGAATTGAGGAACTAGTGATCCAGTGGCAGAAGCAGTTACCAGTAGCAGAAAAGTTGCAGATGGAGTGCATACTGGACAAGCGAATGGGAAAGAAGACCAGGCAGAAGTAGTATTTTGAATACCTGGTGAAGTGGAAGAATCACCCAGTAGAAGATGCTAGCTGGGAAAATGAAGCAATGATACAGAACCATGGACATACCGTGCAGGAGCTCATGGATAGGAGCCCATGAAAATTCTCAAGCCAAGGAATATGATGCAGGAGCATCACTCACCCATCAAGCGAGCCAGCACATCAAGCATAAAAGACAGATGGATAGTGTCAGCACCAAATTTTGAAACACCTTGATATGGTTGCGCCAAAAATTAATGAGAAGAGTTAATGAAGTGCACTTTGTATATTGAAAATGGACCTTGAGCAGATAAGCTCTCATCCTTAGTAGATAGGAAGGAATTTAATAGATTTAATGTTGTTAGATAGGAATTGATTGTAGAATTTGAGAGGGAAAACGGAATACAGACACCCTCCTTTGTACATTGTAATAGATGAGAAACAGGAGCAAGAAGAGAGAGAGAGCAGAGCAGAGAATTGTAGGAAGAACAGCCATGTACAGATTGAATTAATAGAAGAAAGCTTTGATTCAATTCCATGGTTATGTGTTATTTCTCTGTGTGTTGATGTTATGCTCATGAGTATTTGCTTCCTATCATGCATTTGCTTTTATATGCCGTGTATGTGATTTCATGGTTGATTTGAAATCTGAGAGAAGGAGTGAATGAGTTTCAATTGTTTCTCTAAGTGAGCCAGAAGTTTCCTGCAAGGAGTGCAGTTGAATTTTCCGCAAGGAGTGCGTGACTGCAGGGTTTGCTTAGAGATAGCTTTTGTTTCCACTCATCTTTGAAGTGCAGATTTGGCACCAGAGCCATGCAAGGCGTGTGCAAGCTGGACGAAGACTCAAAGTTGCGATTCTGAGTAAAGAGTTGAAGACTATTGTTGTAGGTCAGTGCACAGAGTCAAATAACTCCAACACTTAGCAGTTGTTGAAGATTTTCCACAAGGGTTGCGTGCAAAAACCCGTCCTCAAAAGGACTTGAGGAGTCGAGAAAAAGCTCAGGAGAAATAAGACCTTGAATTTGTCGAAGGACTACACAGGGAAGTTGCACATTGAATTGTTCGAGCAGGGGCCAAAACTTTGAGTGCAGGAATTCGAAGTCTGAGAAAGCAGGGACATTGATCCGTATCACTGGGAGTGTGACTCTATTCATGGACTAGGCATATCGGTGTTTCACGTGAAAGCGATTGGAAATTTGGCCATGGAGATCGCGAGGTGCGAAGTTCCGAGGAATTTCATAGATCACGGGGACCACAAGAGTGGTGATGTGGTAGGTGATCTTGGGACATCGGGTCTTGGGAGTTGAAGGGCCAAGAAATTGACCTCGTGAGTGACGAGGTTGCGAAAAGGCGAGATAGCGAGTTTGTTGGAGTCTCGGCATCTCAGACTATCGGGACTCGGAAGGCGGAAGAAGTATTGTTGAAGGTTGCGAAGTGGCGATAGGGCCAAAGTTCTGATAGCAGAGAAAGAAATTCAGTGTGGACTGGCACATCTCGGGTCTCAGGGATCCGAAGAGGTAACACATAGTGGTTGGATTCGCGAGTAGCGAAGTCCCAATCCTCCGAAGAAAGAAGCGGATGCCGCACAAGGTAGAATCTGTGGGTGCAGACTTCCCGATAGGGAAGTGGAAGAACTGTTAAGTTCTTTGGGCCGAAGGGAAGAGAAGGTCCTGGTGATCGCGATCGTTCTCCAAGGAGTGGGGAAGATAGCATCACAATTCAATTAAAAAAAACACTTTAAAATTTATTTATTTATAATTAGATGTAGTGGTTAAATTTGATATTGAATCCTTCGTATATATTAGAAGAGGTTACATTAATGGTTCTATCAATGTAATTGGGTATCATAAAGAATTCATGTAAATGCACATAATTGATAAATTGTTAGCTCCATTTAGAAGTTAAAAGTGAGTATCTTGGTGATCCATCACCAGAATTTACTAGAATCTAGCAAATCCAACCATGCGTAATATGTGAAGTAACTTATCTTTAAATAGAGAGTTTCTAGATCAACCTTTTACAATATATGGGAATGGGTTCAAACATTCTAAATCAAGTAAACCCCGTCGATGGGGACGGATCCATAATACATATATGGGAATGAGTTCAAACATTCTAAAGCAGGTAAACCCCATCAAATGAACTTCATTAAAATATATTTTACTTGTCTTAACATGTGTGTCATTTCCAATCACAAGATGGAATGAGAATTTGATATCATAAAGATGCCCTAATATTATGCTTTCTCTAAAAAGGATTAGTCTCATCCAAATTTTAGAAGGGGGCATTCTTAGAAGGATATATGATGATGGGTCTATTAGTTGGATCATGTACTTAAAGATGTATCGTAAATATGCCTAGTAGTGAGCATGCCTATGTTAGGATTAGTTTTATCCCTTGTGCCTAAGGATACCTCACTTCTTGACTTGAAAAAATAACTTGTACTCTATAAAATGCATGTCCCTAAAAGACTAAGTTCTCCTCTATCCTATATTAAAGTTAGGGTTCACCCCAAGCGATTCTTGGTTCTTTCACTCTTATACAAATTTAGGTTATAACATACTTGGGCATAAATTTCCAAGTGATTCCCTCATTCATATCCTAATTAGAGTGGAATTCCCCAAGAACATACTTTTGGGTATTAATCGAGGTGTCATAATTTGTAAGTACTTCTCTTACTCTTATTCAAATAGGGTGCACCACAAGTGGTTCCCTTTTTATTATATTAATTCTTGTTTAAATCCCAAGAACATAATTTTAGCATTGACTAATATGCAAATTCATTAAGTTGTTGTCTCACTCCTATATATGTAAATTAAGGTGTTGAGTCTCCATTTTGACACTTCTAATTCCCTATATCACTTTCTATATGAGCCTATTTTACCTATTCCATGTGCATCTAATTGATTGTTTCCTCCATAATACACTCGATGACCTTGTTCACGTGCATAAGAGGTAACTTATGATTAAAGTATGATTTCTTTAGTTTTATTGAGTTAATTGGATTAAATGTTTGATTATGTATGATATTAATCACTTTGAATATTAAAGAAGCATGATCCGGTACCCAGTCTATTTCGATACCAAGGCTCCACCTATTCCAGTACCAGCCTGTGCTAATTCGGCACTAGAAATAATTCAAGATTTTGGAAAACTTCTAGAGAAAAATCGGGTGCATAGGTTTTGTCCAGAATGATGGTTTCATGAGAACAAGTAAGTCAGAATTCACCCAGTGTGCATGTGTGGACCTCCAACTTAGGGGGAATGATTATGCCAAAATTATAAAAAAACTCAAACTGCCAACTTGCGCCTCGATTGTCGTGCATATTGTATCAGATATAGAAGTTTTAAAACATGATTTTTCTCCAGAATATGATAAATTGAGTTACATGTGAGAATTTTTTCAAAATTAGAATTGGTTTGGGAGATATGGGTGGGGGAATAACTCGAATCTGCCCAAATTGTTAAAAAACACAAATTTTTGGGATTTCTCCTAAAATTGTAAAAATTGTTTTATTAGTTTGGGGATTTGATTTCATCCATTCCTCCATGGATTGTATATATAAATAAGATCTCATAGGTCTGAGTATAAATGAATTATCATGATGTAAGAATGGTTCTTCAAAAAGAATTGTTATGATGTAGAATGGATTCATGAAAATACTCTTTCTGTAAACCTACTTGTTGGAGATTAATGCAAGATTCAATTCAGTGATTTTGTCTCTCTTAGAAGTTAACATCTGGTGATCTAAAAGATTCCATGTTGGTATTGGCAAGGGCCACCGATTCCACTTGGTAATCTTATTGTAAATTGTTAGTGTAGAATTTCATTTCATGCATTTGTTGTTTTGATTTCATGATATTTTGTTTGATTTCACTATTTGAATTTCTTGCAAAGTGTGGTAATGCAAGAACAGTTAGATCTCGATATTTCACTATACATGAGTTTTAATGGAGCATCCCACTTGTTAGTTTAATATCTCCAGGAGATAGATCTTAAGTTCATCTTTTCATTTCATGAGCCTCTAATGAACATATTTTTCACCTAAGAAAGAACCTTTCGATTCTCTGTTTGCTTGAGAAGTTTTGTTATCATTTTTCCCTTCTAAGTTTGGAGTTGTATTTTTGAAGTGTGCCTAGATTTGATTGCTAGTTGTTGTTAAGAGTAGAAGCTACAGATAACTAATTCAAAGTCCATATTTCCACTTCATGATCTTGTAAATGGACAAGGCATTATCTGAGCAAAATCATTTGAGTGCATGATTGCAAGTTTTGCTTTCTAATTTATGAATTGTGTGAAAACAGAGTATTGGTTTTTATATGCTTTTCTTGATTGAACTATACTCATCATACATAGGAACCTATCTGTTATCGGCACATATAGTGCATCAACTCTTTTCATTACGAATCTCGGTTGATAATTTATGTTTGATAATATATTATGCAAATAATTGCACCAACATTTTGGTGTCGTTGTAGGGGAGTTGTAAACATTAATAGGTAGTATTAGAATCATATTTCTTTAATGGTTTTGGATTGGTTTTATGGATGAGCTATCAAGTTTGGTGTGTTTTTCTTTTGCAAATAGTTTTAAAATTTAGATCTTTAATGATAAATCATGTTTGGGGTGCTGTAAGAACCCCCCCAAGTACTAATCTGTGTTGTGAAACATGTATCATCAACCAGCTAGAGTAATTCAAGGATGATCAAGATCTTGAAGAATGTCCCTCTAAGAAATTTCTTGCATTCTGGCATTAGCTAGGATATCCACCTCTTAGGAAGAGCATATCTTCACAACAATCAAGAATCTAGTTGTCTCTCCACATGAAGAGTTAGAAGTCTCGTCAGATCCCTCTTGTCAATTTGTTGATGGGAATAAAGAATCATGGATAGAATTCAATGGAGAGCAACCAGTGGAACCTGAGATTGAGGAATCCTTAGCATGTCTCTCAATAGATCCTATATGTACTCCAAAGACCAATCATCTTGAAGAGGATAATTTGCATTGCATGGTAGAGGAGGAAATTCGATGTGACCTAAACAAAGAAGAGAAACAAGAATATAGTGATCCTATTGAAATATGGTTTCAATTAGTTATTAGGTCACACCACTCTTTTATTTATTTCTTTATCCCATCATCAAAGCAGTTGGTCCTTCCTACTCCGGTATGCATTAAAATTTATCTTTTAAACTTGAGTATGGATATATTTCTAACCCTGTTACGCACATGGCTTCACTGGAAGTATTACTATACTTGAAGGACATTTTCTTTTGTTCAATTAGAGTAGAATAGGTAAATAAATAAATAAATATTGCACATAAGTACAATGCAACCTATCTTTCATAATTTTCATAAATGGGGTTGTCAAAAGATAATAAAGCAATCAGTTTAAGGTCTTTTGTTCCTATAGTAGATTTCTTTTTAAAAGTTATGATGATTTTGTTTGGAATCTTATGAGAAGGGAATCTATTCATCCTTTGAATGCACACATGATACTGGAAGGGTTTCAAAATCAGAGAAGGCATCATTGTCAACGAAATATAACACTTAAGGGAGTGCTTCATGACCTATTTCATGAAAATTCTTATTTTTCCTTAAGTTGTTAAGAATGATACATTCATGCTATATCATTACCTATCTATTTTAGGACCACTATTTCACAAGGATGATCAATTCAATGATCTTATTAATAGAAGTTGAAACTAAATTCTAATTCCAAACAATTTTATTCATAGCTAATAATTCAACTTTGGACATTTTCCCTAAATTTTATGTTTATAAGCATGAATAAAAATCCAGTTTTAATTAGTTCTATTGGTTTGTTTTTAGCAGGTGTTCACAATTCTCTAAGGAACCCTTTTTAGCATATCACATTGTTTGCATGAGGCCATGAAAAACCTTAGGCATGGGGGAGTGGTTGTTGAAACCTTCATATTCCTTTTCAACTTCCGTCGATGATGCCAAATCAACATGTTCAGTGTTGGGATTTGATAGTCATTTCCAAAATTTCGGTACCATTCTATTTCGATAATGCAAAATTGCATTCATCCGGTAATACAAACAATGTTTGCCTCTATGCTATTCTAGTACTGAAGAACAACCCTGCATCGATCTTGTACTCAGGCGATCCGGTACTGGTAATAAGGTGTTGGTAGCTCTAATCATATATTTAAGTTTTGTTGCTCGATTTAAGTACTAGGACATATATATTCAACATTTTTCATTTTACTAAAAGAAATTAGACTAATTATGTAATAAACATATGGTTACTCTCAATTATTGCATGCTCCCTAACATGAAATTTTGCAAGCCCTCCTATACATCTCCTCATATATTATCACTGAATTCCTTGGTGAAGTGGTTGTCGTCATGAATGAGCAAAAACCATCCATCATATGCCCCTTGGATGTTCTTTCTATCAAGGATCATTTAAGTCTCGTGTTGAATTATTTTTACTCTCATACACATCTTCCTCCTACATTTATACACTCAACCTTGAATGAATCATCCTTTTTCTCCTTTTAAGAAGATATTTTCACATTTATCTCTATATGATAATGGGTGCACTTGTCTTATTACCTCATCATTTTGAAGAAGTGATTGCTCATTGAAATATCCATTGAAAAGTGGTGACACCATTATGTATAGTACTAACCTAGTTGATTCAACAAGTTTTTATCCAAGTTTTTCTTTACAATTTTTTCTTTGAAGGTATTGATGAAAACCTCATGCGGTGGACAACCCTTGCAAAACCGCAATGAACTTTTATGAGAACCCTAATAGGATTAACTAGAGGGACCTCTTAGTCATTATCCAAGATGTTCCATTATACATTGAATAACTAAGATTTAAGTTGAATGTGGATGATGTCACCCTTGGGATAATTGCAAACAATTAATTATGTGCCTAATAAATCTAAAACAGTCTCGTACCACCTGCCTTCCTTATACTCTAAAAACTGTCAATGAAAAATATGCATTATTCTAAATCTTTTGAGTAATGTCATAAAAAGGAAGTATCAGGAAGTACAAGTAAACCCGTCGGGGTACTGAACAAGCATGTTGGTAGAAGGGCTATGCCGGGTAAAGGGAGTTTAAAAACATAAAGTGGCACACTTAACACTGAACATAAACCCTTGGGTATCATTTTGAATCAATCATTATCAAATCAAGGCTAGGAGATGACCTTTATATCTCTCAGATGATGTTCTTAAGAACCTTCAAGTATCCACTTTAGACTTCTATCTTTAAAATAAATAGGTTTGCATGAGAAGTGGGACCCTCATTATATGTAATCCACCTTACCTAAACAAGAAGATCTTCTTCTCTACAAATTTGGATAAGAAACAAGTTAATCATCTTGGGATGTATTCTTTTATGTGTTCCTCTCTTCAAATGATATCTAAATTATGTTTATATCACTTTTGTTTTAAAGGTAATCTAACCAAGGGGGCCTATTAGTCAAAGTCATTATGAAAACTCTTGGCCACTATCCTATAATCATATTAGAGTCACATCCATCTCTTTCTCCTAATTTTGATTGAAAACATATTAGATAAGACTTAACTTCAGGGAATGCTTGATCGAGTAAGGAGTATCATCAATTGTGAAATTTTGAAGATCATTGTTTCATGAGGATATGCAATGACTTAAGCATGGGGGAATGTTGAGTCTCCATTTTGACACTTTTAATGCCCTATATTACTTTCTATCTAAGCCTATTTTACCTATTCCATGTGTATCTAATTGATTGTTTCCTCCATAATACACTCGATGACTTTGTTCATGTGCATAAGAGGTAACTTATGATTAAAGCATGATTTGTTTAGTTTTGTTGAGTTAATTTGATTAAATGCTTGATTATGTATGATCCTAATCACTTTGACTCTTAAAGAAGCATGATCTAGTACTCAGTCTATTATAGTACCAAGGCTCCACCTATTTCGGTACCAGCCTATGTTAATCCAGTACTAGAATTGGAAAGCTTCTAGAGGAAAATCAGGAACATGGGTTTTGTCCAGAATGGTGTTTTCATGAGGACACGTGGGTTAGAATTCACCCATCTCACACGTGTGGACCTCTAGCTCAGGGGGAGTGATTCTACCAAAATTATAAAAAAAAACTCAAACTGTCTACTTGCACCTCGATTTCCGTGCATATGGTATCAAATCTAGAAATTCTAAAACATGGGTTTTGTCCAGAAGATGATAAATTGAGTGAAAGTTTGGTAGTTTTTCAAAATTAGAATTGTTTTGGGAGATATGGGTGGGGGAATAAATCAAATTTGTTGCAAAGTGTGGTAATGCAGGAACAGTTGGATCTCCATATTTCACCATACATGAGCTTTAATGGAGCATCCCAGTTGTTATTTTAGTTTCTCCAGGAGATAGATCTTAAGTTCATCTTTTCAATTCATGAGCCTCTAATGAACAGATTTGTCATCTAAGAAAGAACCTTTCGATTCAATATTTTCTTGAGAAGTTTTGTTATCATTTTTCCCTTCTAAGTTTGAAGTTCTATTGTTGAAGTGTGCCTAGATTTGATTGATAGTTGTTACTAAGAGTAGAAACTATAGATAACTAATTTAAAGTCCATATTTCCACTTCATGAGCTTGTAAATGGACAAGGCATTATCTGAGCAAAATCTTTTGAGTGCATGATTGCAAGTTTTGCTTTCTAATTTATGAATTGTGTGAAGAGTGTTATCTTTGAAGTGTGAAAATAGAGTATTGGTTTTTATATGGTTTTATTGATTGAACTATACTCATCAGAGTCCTAGGGATGATTTTAGGTGCTAAATTTCGCTCATGGGCTATGTTATGACTGAAATTTCGTCCGCACAGGGCGACAAGAACTCCGCATCATCAGCACAGAAAAACAGTCATTCATGGCACAAGGATTAACTCCACAGCACAACAAAAGGGCCAAAACTATACAAAATTGGCTAAAAAATTAAAAAGCGCAT